>JAOQGH010000001.1:164315559-164441753 GCA_025769975.1 Gallinago jamesoni
GTGGCTGAGGCCCCTTCCCTGGAGACATTCAAGGTGAGGCTCGACGAGGCCCTGGGCAACCTGGTCTAGTTGGGGGTACCCCTGCTGACTGCAGGGGGGTCAGACTACATGACCTCTGGAGATCCTCTCCAGCCTGGACCGTTCTATGATTCTATGAATGTATTCCAGCAAAAGCAAGCGAAAGAGGCACATATCGGTCATGTAGTCCCATTACAAACAAGAGAGTCCGTCAGTACTCAGATGGGAGAAGGCCTGTGATCCCAATCCATACGTTCCTGACTCCTGACTCTCCCTGAAAGAGAGGTTGGGGAGAGCATCTGTCATTTGTTTCAGTGGCCAGTCCAGCCTAAACCACCAGAAAAGCTTATGTTTCCACTCCTAGTCAATTGATTTTATGTCACATCAGGAAACATTCTTTGCTGTTAAAGGTTTCTGGAACATCAGCATCTCAGGAAACATACCCAGCCCAAACTCTTCTTAAGTTCCGTCATAGGTGTGCACCAGAAGAAAAACTAACATTGCAGAAAGTGTATCTGCAGTAATTTCCAAGCTTCTGAGAACATGCGTAATGAGAGTTAATCCAGGTTCAAAAAGGCAAAGTGCTGAGTCCTGCACTTTAGGTCTCAACAATCCCATGCAACGCTGCAGGCTTGGGAAGAGCGACTGGAAATCTGCTCTGCAGAAAAGGGCCTGGGGGTGTTGGTTGACCATCAGCTGAATATGAGCCAGCAGTGTGCCCAGGCAGCCAAGAAGATCAACAGCAACAGGCCTGTATCAGGAATAGTGTGGCCAGCTGGTCTAGAGAAGTGCTTGTCCCCCTGTACTCGGCACTGGTGAGGCTGCACCTCAAATGCCCTATTCATTTTTGGTCCCTCACTACAAGAAGCACATTGAGGTGCTGGACATGTCCAAACAAGAGCAACAGGGTTGTTGAAGGGCCTAGAGTACAAGTCTTATGAAGAGCAGCTGAGCAAACTGGGATTGTTTAGCCTGGAGAAAAGGAGGCTGAGGGGAGACTTTCTCGCTCTCTACAAGTACCTGAAAGGAGGTCATAGCAAGGTGAGTGTTGGTGTCTTCTCCCAAGTAACAAGTGATAGGACAAGAGGAAATGGCCTCAAGTTGTGGCAGGGGAGATTTAGATTGGATATTAGGAAAAATTTCTTCACCAAAAGGGGTTGTCAAGCATTGGAACAGGCAGCCCAGGGAAGTACTGGAATTGCTATGCCTCTACTTATTTAAAAGATGTGTTGATGTAGTGCTTAGGAACATGGTCTTATGATGGACATGTCATTGCTAGGTTAACAGTTGGACTCGATAATCTTAAAGGTCTCTTCCAACCTAAATGGTTCTATGATTCTATGATTGTTCTGAATAAATTGTACAAAAGTGAGAGTTCAAAAGTAAGCAGTGGAAACTGCTAAAACTAATTTGGAATCGTCAGGGAGGAATGTATAAAACTGATTGCAAACATGAAAGATCAAATGTTTATCTGAGTTTACTCTTTATGTGGTGCTGCATTTGGAGCTATTAATTTTCAATATAATTATCTCATAGGAATGGTACAGTACATATGTACAACAGTACATATGAAACCTATGCATCTAGGAATAAACAAAAAATATATACTTATTTTGACCTTGTCTTTTAAAGTTAAAGAGTGCCTCATAGGATACTTTTATTCATGAAATGATATGCTGGCAGATGACCTTGTAAATGTTTATGCATTTCCTTCCATTTTTTCATTTTAGAGTTGTCCTGATTAAGTGCACTGGAATCACTATATATTAATGTGACAGCTCAAATTACGGGTAGCTTGTAGAATAAAAAAGAAGATAAATTGGATAAATGGGCTATACTGGGGTACGTAAATTAATTAAGTTTCTAGGGGAAAACACAGTCTCTCTAATACTTAAATATCTGGAAGGTGATTATTTGTAAATAAATAATGCATAGAGAATACTCTTAATAAATGTAGTTGACCAGATTTACTATTCTTTCTGCCAGCAAGTATTTTGCAATAATTTCAGCAGAATGTTCCAATCTGACATCTAACCTAAATCTTCACCACTTTGCTCATCCTTCTCTTCCAGTTTTCTGAATTCTTGCATTTGTAAGTTGGCACCTAATAGTAATGGCTGGTATAGGCCCTTTTGTATTCAAAGGATAATTAAATATAGAAATATATTATCTTACTTACAATAATGCCAGAATGCCTCAATCTTGGTTTGAGTTGGCTGTCTTGAAGGTGAAAGAGAAGCTTAATTTTATCAGCTTTTCAGTTTTCATCTTCTCACTTAAGATCTTAAAATGTTATAGCATTAGACCACTTATGGTTTTGTGATGCAAACTTCTGTCCACCATGTCCAAAACTTCTGTAATAGCCACTGCTGTCAACGCATAAGGATTTTCATTGGTAACAGATATTGATGGATTTAAACACATGATCAATAGACAAAAGGTGTATTATTATTTTAACTTCCTAGTTTACTTGTCCTATTCCAGTTGAAGGTCTTATATTGTGAGATTTGTTTAGAGTGTCAGACAGTCCTAACAAAATTTGGATTTACAGCTCAATTTTGCCTAATCTGGCAAAATACTACAACTACATTGAGGTCTGATGTAAGAAGAATATCAGTGCCGTATGAGGAACAATCAGCCTCTGACTGGGGCAAAACATTAGGTACCTAAACAAATCATGTTCCATTTAGTATAGTTCTGTCTCCTTAACAATATATATTTACTACAAACAGTTAATGTCAATAAGACTGGTTCTGTTTGCTGAGGTAGCATGCAATTCTCACTAAGATTTAGTCGTTTCTACACTTGGAATATTCTGAAACAAGGACTATGTTCCTGTCATGGCAAATTAGGTCAACATGGCGAAACACAGAGTCATGGGATGATGAAACATTAAAGAGTAAATTATTAAGTGATGTGTTTTTCATTTTATTTTTCTTCAGTGACATTTAACAAATTGAACGTTAAATGCTGACAGACACAAAAATGCTTTGTTAGATTACTAAAAAACAGGAAGAAAGAGTTCTCTCAGCTGGTGTGTAACGTATTAATATAAAGCTGAGCTGAATAATAGGTTTTGTAGGTGCTGTTTGAAGTCCCTCCAGATATGTTAGAGATTGTTGCTCCAAAGTAAAGTCTACATGATTTACACATATATGTTTCTTATATACTTTTGCAGAATTACTTCAGGAGTCTTTAATTTTGCCTTTGCCACGTCCCATGAGGACTTTTGAGAATCTCAGGACTCTACAAAAAAAAATGCAGCCCTTCTGAAATCCACATACCTCGGAAGGTATCTCTCTGTCATCAGCACATAGCAACATCTTGAGTGAACAACAGGAAGGGCTTTTCTGTGTTAAACATAGTAAGAGAATTGGTAATGTTACCTAGAGCTAAACATTAATCGAATGGGTGAATGTCACATTCCAGACATAATGAGAGCAAGAAAAGTTAACATATTTCAACCTTTCTTCTTAGATGCAAAACAGAAAGGAGAAGATAAGTTTCTGCATATAACAGCATATAGTTGACAATGAGATCTGTGTACAAACTTCCAAGGATCCAGCCAGGGGTCTAACAGAACAGCTTGCAAACTCATGTTTCAAGAGCACATCTGTGATATTTTAGCTGTGATCAGCACTGCGATCGGTGCTATATAAGCTATGTATTATTTAGTTCATACCAGCAGATCATAAATGATGGCCATGTATATTGTAGTGCACTGTGAATGCTTCTTTGTTAAACACCCAGTACAATGAAGTCATTCAAAGGATTAACACAAAATGTAGATCATGCAGCCAGGTTATGTCTTGCTTTCCTGCTAATATCAACAATACTTATAATTTTTAAATTATTAACCATGTAACACCTCTTTACTTAATAAAAATAGATATATGTAATTCTAATTCTGAGACAAACATGTTTTGAGATTTGCCCATTTGGGAAGAAATGATAGAATTTGAAATAAGACATAGGTCTCTCAAGTTTTGCTCTGGCTCCTCCTAACTAGATCACACTTTTACCGTGTCTACAATGATAAACAAGACACTAGTGGCATGGGACAAGGGACTCAAAAATTTTCCTGTATCTGGACTGTAATTGTTTACCTCTATGGGACTCAGATCTTGAAATATCTTGTTACACTCCCGTGTTTATACTATACATTTGGGTACAGATCACTGGCTTTTCTTGAAGGGGTTGTTCTCTTTGTGAGTGGCAACTGTAGTGAAAGGAGCTAACATAATTTTTGATCCCTATGGTGATAAATACTTCAGGAATGTTTGATTTTTTAAGACAAAATCCATTTACTATGAAATGTAGAAATAACTTTTGAAGTATACTTTGAAAATGCTTTTATATAGAATAATCTGGCATTAAATTGGCCAGTAAATGAAGGAGATAAAACCGAAAAGAACCGTTGCAAGGTCTTTTACATATGAGCATGAAATGACTTGTAGTCCTAGTGCCATATTACATGAAGTGCATCTCCCTGTCCAACAATCCAGCCATATGTGCTAGATTCTTTTATTTCTCTCCTTACCCCATCCCAGTTCTTTTCTGCGCTCCCCCTCACCTCATCAGAACACGAGGTCCTAGCTCTGAGTCATTGTGGTACTGGAGCTGCTTCCTGAAACAGTAACCCATACACTTCAGAAGTAAGGATTCAAGCAACCATGACCAAAGGACCCAACACATCTTGTTTGTTCATGATACAGGAGTTTGAGAAATAGGAAGTATGGAAACAGCAGGGTGGAAATGCACCAACATATACTGGGGCCGCCTGTCTGGAAGGCGGCTTTGTAGAAAAGGACCTGGGACTCCTGGTGGACGCCAAGCTGAACACAAAGTAGCAATGTGCCCTTGCCACAAAGAAGGCGAATGGTATCTTGGATTGCATTAGGAGGTTGCCAGCCAGTAAAGGGAGGCTTCCCTGCTAGTCAGGACAGATGAGGCTACTCCTGCAGTACTGTGTCCAGTTCTGGGCTCCTCAGTACAAGACACACTGGAAAGAGTCCAGCAAAGGGACATGAGGATGGTGATGGGATTGGGATATCTGTCCTATGAGGAAAGACTGAGAGAGCTGGGACTGTTCAGCCTGGAGAACAGAAGGTTTAGGAATCTTATCCATGTGTATCCATACATGAAGGGAGGGTACAAAGAGGAGGGAGCCAGCATCTTTTCAGTGGTGCCCAGTGACAGGATCAGAAGCACAATCTGAAGCACAGAAGGTTCAGTTTCAACAACAGGAAACACTCTTTTACCGTGAGGGTGACAGACCACTTGGCACAAATTGCCCAGAGAGGCTGTGGAGGTATCCCTCCTTGAAGGTATTCAAATGCTGTCTAGATACAGTCCTGGGCAACCAGCCCCAGGTGGCTGTGCTTGAGCAGATGAGTTGGACCAGATAGCTTACAGAGGTCACTTCAATCTTCAACTGCATAGTGATCCTTTGAAAAGGCAAGGGACATGTGACATTTAGGATTAAAAACTGTATTTGGGGGTGGAGGGTTAGAGAACCTTGTTTAGGTAATGAATTTTGAGGATGTGGCCATACACAACTTTATAGTGCAATTCAGAAAAGAGTTTGATGATGTCTGCTGTGCTTAGATTGATCTTTTGGGTGGTGGGGAATATAATTATTTCAGGCAGAAGAAGCAACTTATTGCTTATTTCACACATGCTGGAAAGGAGGTTTAACTTAGGAGCCTTTGTGTAAAACAGCCATCAGCCTTACTGCCTTCTTTTGAAGTATTTCTTCTGCCTCATCCCCTCACAGAGAAGGGAATAAGTACCTCTACCTCTTGGACACATGATTTTGAAGTACAGAAGGCATCTTCAGTGCCTTCTAATTGCAGAGTAAGCTGCTAAACCACAGCCAGAAATGTAATTCAATATATGTTTCCTCTTTAGCAGTAGCTAAAGCTTTATAGTGGCTAGAATAAAGAGGCTTCCTACAGAACTTGGTGGCTGCTGTGAGGCAGCTATGTGCTCCCACTGATTTATACTGTTATTCCCACTGAGTGTTGGCCATCTAATCCAGGATCTTGATAGCGGAGAGGAAGTCAAGCAGTTTAAAAGTTTAGGTATTACAAATCCCAGCACAGCAGCACCCAATTCATTTCATATATCTTGCCCTTAGTGTCTATACATAAATTTTATCAGCAGCTTGTAGGGCATGCAGTCAGCCAATTTCCATTATGGTCAGTGAAATAGCATGGTTAAAATCCTGTGCAATGCTTTATAAATTTAAATTTAAGCATAAATGTTCTGTAACAAGATTATTGTATCTGATCTGATAGTTGGGGAAAGCTCACTCATTTTGTATTGTCAGCACTTGGAGCAGTCATTGATGTATTAAGCTCTTACACAAGTCATGGCATCTTACTTGAACCAACGTGCAGTCACAGGGGATTTCAGTTGAAAGAGTAGATGCAAGATACACATTTATAACAGTGAGGGCAATCAGCTTTGCAACGGATTAGTGAAGAATATGGTAAATTCCCCATCACTTGGAGTCCTTTTATCAATGTCAGATGTCTTTCTAAAAGAAACAACCTATTTCAATAACACTTTGTTAGGTTATATGCACAAATAAGGAGAAGAAATCTACAGTTTTCATGCAGAAAACTGGTTTAGAGTAGTACCATTTCCACTTCTGTTTTTAGCTATTTATTCTAAGTAAGGTTATGAGGAATAAAAACAATAAAGAGATAGTTATAAAAACTACCAGATTGTTTCCCTCAAAACGACTAAAACAGGAACCCAGCTGTGACAGTATTGTCCTGAAATTGCTGCTTTAACAGTTATGCCTCCAGCAGAAAATCCACTTTGACTCTAGGCCAAATCCTGAAAGGCCTTACTCCATCGGCATACACAAAACTTTTTCTTCATGGAAGAATTTGTTCATATATTTTAAAAACATTGTCATCTCTGCATGCATGTGATGAATCTAGCACTTACCTACACACGGGATAGAATTTTCTGAAACAAATCCCTTTTGTCAAAATGGGCTTTGCAAGCATAAACTCTATTACTTACATGTGTGAATGCTTATGCCTACATGCTTTAAATCCCCTTTCAAAATTTAGTCTATTAAATAAACGCGCAAATTAGCAAGACTAGTATGGTTCTTCAGCTGAAAGCTTTCCTTTAAAATAAATGTGATATTTTACTAGAAGTAAATGGAAACACTTTAAGAAGTAAGTTGATAAACAGTATTGAGTTGGGGTAGATTTGTAGCAATTGATGTTTTGACAAAATTGGAGATGCTGAAGCAAGCATTTTAGCTTGACTTAGCTAAAATAATAAATTCCAGTAGCCCAACCTAGACATGACAAAGGGATGAATCAACTTCTCCATCTTCTTCAAGCAAAGATCCCAGACTTGTACTGTACCTGATGGTGAAAAGAGTTTGAATATTACATGAAGACGGCTGTCAAAAGGTAGCTCTTAATTCAATACCACATCAAGGGGTTTCATGCTGACAGAGAGAATATGAGATTTCTGGTCCTAGAAAATATCATAGAGAAATAATTATACTCTCTGTGCAGTTTGCAACAATTAGCAAAATGCTGACTTCATTTGTGTTGTGATTTGTTGAAAAAAGATACCGGAAATACCTGAGGTTTTTTTAAGCAAAATATTCAGATGTGTACTAATTTAGATGTAGAAGTCATGCCTACATGCTACTTTTTAAATGAAAATTTTCAATTTATAAAAGCCTGAAGAAGCTACCTGTTAAGAACGTCATTGCAAAATTCAGGTTTCAAATACTGAAGTCCACTGTTGCTTCTAATGCTACACATCATTCTTTTTTTGGTTTTGCTCATTTTCAATGGGATTCATGACTTCTGCTAAATGAACTGAAAATGAGCAGATATACAGGGCCTGGTTATATTAGCTACTGCTAGTTTTAGCAGCCCAGGATAAGAAAACTTCATATTTAGGCAGGCATAAATCTTGCATGACCTTTAACTATTAGAAAAGGTATAGTAAAGACCTTAATTCACCACAGCTAGGAGAGGTTTAGTACTGTGATAGTTTTTAGATCTTGCATTTGTTGTCATGTGCCAAGATGCACGTTAAAGTCTACCTGAAAATTGCCACAACTTTCAGTAAAATTTGTTCTTCCCTTATTCTTCAATTACCTTGTGCTTATACTGTCCTTAAGATTGCATTCCAGTGAATCTACAGCTTTTTCTAGGGCATAGCAGTCATTTCTCCATTGTCTCCCCTTCTTGTTGTTATATGTAAGTCATATATGGAAGACGTCTGGGATATCACAGACTGCCAGAAGATAGCCTGATGACAGTGCTAGGGAAAAATATTGCATAGGGAAAATGGTTGGGTGTTTTGGGTGTCTGTGTGTTTCTTTGAAAACAGAGAAAAAGACTATTGAGTGGTTATGTCTATCATAATAATTTTCCAAAATATAAGACTACTGTAAAGAAGATCAGCCTTCCTTGCTTAGTGACCAGGTGAAGATGCATATCAGGAAAAAGCTTTCCAGCCATAAGTATAGTGAAACTATGTGGAACAGATAACATATGGGTGCTCTAGAATCCCCTTACCTGGATATTTTCAAGAATAAATTAAACAGACTTCTGGTAAGTATGGTCTTGACCCTATCTCAGAGGAAAAAAAAAGACTAGATTAATTCCTGACTCCTTCCTGTCCTGTATTTAATGACATTTTCCAGTTCAGGTTAAGTTTCTTTCACTAGCATGACTGAGTTACAAAGCCTATGCTTTGTAGCATTTGGTATTTGTTAATAACTTTATTTAGTGAGCGATTGCCAAATCCCTTGCAGAAGAGGCTCATCTGAGGCCATCTTTATTCTCTTACGGTTTGAGGCACAGCAAGAGCTCTGACAATAATGGGTAAGATATATATTTAATAATGGCTCTATTTAAGTTCCCTGACTGTGCTTTCACCTGGGTTATCAGGTATAAAGACCTGGTCACTCAATGAGACACACTGTTCCTTTCTCATTTTTGTTATGACTTGGTACTATTTCACATCTTTGGGGGCCAGTGAAGAGAGTGAATACCCTTGGGTTTTTTAACACTGAATCAGAGAAAGTTTGGGGTTAGAGGGTACCTCTGGAGATGTTCTAGTCCAACCCTGCTGGTCAAGCAGGGTCAGCTAGAACAGGTTGCTCAGAGCTGTGTCCAGTCACTTTTTCAGTATCTCCAAAGATGGAGACTCCACAGCCTCTCTGGGCAACCTGCTCCAGTGTTTTACTATCCCCACAGTAAAAATGTTTTCTTCTTATGTTTGAGTGGAATTTCCTATGTTTCAGTTTGTGTTTATTGCCTCCTGTTCTTTCACTGGATACCACTGAGAAGAGACTCCTTCCTTCTTCTTTACTCACCACCATCAAGTAGCTATTATGCACACTGATAAGATCCCTCCTGAGCCTTCTCTTCTCCGGGTTGAATGGTCCTGGTTCTCTCAGCCTCTCCATGTATATCAGATTCTTCAAACCCTTAATTATCTTTGTGGGCCTTTGTTGGACTTGTTCCATTAAGTTCATGTCTGTCTTTTATATACTTATATACTGATATACTTACATGTGACAGCCCAGAACTGGGCTCTCACCAGGGCTGAAAGGAAGGAAATGATCACCTGCCTTAACGTGCTGGCACTGTTCTTCCTATTGCAACACCAGGATGTCCTTGACCTGAGGGCATAATAGTCAACTTGTGTCCACCAGGGTCTCTGGATCCTTCTCTGCCAAGCTTCTTTCCAGCTGGTAGACAGTTGGTACTTGTGCATGGTGCTATTCCTCCCCAGTGCAAGACCTTGTATTTCTCTTTGTTGAAGTTCTTGAGATTCCTTTTATCAAAGTTTATCACTTTTTAATAAGAATTAAGCTTATGTACCTAATCTAACTGTTGATATATCACATTTCACATGTATACTGCTGAGTGTTTTATCAGTCAGCGCTTAGTAAATATCACTTCTTTTTTTGCCATGTAATTTCTTTGTATAGTTAGGTAATTAAAAACAAATCAGTAAAGCTGGGATACTTCTCATTTAATTTAACTGTTTCAAGTTTACAGACCAATTTTCAAGCTTAACTATAAGCTTAGGTAAATCTGCCTTATGAAGGATTAGGGGAAAGGAAGGTCTCCAAAGCAAGTTTCATTCCATGCTTAGAAATACATCTAGAACACATGAATCATCATCTGGAAATCCTATTGCTCTTGAGTGGCTACAGATGGAACTTGAGTGAGCAGTTTAGATTTGTCAACTAGAGAGAGATGAGAAGCAGTCATCCTAAATAAGGTCATCTGGGGATGTATCGTCGTTTTTAGTTAACATGGATGAAAAGCATGTGAATTTACCCATCAGGTAATAGCCATGTATACAACACTAAATATTTTCCAGCCCTCACACCATAAAGTGCTTTAAAATTAATAATGAAATAAAATTTTGTAAAAAAATATTTTATAAGTATTGAGGAGGTGTCCTTAAATTTTAAATGCTTGGAATTATGCACCAGTGGCTTTCACTGGGTTTTAAATGTTTTAAAGAAAAGTTTCATGATTTTGTCTAGCCTTGCACACTAAAATATGCTTTCTTCAAGTTATCATCTAAATTATCATCCATGCTGGTTTCCAAAGATTGATCCGTTTCTGCCCTACAAGAAGGTAATAAAGAATCAAGTTACATCTGGTTTGATTTCCCTGTAATGAAACAGCCAATTGCCCCATGTCAGAAAAGATGTACTGTAGGTATTCTTCTGGGATTTTACCTGGCTTTTGCCAGTCAATAAAGAAATAAGATCTAACATTTCATTTATAAAACATGAATTCCACTGGGTTGGAGGCATCCAGAATGATAATAGGTTTTTACTCTTACATACAGAATATTTTAGCAAATTCTTTTTGCTGTCTACCATTAAGAAAACAAAAAATACCATCCTTTGTAATTTTTGGACAGGTATACTTATTTTACGATGCAACAAGATAGTTTTCTGCAGCGTATTGCTTACACAGAACTGAATTTACCTGGGAACAGTTAAATAAAATTACTATAAGAAGAAGCCTCACAAGTGAGGTGAAGGATACTCCAGTTTGCAGTAGGGGAATTTTGGGGTGTACAAATTACCACATTGTAACAAATTGCTCAAGGTACAGATTTTACTCTTTGATTATTTATCTTCCATGAATACTTCAGCATTAGTTTGACTCAGCTTTTCCCGTACATTTATCTGTTGCCTTAGAGGTCTCAGTCTTTTTGACCATTCCTCATCCAAATAATGCCTTTGGTCTGAGGTAGTTCCATTCAGCATTTGGATGGAAAAGATAAGAAATTACTTCCTCTGCTTAGAAAGATAGTACAACAACTTCCCTAGAAAAAATACTTTTGTCTCCAGACAAAGCTCATTGTTTGCTCCAAAATTCACATCAGAAGTGTTAAAATGATATTAATCATAGCAGCAGCACATCGTTTAAGTGAGCCATTAAAGGGTTCCATTTACCCACTCCCTCTACACCTGCTGCTCAGCCTGGTGCTTCCCTTGCCCTTACACTCCCTGATTCCCTCTAAACTTCTAATTCTCTCTTGTTTTAGTACCCTGAGTGTCCCCATGCCAACAAGGTATCGCTCAGCCTTCTTTCACTTCAGTGCTTGTCACCTTCTTCTCTCTTGCAATACCTTAGAGACACTGTTCTCCTACTGTCTCCAGCTCCCTTTCTGGTGTGTAAACCAGGCTGGAGTGTAGTGTTTTTGCCACATGACCAAGGTAGGTAAATGCTGATTGATATGGGTGGCCCATCTAGCCTGTTCCTCTGCCACTCTCTCAGCTCCTGGCTGCCAGGTGGACAAAAAAAATATCTGTGCCCCTTGACAGGCCAGAAAAAAAGGCTAGTGCTGTATAGCAATGTCTCAGTCTCTTTGCAGAAATGTGCTGCAGGGCATGCCAGAGTCTTGGTTGCCCACTCATCCTGGCTTTTTTTTTCCCCCTCTGAGACAGAAATGAGGACCCTTTCTATGTTCCTGGGAACCAAGAAGTAAGAAGGTGATGGCATGTTTCAGTCAGAATGTAGCCTAGGGTACTTGCTTCTGAATTTCCTTGTTTTAATATAGTCTGTGGCACTCACAAGCTGTATATTATAGTCTTAGCTCTAGCTGAGAGGAAACCAGGAAGGTTAATTAATCAAACATTTTCATACTGAGGGTTACAAGACCTTTTGGGTCGCCGGAGAACATACAAATGATACCATCCTCTGGGATAATACATCATGCTTCTTTGCCTCTGTGACTATATGTATGCGTGGCCCCAGTATGGATTTTTAATATTGCTGGAGGTTCTTGCTGATCAAACAGTGTTCATGAGGTACTTAGACAATTTTTCTCTCAGCTTTTGAAAAACAATTTGTACTTTTTACATAACTTCATCTCTCACCTACCCTCCATATCTTTACCCAAGGCATGAAAAGCTATCACCACCCAAGTTAGATCAGTTCAAAATAAATCTCCTAGTAGTTAAGAAGAAAATCGCTTCTTTTTTCTCTTCTGTATGCTGTATTTTCTCTTTGCAGTCTCTCTTTCTTTTTTTTTCTTTTTTTTTTAAATAAAAACAGATGATGTCTAAATAGATGAAGCAAATATAATCTACACCTAAATGACATTCAACATTATGCCAACTCAGTGCACGACTTCTATTAGCTGTTTTCAGGGAGGTTTGAAGTGACAAGTTTAAAAAATTGCCAGGAACAATGCTCCAGAAATTCAGATGTGAGTGACGAGCTCTGAACTAGCACACTGGCACTGCAAATCTCTTCACTTCATGTGTTCCTTCTTGCTCAACGTGACATCACACTCACTGAGAAATAAACTCTTCTTCTTCTTTCAAATTCTGACACAATCACAGTGCTGGGGTTGGAAGGTGAAGCTTTTGAGGAGCACCATAATTTACCATTATGCCAATTCTCTGCTCTAAATTAAGGGTAGCAGTGACAGTAACTATCGAGAAAATTAGGATGCTAGCATGGGAAGTCTACTATGGCAAAGTATTAAAATTTCTCACTACAAGTATTCAGCCTTAATAGATAAGTTCCTATCATCAAAGGGCATGCATAAAGTGATGGAGCTTGTTAGAACATGACTTAATCTTCATGCTGCAATGGACAGAGATAGTGCTATATTATTAATTTGGGAGGAAAATGTCAAGAAGATTTTCTTTCAGGTTCATAGTTACATACTATAGATTCCCATAAGCTGCATGTTATGTATTATGATTTCTTTGAGTCATGTATTATCTGGGTAATGAAGAGGCTTGGAATTTAATTTTAGCTAAATTCAGACTTGTTTCTTCAAAAGGGATTTGCTTCTTTATATATCATATGAAGCAAGAATTGCTGTGAAACATTGCGATACTGTATTTATAGCTATATGTCTGCCAGTCAGTTGTTTTTACAGTCCTGTCTTGGATGGCCCTCCTTCTCTGGCGGGGAGGGACTTCTCTCAGAGGAAGTCCAAATGCTAATTTTGCCAGCAAGTCAAAAGGAGGGAATGTAAGACAGATATTTGGTGTCTGTGTAAAGTAAAATTCAATTTCAGACATTTTTGGTAACTATAAAGTCCAATTCAATTTCAGACATTTTTCCTTTAATGAAGCATTATAGTTCTGTTATTGAAATATATTACATTAGCATAAAGAAAGACTTTAAAATGAGACAATCAGTATTAACATATCTATTCTCCATTACAGTTTATTTACAATGTGTAGGCAACACAGACAAAAATAGTTTTGAATAAATACTATTTTGTTACACTGCTAAATTTATCTTTTTGTATTTCCAGACAATTAAGGCTGTCTTTGGGCTTAGTATCCTTGAATAGAACCTTTGTAAATTGGTTCAACTGGCAGTCAAGTGATTTCCTTGGTTTTGAATTACTATACTATATACTGCAACAGAATTTCTGGGCTGGCTGAACCTTTGAGTGTGGCTCCTCCTAGGCAGATAGGGCTCTGAACTCAGTAGACAAAACTGAATGTTTTGTTGTATGGGTTCATATGTTTCTTGCTTTAAAAAGATGAACATTATTTTTAGTAGCACTAGGAGGGGGTGTTTTCTGTCATAAGATTATGTTTTTCAACACATATTGAACTCATGATATGCCTATCCATGCTCCCAGATTTTTTTCATTTTTCATTTCTGAGCTTTTGTAGCTCAGAATTAGTCTGTGAACTTATGTTGATAGTCATACACACAAAATCTAGCCATTGAAGTCTGAGCAGCTCTCGCTTGGCTTCTTTTTTTTTCCCCAGTTAAGATAAATGCTTACTTCCAGAGGAAAGGAAGGATGGAAACCACTCCACTAAGAAAATTAAGTGAGATCTTACAGCGGCTAGCTGTGATGATTTCAACAATAGTTCTCATAGGAATTGTACAAATGGAGTTTTTCATTCACATCCCTTCCTGTTGCTCACAACTGTGAAAAACATTTCAGTTTTAAGGGTTTCATAAAAAAAAAAAAATAAAACAGGATTTCCTTTTACTGCAAGTAAAAACTGCTTTTTATTTTCCCTGCCCCATTTTGGGGCACTTTTTTTTTTGGAAGATCAATAGCAATATGTGACCTCTCCCCACTGTTGCTAATACACCTTACCATTTGACTCATTTTTTCATTACTAGAATCACTACTAATGTGATTTCACTAGTTTCAGAAATGTTAATATATTCCCAAAGCTATCAATAACAAGAGGAATATAAACTCTATGATTAGAGTTTACTTTTGCATTATCTGCTATATCTTTTCATTCTGGTCCTTGTTTTGCATCCTTATTAAAGCTGAACATGTCCCATTACTTAACCATATACAAGATACTTATCAGAATAATAAAGCGTTCTACACCCAACATAGTTTGTACTGCAGCTTTAGTTTGTACTTCTGCTGGAACAATTACTTATTTTATGTTTTGCCATAACAACGTTATACTGCTCCTATACACACCATAATTGTAAAACATACTGTGCTTCTGCATTCATTTAAAGAGCAACTACTTGGTAAGTACAAAGTAATTAAGCAATAAGACATGACAGGCAGTGCATTTCTGGGGAATTATTGCACTTCTCAGATGTCTTGAAAGATACGAGGCTAAAGGTTGAGTGACTTCAGCCACCTGAGAAGTGGAATAATCCCCTAGAAATGCATTGCTTACCATGGTTTATTGCTATTATGAAATGGAAATTATGAAATTAAAATAGGAGGAAAAGATTAGATCTGTGCATTTATGGAGGATTACTTATACAGGTATGACATCACTGTCAGCTCTATATGTGTCCAGAGAGTTCTTAAAGACATTTTAGAATTAGCACGTGAACAACACAACTCATCCGAAACTGCTGTTTCAGCACTCCTCATTACCAACTTTATCGAGACCAGCCCCCCAACATTTCCCTGCAAAATCATATTTGTATTCTCGGTACAGACTTTGTCTCCGATACTAATCACACAACGTCAGGGGGTGTGGTTATTCTGAAATAATCACACCCCCTGGAGGATTAGAGGCATTTGGTTGCTTCCTTGCCTTGTAACACCCCAAGGTCATTATCTCATGATAATCACATCTCCTGGAGTTGTCTTACTGCTTAAGTGTAACACTAAATTTTAATTACAATGAAATAGAGCTCTGCTGGTAGTTTATACAACATCCTGTGTGTGCAAAGCCAGATGGAAATAATGCCTAGCTTTTACTGTAATAGCATGTGGTGGGCTTGTGCTCCAATGCAATAAATGATTATGTTTTGGTTGTTTATTTGATGAGAAAATAATTTTGAACTGAATTTGCTGCACACTTCTATAAGTTTAATTTGAGGTCTTATTGTTCTTGATTTGTTGTAAATTCAATTTAAATTAAAAAATACAGTGAAGAAATACATTAATAACATTCTAAGTCTCTGATACTACTAATAGTCACAACTGAGTTTGCTGAAGATGGGGAACATAGTGTTTTCCTCTTTAGCCATTTCAAAGAGTTATCAGTAAGAAATTACTTTTGTGCTGAAAATTGAGATAGAGGTTTCCTGAGAAAGGTTTAATTTTGTAATGGAATTAAAATTTTGAAGTCCATGAGGTTCCTCTCTTGTCAAGCGAAGTAAACTGCTATATGATGCTTTTGCTTAAGAACATACCTACATATGTGTTTATTAAACATTTTCAGTTGTTTCCACAGCAAGATCTTAAAATATTTTTAAACGACTTTCTGCTTTGGCTAGAGAAGTTGTGATGTTTTGCATTTACCAGTGCCCTGACAGGATGTTAAATATGGGGGTATGGAAAATGCAATTTTTCAAATCAAAGAGCTGCAAACATAAGATAATATTTAAGTCCAATAATTTATACAACAACAAAAAAAGAAAGCCAACAAAATCAAAAGCATCAGCTCTGTTGGACTACATAGTGTTATCTGAATGCATTACGTCTATAACTGCTTCTACCCTGTTTTGATCCCAGTTATAACTGCAGTTGTAACTTGAGCATTTAGAGATAGGTATTTGGTGTTCGTTCTTAGAAACTCTCTTGCCATAACACAGCATTTTTTCAGAGAGCTTTTAGGGCTGTAAAAGAATTGTTTACTTTTTAGATATTTTCAACAAAGATAATAATATGAAATTTCTTGTGAGAATGATCAAATTATATGATCCTAATTTTGCAATGTTTTATTTTGCTGTATTTTAGGTTTCTGCACTGCAAATTAGTCATTTAAATGTTAACATTGCATTTTTATTGTTGTTAGTATAATTTTTATTTCATTATTAAGTTGGCATGAAAATAAAAATATTGTACTCTGGTATGATCACAGCTTAAGTGTGCTGCTTAAACTGGAGTTCCTAGCTACTTGCTTAGAGTGGAGATTTTCAGACAGATCACTTTTCTTCAACAAGTTTCCCTATTGATCAATGCCTTTACTCCCACCCAGCAACACCTTCTTGGAAACTAGTGTCCACTTTCCAGCTGACTTGTTAGGAATGGATGTTATGAATATATTAAGCTTCTTCATATTCCACAAAATGAGTCGCTCTCAAAGAAGGGAGACCTTAATCCTCATTCAGAAATGAGGAAAAGTTTCCTAATGAGAAAAAGTTAACTTTCTTACAGTACTGGCATGTGAGAGATGTCAGAAATTAAATGTCATTAGTTCTATTTCTAGGGGATGTATTTTTAATTTTTTTTTCAATATTCTCTTCAAGGAGAGACAAAGTCTTTCTACATATGCCCTCTGAAATCAGTAAGTCACTTCAGGAAGAATTCTTGTCTGCAGCAAGGGAGATCTGCTGATTTCACTAGGGTTTTGGCAAATATAGTAAAATTTGACCAATCCTTCTGATACAAATCTGTAGTAGCTGAAATTGATTCTGTAGTATGGGACAATGAAATTTAATTTGATTTCTGCTGTTCTGAAGTTTTCTGTCACCAACAAGAGTTCATTATTTTTTAGTGGTATTGATGCTGAACTGCCTAATAAAGAAAGATTTTTTTTATTTTTGTTCAGGATTTTTTTAATAATAATAACAAAGACAACAACAACAACAATAATAAATAATAATAAAAAATGTAGCGGCAGTAGTAATAGTACAGTGCCAGGAAAGAAAATTATTAACTGTTGCACGAAGTAACCATATTGTGAATATTTCACCCTTACCAAATCCTCTTATCTTGTTCTGCTCTTACACATAGGTCATATTATGCACTGCTTTGTGCTAGTTTGACAAGAACTAATGTGGATACTTAAATATTTTAAAGGCTGCACATTTCAGAATGATAAAATACTCAACTGATCTTCCTTTCCTGTTGAATTTGTGGTTAATGATAAAATAATTTAATCTTTTTTTTTTTGTCTATTAGTAATTTTAACAACAAACTGTAAATGTTCTTTTGAGGAAAAATCTTCAAATAAGGCCATGCAATGACACTTTTAAACTACCGTTGGTTTTTATTCAGCCATAAAATCTATCTTTCATATAGAAACCCACTTACATGTCTTACTTCAGTGAAGGTTATTTGTAGACTGAAGGTCTTTTCTTGTCAAGATATGATGAATACCATGTGTGAAGACAGAAGAGCATCAGGACCTGTATTAGCCGGAAAACCCACTGATCTGTGAATAACCTAAAAAAGAAAACCTGAAGATTAGCAACGTCGCTTTTAAGAATGATCCATCAAATTCAACAAGCAGATTCACAGAGATGAATCATCTAGTTCCTTTTATTCCAACAATACAGTAAAGGTTATTTTCCTTCCTTACAAATAGAAGTTCTGAAGTGCAAGAAATAGAGACTTGTGAGTCTTTTTTCAGTCATAAGGCAGTGATTCTACATTTTTCATTCAATGTGCTTTTTAAACATTTTTCCTTATATTTTTCAATTGAAGTAGGTGTGGCTTAGCCCATCTAGTACACAGCTAAGCTGTGTGATTATGTCCCATTTTTTGATGAGGTTATATTTTCTGTAAAGATTAAGTCCTCTGTCAAAACCCTTTTAAAAAGCACAAAACCTAATTATGCATTTTAATGTATTTTTATTACTTTATCACAATGTATCTAACTATGGCTTCCTCCTAGCTTGAAAATCCAGTGACACCATTGTGATAACCTTCTCTGATGTCTGATAAAGACCATGGAATTTTCCTCAGCTTGTTCCTTTCCTCTCCTATTCTCTCCCTGCCCCTAAGCTAACTCTGACCCAATTATGTCCATTAAAGAAGAATCCATTCAAACCACTAGTGAATCATTAACTACTCTTACCATGGAAATTTACTCAGAAATTCTTACCTGGTGGTAGCAATTTCATGTCATAATTTATTTTTTTAACTTCTAGCCATTGAACATTTGACTACCAGACTGAAGAGTCACTGCTAAGCAATTATTGGTTTTGAAGTAATTTATTTTAGGCTGTGATTCTCTCTTAGTGTTGTCATTGATTAATGGAAAGAGTGGGAACCTTTCACTACTTTCTATTCCCTTGATTATTTTTGTACACCTTCTCTCTGTTTTGTCAACATTCATTTGAATACAACATTCTCTGCTGGAGAGGGTACAGCAGAGGGCTACAAAGATGATTAGGGGCCTGGAGCATCTCTCTTATAAGGAGAGGCTGAGGAACTTGGGTCTTTTTAGCCTAGAGAAGAGAAGACAAAGGAGGGATCCGATCAACACCTATAAATACTTAAAGGGTGAGTGTCAAGAGGACGGGGCCAGTCTTTTTTCAGTGGTGCTCAGTGACAGGACAAGAGGACATGGGCACAAACTTGAACATAAGAAGTTCCACCTAAACATGAGGAGGAACTTCTTTACTTTGAGGGTGGCAGAACACTGGAATAGGCTTCCCAGGGATGTGGTGGAGTCTCCTTCTCTGGAGACATTCAAAACCCGCCTGGACACGTTCCTGTGCAACCTGCTCTAGGTGGACCTGCTTTGGCAGGGGGGTTGGACTAGATGATCTCCAGAGGTCCCTTCCAACCCCATGTGATTCTGTGACTCTGTGATTCTGTGATTTCTGGATTAGAAAAGATGATGATTGATGTATCTTAATAATTTGTTTATAAAATCTAAATCAATAGATTATTTAGACTGACCAAGAGCTATAAAAGCTGTCCTGTAATCATTGTTTGACATAAACAATGGTGGGGAGAAGGGGGGAGGAAACAGTATTATCTGTGATTGAAACTGCTTTCTTATCTGTTGACTTTACATTCCCCTTTTTAAAATTTGTTTAACATCTGTAAAGAAGGTTACCTCACAGCCCCCTTACCAATTCAGATACTGCTTGGATTCTCCTAAGAATTTTGCATCTTGCTCCTATTTCTGGGAGGACAAGGCCCTACGCCACCTTGAATAAGAACACAGAGAATTAAGATGTGAGGTTAATTTTATAACTTCTGTGCATTTGGAAACTAAATGGACTATCTCCAAGCAGCAGCTCTTACATTCTATAAAATAGGGTAGGTGGATTATCATTATGGGATAAATGGAGAACAAATTAAACAGAGTGTTTGAAAGAAATTAGAGCAAAGCATATCTTTTATTTCTTTAATAGGAGAGAAGTGAACAGTCAGTGACGAGGTCATGGGAAGCAATTACTTTTTACAAGGGTTATGAGCAGAAAGCAACATTTTATCAGTTAACTTTCATCAGTTAATATGAAGGTATGATAAGTAAATTTAAGTATGGATATAATACAGATTTCTGTATACCCAAAGGTGTCCTCCACTTGTGCTTACTGAAGATGCCCTCCACTATGCAAGGTAAACATTTTGCCCCTGTTAGTGTTGAACAAGTAACATTGCTGTAGGTGTCTCTGTGGCAAGGAAGGGGTGACCAGCATGACACGTGGCATATCCACCAGCCTGGGCAATGTTGTGTTCAGGGCTACTCCTCTGCATTTCTGGCACTCAATGGAACAGGGATTCTGATCTCCTCAAGTCCTGAGTTTACAGACAGAAGTTAAAGAAGTTATCTTTTCTTGTAATATACCACACTTCAGCTCAAGGCCAGCATTTGAAACAGTCTACTTTTAACATGCATTCTCTCCTTAAAATAGTCTTCCTAAAAAAATCCCTAGACAAACAACTTTTATGTACTTCCTCCTTTTCTTGTATCTATGTACCTCCAAATTTTACCAGACACAATAAATTTTTCAGCTATGAACAAGGGAATTACAACAATTTTTAGGAGCCATCGGGTGACAAAGTTCTATTTCTCTTCCCTTTAAATAGCTAATAGTTATTTATACTGTGATATGAAGCTTTTTGATAATGTTATTTATATAGTAGTTTTCATTATGCAAATTAAATTTTTAAAAAATAGCTGTAATGCAACATAACTAATGTTTTATAGTTGCAGAAATGAGAACCTAAAGGCTTGAACTACTTAAGAATATTTGGAACAGCCTTGAGGGCATTTCAACACTGAAGAATCATACAGTTAAAGCTCTTAAAACTAATAAAAGATGAGCACAAAAGTTAATCTGGAGTATTTATAATAAATTCTATATTTAGAGGGTCTTCAGCATGTGTATTTAGAATTTATGTTTTTTTTGAGGGCCAGGCATATCTAAATATTTCCCTTTATTGACACCTGAAATTAAGTAGCTCATTATAAAAATAGTGGGCTATGCCTTGATGACATAATGAAACTGAGCATGGCAACCTAACCAAAGGGAAAAGGGAAATTCCACTGATTGTAGAAAGCTTAAATGGTGAAAAGGCCTTGAAACATATGTCCCACCACCAGGAATAGTCATAAATCATGTGCGAATGCAGAAGAAGAGGCTGTCAATGGTGCTTAAATGCAGGACTGCAGCAAAGTGAAAAGCACTAAGTTAGAATTTGGCAGTGAAAGGCTACCTGTATTATTGATTTGAACTTGAGTTTAAACAGCCACCCCTTCAATTTAATATCCCATTCTGATGATGTTAAAGCAAACTCACTACTAAATAAAACAGGGAGTTAAAGAGACATGTTGCTTGATATAGCAAAACAATGAAACAATTTAATTAGGCAATAATGTTTCTGGCACTGGAGTATACACAGCAATAAACTGCTTTTGCGGTTGATTAAATGCTGAAGAGAAGCAGAGCGTGAAATCCCTCTCAGAGGAAGGAGCTGCCTCTGGATCTTCCCGTTACCTGTGGATCTCCCCACTTCAACAAGGCAGCAGGGCTCACTAATGGCTCTCCTGTGACTCCCAGCTGTGAGTGTTGAGAATTTGGCTTTGAGAGGATCCAGGAGATCAGCACTGACTTTGCTTCTCTCTTTTTTTTTTCTTTTTTTTTTTTCACCACTGTGTGCTCCTATGAACAGTTCCCAAAGTGACTTTTCAACCACTGTTTACTTACCCTCTGCTTTCATACATAATGTGGTAAAGCTATGGTCACACAGCCTGGGAGATATAAGCACCCAAAAGAACATACATGCTTGACTGTGGGCTCTAGCTTAAAATTTCTAATCGTGTGGGCAAATTATTTGGTAACTTGGCTTTCTTCACTTTTACGATTTGGATACAAATGCAGAATACCTTCCCATAGCTCTCAGAAGGAGAAAAGAAACATCTTTTTTAGGAACTGAAAGCAGTGTTGCATCCAACTCCTTATTCATTCTGTTTCTGAGGCCTCAAAACATGTATTACTGTACATTGTCTGCATTATTATCTTGTCTGAAGGCACTTATCAAGAATTTTGATGACTATTACTATTAATAGCTATATAAGGCTATCTTGAATCACCCTGGTAT
Organism: Gallinago jamesoni; assembly: GCA_025769975.1. NCBI lineage: Eukaryota > Metazoa > Chordata > Aves > Charadriiformes > Scolopacidae > Gallinago > Gallinago jamesoni. The sequence continues at coordinate 164,337,826 of JAOQGH010000001.1, forward strand.
TCCTCTGTGAAAAACCCAGGTTATATCCCCACAAGGTAAGTTACACAAGACAGAGCCTTCATTTCAATTTGTTTTGGTAAAGCAGGATTTGGAATAACTTTGCTATCAGCACACTATTTTTTCCCCAACTTTTATGTCTTTCCCAGATGTGTTCTTTTTTGTGGGTACACTGTTACAGAGTAGAAGCATTTTCTTTAAGAACATGGTGGAAGAAATCATCTAAATTATTATTTAAGAAAAATAATTTCTTAATTATGTCCATTTTAATCTTCGTGCTGCTGCCAAAGTTCACAGCTTCATTTCCTCAGAATTCTGCCACTTTCTGCTAAAGTACTTTGCAGACAACCTAACTTTCAAGGAATGTCCTTGGTTTGGCCATTACATAATTCAGTACTTCCAAATACTTCTGGGATGCTCCGAAGTTAAATTTTTATATTTAAAAGTCTAATTGCTAAGTTCCTAGGTGAGCTTTTTAAATGCAAATTTAGCACATATACCACCTCCATTCCTCTTCTGCTTCCATGATCATCAAATCAAGCACCCCTCTGTCAGTCTAGGCTTCCTTCAGATTTGTAACCTGAACTGAAATCTTAATGGCTCTTCCAACAATTAAATCTTTGACAAAAGCTGGTATTTCTTTGCCAGAGAATGGTATGTTCAACAAAATGGCTTCCCTGGGGCCCAATCTCCATCTTTAAACAAAAACAGTTCTGGTTCTCTGGAGACATTATATTTATTGAATGTAAATGTCATAATAGCTTGACAGGTGTTGAGGCTTGTCTGAATTTTGAGATCTGAAGCTGTAGTATCCTACTGCCTGCCCAACAATTAATCTTATTGTCTTTGCAGGGTCCCAGGGTCTATCTGCCCAGATAACAAGGGGCAAAGTGACCTGTCAGTTAAGCTTAGAAAAGTGCTAAATCCTGAAAGAGCACTTAAATCCAGCACTTAAAAGGACCTCCTGTACAGAATTGCCTTTCCTACCTTTCAACGCTTTCCCTAGAGAAGATGATGGAGGAAGGGCAAGAGAAAATAAAAAAACAAACTTAATAACACCTTCCCTTCCAAAGACCATGATTTATAACAAGATTGTGAGAACATTCTGAAGCTATTTCATGTTGAATTACAGTATACCTTTACAAGTGGCTGCTAAACTAGGAGTTCATGACAGTACTACTTGTGTTACTCTCATACCGTTCCTTGTGCTGCCACTAAAATTTAAAATGCGGTACATACAAAATAGATCTATAAATTTATATAGTAACTATCCCAACAAATGCAAACTCATTCTTAGTAACCATAAAATTACCTTCTGTTATCTATCATCCAGTGAATTATAGTTTCATCACTTAGAACAGCCAGCAAAACTGAATAACACTGCCTGTCTATCCACTATTTCACTGTTATATTCAGCGCAAATGCTGCAGCTTGAGGAGAAAAAGGATAAACAACAAAAAATTAAAGCTGAATATATGGTGTGGTAAATAAGGGTCATGTTATCAGCTCTGCACTGAATATAATTTTTAAAAGTCAGCATCTACCTCTTTAGCTCTTAGTTTGAACCACAAATAAATCAATATAATTTTGGTCCCTAGCTATGCCAACCAGGTTCTTAAGTTTATGGAGCATTCCACTGTCAAATTACTTGCATTAAACACAGAAACAGAATAACATCAACAAACTGCATAGGTTTTAAGAGGGTACAAGTTTGTATAACTCTCTCTTTGATAAGGTTCAGAGTTTGCCTCCTGTCTGTTCAGAGCTGATGGTGGCTCCTCCACCTCTGTCAGTGGCAGTGGCTGGGTGCTGGCATGAGGGCATAACTCTTTGCCGTCACAGGTGAATGCCAAACTCATGTGTACAGGAGACCCATGGCAAACCCTCTATTCCTACCCTGGACTGGTATTTTAACCTCGAGCCATCCCCCACATTGATCAATGAAGATACAGAAACATCCCTATGTCATTTGTCTCTAAAGATACGAGCAATGAAAACTCAGAGGAAGCTGTTTGTGATTAAGAAATCACAGATGGAAGCTATTCAGTAATTTGGTCCATGCTTGAAATAATCATGTACATTACAGGCACATATAAGGCTGAATTCGTCAGCTGAATTATTTTTCTCTAATTATTTGCTCGTTCTGTTAGCACCACAAGTGCTGTGCGTGAAGCTAGGATGTGAACTCGTACAAAGAGGAGCTGCTTTTAAGGAGCCTTTCAATGGAACTCCTTTTTTAATCCTGCCTTCAAATGGCCTTACTTTAAGACAAGAATTAAAATGTGCTGACATTTAGCTCTCAGAGAATGGATTCCCAACTTATATTTTATCTAGATTCTCTTCCCCAGAGCATCTGTTGTGATCTTGTTTTTCTCAAAAATGTGATAAGAAACATTTCAAGCTGTATTTCACAATTTATCTAGAGCTTATTCATTCAAAGTGTGATAAAAACCTTTTTTGTTTCTCCAAATGTGTAAGTAAAGTTTGACATCAGTCAGAAATCTAGGTCTTTTAACATTAACATTTGAAAATTGTGAATTGTCTGCTACAGAACTTTGATGATAATGGTCTTATAAAGGAATAAACAGGAAGGTCAAGCTGCCAGTGCCTCGTATTCAAAGAAGAACTAGAACATGCTGTCTGAATAAAACTAAAAGTAATGTTAACTGATCTGCTACAAAGCACCAGGAATAATTTAGCATTTTAACCAAGCAATTGAAAGAGCAGATGAATACTTTTGCTTCACAATAGAGGGCTTAGACATTTGGGCAATGAACTTCCATAAACCATACTTCTTTTTGTTTTAATATTCATGTTTATTATCCAAATAGCCTCTTTTTGATAAATTAGCAAAGCTCATTAAAAAAGCTTGAGACAAGCTCAAAGGATGGAAAAAATTATCTCTGACATTAAGATAAAATGCACATTACCAACCCTAGTCAGATTGTTTGCTCTAATGTGGAAGTCTTGGATTTGTTGCACAGCATCTGACTTGTCCTTTCAAGACTCTGCATATCTCTGCCTTATTATGGTCATTTCCTCATCGTTTCTTCCGATTTCGTTAACCCAAGTCTCCCTGCCTACTTTCTTTATTATTTTTTTTTTATCTTTCCATTATCCTTGCCTGAGTGACCTCCTTCATACACCCTGTTAGAGTAGACGGGAACCTTTCTTTCTTAAACTTTCTCTCATTCAGACCTCTTCAGGTTTTTTAGTAAGATTTTTGAAAAAATGTAAAATAAAAGGCAGAACAAAAAAATTAAAAGCTAGCTGGTATTTTCTCTATGTTCTTGTCAGCTGGCACGTGTCTGTGTCTCTTTGGTTTACATGAGGGTTTTGTTTCTTTATCTAGGCACCTTGCAAACAAGGATTGGCTCCATGGCCATCAGGCAAGATACTTCAGCATAAAAGTTATGTGGAACAGGAACTGGGCTTTTGTATAAATGGAATGTGCAATACCTCCAACCAAAATGTAACTAACATATAATTAATTCTAAATTTTAATTGATATCGATATTGAATTGACCAGTGCAGCGCTTTATACAGTGTTTTATTAAAAATTGTGTCCTGAAGCCCCTTCAGTATCAAGCACAGATATAAAATTTAATAGACTGTAAAACCTATTTTTTTTAAATTTTTAAGGCAGGCCAGCGTAAAAGCTACCCTGCCACTTCCTAATAAGCCTTGGATTTTATGTAACAAAATGAAAAGAACAGTGGAATGATTTTTTTTTTTTCCAGTATCCTGACACTGCTCTGCATCAGTACTAGCAAACAGCACGCTTCCTCAGGTGGAGGTGAACAGTTGTTTTCCGATGGGGTATTTCAGCAACCACCAAGAGTGAAATATTCTTTTCAACAGACTTATCTGCAGCTTTTTTTACAGATTATTTCTCACTTTGCAGATGGATGGCAGCTCTTCAGAGCTAATCAATTCGCCTAGAGTCTTTAACAATATCATAGTTGTAATAATAGCACAATTGAAACTGTTTAAATCCTTTTTCTCCCCCCAAAGTCCCGCTGCTTATGTGAAAACAAGCAAAGAAAGCATTATGATGTCTAAAATATATCAGATGCATACCAGAGTTAACTGATTTTAGATGACTGTGATGTGAAAGAATTTAAATGACACAAAACCAGATAATTAGATAACTTTATTTAATAATAACCTGGATCACAGAAATATATCAAATCCCCATAATTTGTTGTACCTTTTGTTATCTAAGTTGTTGAAAAATTCATAGGTTAGCAAGATACGTGAGAAAATGAAATACTGATTCAAATGGTTCAGGGACTGTCATCATAATTGTAAGAATCCAGGCTGAAAGACTGAAAAGCCAAGCTCATTTCCAATAGCTTCTCAAAAATTGTTTTCCTATAACTTTTCTTAACTTGCGTTTTCAGCTGTTTATATATTTTCCCCTCTCAAAGTGTGACTGTATCATTCACTTAATAACATTAACTGAATATTGGAAGGAATTAATACTTCAAATAGCAGCCATGGAAGTGGGTGTTGGTGTTGTGTGTACATGGGTTTCTTCGCAGTCTTCTGTTATAAGTAAGTAAACACACTTTGTTTTATAGTGAAATCTTTCAAGCTAAAATGAAGCTTATTCCAAAAGTTTACTCAGCCTTTGCCATGGAATTTAAGCATTGTGCCTGGTGTACTGTCTTCCAAGTATCTAAATTTAAACTAGAAGCAATTGCTTATCAGTTGTAAAGGAAGAGCTGAAGACACTACAAATGGGAAAAGAGAAGAGCTTTAGAGACCTACCAGTGTCTGTAGGTTTAGGTGTATTTTCTTGTCAATATTTGGCAACTTCTTTGAACAATGAGTTGGGTCTTCATTTTAAGCTATTAAATACAAATAATTTTAATATTACTTCACATATTTTCCATTCATTTGATCATTGTTTTCTGAACCATCTGCTCTACAAAATTGTGTTTGAGGTAGGATGTATGTCCCTGCACAGCATTATAGCTGCATCTGTATTAATAAAATAGAAACTTTCATGGCACAAGCCATATCTATACAAAAAAACTCTTTTACCTTCCAGAACAGACTGAACACCTCCAAAGAAGCTGCTGAAATACTCCATGGCCCATAAAAATCTCAAGGATATGCACACACACAGTATGAAAAACTGTTACTTGCCACAGTCTGAAACCCTGATGTGCACTCAGCTAACAAGTTACCAATGTACACCATTTTGTGTCTGTGCTCTGGCCTGCACCATGGCTTTTTTTTCAGTTTACTGCTATACATGTCACCAAGAAGTTCAAGCATGAAAGTAACACTGTGCTTTATTTATAGATTGCATTACATGAGATGTCATAAGAATACATAGAACTGTTATGTGCAAAATAAGACAGAGTTCATTTGTATTATACTGTCTACAGCATTCAAAATTAGTATCGATGTTTACATTATCTAGTACTCTAAGACCACATAAAGACCTGGCATACCTCCAAAGTTTATAAGTACTGCAGAAAATTTAGCTTAGACTGTTATCAGGATGGAGTTGAAAGGTAAATTTTGTAAGCATTAAGGTATGTGAGAAGAACTCATGGTACTGTATAAGTACACATTCTGTTCTATCTCTTGACTCATCTTTCTCAACCTACCTTAACCTGCCTGCTTGTCTCATCTACTGGTTATGTTTTGTCTACTTAAAGCTTTTTCAGGGAATGACAGATATTTTACCTACTTCTGCACAGCAGCTGTACCAGTAGGGCCCATCCTGGCTTTGACCCTATAAAGGAAAACAAGAAGATTGAAACCAAACTTGAACATTCAGATAAATGAATAACACTCAACAGTGTCATTGAATATGGATGGCAAAAAGCAGCACCCTTTTCCCACCTCCCTTGTTTACCAGTTGTAAAGAAAAACAAAATTAAAGCTCTGCTTTATGGTGCATGCAAATCTCCAGAGAAATGCAGATTGCTAAATTGGGTGTCGTGTGTGTGTCAATAGTGCAACATATCACAGATACAGGTAATCTCCTTAAGGAACAGACACCATGTTTAACGTGTCTGATGGATGCCCTTTTATCCTATAACAATATTGAAGACTCCATGACAAACACCTGACAGCCTAAACAATTTTCGGGCATGCACAATAATGATGAAAAATCTTAAAGCATCCATACACCTTACAGTGGAGTGTCAAAGGTCTTTTGTAAGTCAGTGTATCTCAGTAAAGCAGGAAAGTTTTAATCAGGAACTGCATCAAATAATCTGTCAATTACATTATTTGATTTTTGTGGCTCAGCTTGTCCTTAAGCTTGTTTTTCTAGAACTATGTCAATATCCTTAAAGTTCCTACAGTACAACATGCCAGTAGCTGCTGTTTTGGCACAATTTCTGATACAATGATGCTTATCAATCTAATCATGTAAGGCTCATCTTCCAAAGGGAAACAACTGAAAGATCATAGCATCATATTTCACAGCGGAGTGGCTGTCATCACAATATATCATGCATATATGCAAAGGTCACACTGTAAATCTGTTTCATTAGGGCCAAACTCTTATTGCCCCAGAACAAAAAAGACGGAGAAGGCAGTACATAAGGGAATCGCTGATGTTACAGCGATATGAAAGAAGTCACTGCCAACATGTAGCGTCCCACAGCCATTTCTGCCTTTTACTGTATATTTGTATCATGAAAAAGAATTTTCTTATGGACTCTTTTATCCTCACAGAAGCTTCTATTCTGTGAGACAGAAGTTTTAAGGATCACAGGTATTTGCCGTTGAAGACAAATATTTCCCAAAATTCAGAAGCAGGACAGTAAGATCAGGCTGGGTTCTTTAACTTGCAAGGTAAAGCACAGGTTTCCATATTTCCTTTTCCTTTATTTTGCAGGACGTATATTCCCTGTGTCTAAAAGCATCTTAACGGGTAATCTTAATAGTCTTCATCCTTCTGGACTCCTCTAAGTCAAATATGCAATTCCTAAATGTATTTATAAACCTTTGACAACTGAACTCTTTCTGTATCGAATTGAACTACATGACTCTGTATTGAGGTGAACTATATGAGCTACACATTACTGAAATCTTGAGAGATTATTTCACATAGTCCAGACCAGATCAGAGATCACCATCTTGCTACTTCTCAAATGGTGTTCTAGTTAGCCCGTGTGACCACTACTATATGGGTACACTGTGATTCACACGGTGTTTTTTAGTAAGGCATTTGAATCCTAGTCACTGATTTATTCCCATATCTATAATCTTTTTTTCCCATTGGTCAAACTTAAAAAAGGTTGAGGGACCTTTGACTTATGTATTTCAGTAATGGCTGTTAAAATCAATTCTAGCATTAAAGTCTCTAAGAATGAACAATGCATTGAGTGGAAAATTGATTAAATGGTCAAAGAACTGTCCTTTGTGGCCTCATTTGCTTTTTCAATTAGTACAGATGTCACAGTTGGTCTAGGTGGCTCTCAAACTTCCACAAAAAATGTCCTTGAAGCTTTGTCTTTTTGTGTCTTTTTCTTCTAAGAAAGATGATTTTGCATTGAAGTTAGCATTTCTGTGTTATTTTTTTGTACTCCATTTTTGTAAGAAAGCAAACAATCACATAAATGAATTGTTCATTTGACTGATAAGACACTAATAGAAAAAAAATACTGCTAGGTGAACTGGTGTTCTTGTGAGGAACTTGATTTCTGTGTTCTGATGGATTCCTCTTGAATTTGTTTCCCTCCTTTAGGAACAATGCAGGTCAGTTCATATGTATGTTTGGCAGAAGAGAGCTGACAGCTATAACTGTATGACAACTCATAACTGCAGCCAGGTCAGATTGCTTTTGACCAGAATTCCTGGGTCTACAGGTGAAGAACTGATGGGAACATATATGAATTCATTTAGGAGAGCTCCAGTAAGTCATGTGATTAAGGCACTTAACTGGGATTTAGATGATCTGAGTGCAATTCCAATCCCAGTTCTGCTACAGACTTAATATTTGATGTTGAGAAAGTCATCCTGGGAAAGATTTTTCATGAGCTTTTATCATTGGCCTAATTCTGCTCCCATTGACTTCTACATAAAAAGAGTTCCCAGCATATGCCATGACGTGGCATACTATGGCTATATAGATAACCTATACGTGTGTTGTTTCTTAGAAACTATAGAAGCAGATAAATCCCTAATTTCATTGCTTGAAATAAAAATGTTAGGGATTAAATTAATTTCAGTGTGCAAATATATAGGAGAAATGGACAGGAGACTGTAACCTTAACTGCAGTGTTTCTCTCCTTTACCTGCTCTGATTACCATGTAACATTCATAAATGCAAACACTGAGATTGTTTCTTTATTTTAGCTATGCAAACAGTTTAGTTATAATAGGCAGTAGGCTTCTTTTTTAGTGCTTTAATGTTTTATTAATTTAATTTTCTACAGTCAAATTCTTTTTTCATTTTTGCCTTATAGCCTAAATTTCCCTTGGTATTTGTAATTATAATATTTGTTTGTGATTATACTGCAACATACTGTAATTCTCGACCAGCTGACAATGAACTAAAATTTGTATCTAATGTCTTATTAAAAATAAAAATAAAGACTGACATTAAGATCCCTTAATTTATTTTTTGCAAAATCAGAAATCAATTGCTTGATTAAACTTAATGCATTTAAAACTATACATTTCATCAGATGTGTAAAACACGTGAGCCAAAGTCAGGTCCCTTGTTGAAAGGCTGTAACTGCCAGCTAAGTTGCTGCAAGTTGTATCAACCTGCACATAGACTGAATTTCTCCCATGATATTTGGAATAATAGAAAACTATATAATGGATTAAATGGATGGCCTTTCAAAGTCAGTGGTCTGCTTACAAATGAAGCCACTGCCAAATACTTCAGGATAGTCCCCAAAACAATCAGATAATTCAGCAGTTTTAACATTAGTAAAACAAATACTTTGCAACTTTGGTAGTAATCATTTAGTGTTGTAAATGATGAGGTTAATTTAACATTATTTTGTATTGCATAAAGTAAAAACTGCGTTAGTCCAAATGGCTGCACTGGCCTCTCAAAAAAGTCTGTTGATTAATGCTCTGCTTCAACAGCAGCAGGTTCTTTGGTCTGTCTACATTATCTCTTCTTGTTCAGGACATTTTTTTCTGCAAGGGTGGCAATAAGAGGTAAAGTTCATAAAGGTTCATAAAGGTTCATATCTGTGCTTGGGAGTAAAGCAAGCTGGGTTCTGAAGGGATGTAGTTTGTATGAAGGGCTGGGACAGTCTTTGACCAGGGGTTTTTCTCTGGGTGATTGTTGTAACTTCTTCCCATTTTAGAGAGAGACTGTGGAAAATAACTTTTCCTTAGCACAAACTTTGGATAAAATGTATCCAGAGTGACTGTAATGCATTTCCCATTTACTAGAGATGAATCCTGACCTTTCTTTTTCTGAGATGGTGTCCTCTGAGAGACCCACTCATCCCAGGACATGAGACACATAAGATATGATTAGATTGAAAAGGTCTGATTCTTTATATCTGGAGAAGAAGGATTGTAATTAGACAAAAGTGCTGTTATGGGAAGGTATTTTTTTTAGTCCTTACCACTGAGAAATCCTATGTTATTCTCATTTTTTTTTTTTGATAAAAAGCTACAGCTAGTAATGAATAGGATAATTTGCTCCTGAGTCTGAAAGCAGGACTACCTTTTTTGAAGATCCCACTGCAACAGTCAGCTTTCCGATGGGTCAAAGAGCACAGTTCTCTGGGAATATGAAAACCTAGGGGCTAAAACTCAGGATGCTTGATCATTGCTGATGGGGATGAGCAGAATGTTACAGGGAGTGAAAACCTGAAGCAGAATGTTTAGTTCTCGTGCAAGTGCTTGTGTCTGATTTGTAGTTCGCAAGGAAAAACTATTGCATGAGTTTGCCCATGATGATATGGCTGATAACCATTCACAGCTATCCATTATTTGAGAAAGGAACAATACATAATCTCTGTTGGTGACATTAGCATGGGGTTGTTGAGTGCCATAGGTATGATTTCAGCTTGTTTCAACTATGTGAGAAAACTTCTGATTTTACTGAAGATGGCGTACCAAAGGCACGTTTTACAAACATTTCATGATGGAGGCCAGGTGGGCATTTTTCTCTGTCCCACATCCTGCCTTAGATTTACCAGAATGTAACCAATCACTGTGTGAATCTTGAGATAATGCGTTGATGTACAGACAAATTTGTAACTTTTCCCTCTCTCCCTGTACGTTGCTAAAGTTGTTTTCTGGTATTCAACTGGGATTCCTCTTGGTGATTCTCAGAGCCGTACAGGTTGGGTTTTAGACTACCATAATGAGTAGGAGGTTATGCAAGAGGTTACTTGTTCAATAGTACAGTGTCATCAGCAAACTCTGCCACCTTGCAATCCACTTACTCCAAATTATTAAAAAAGTATATTAAACAACTTGATCGTAATACTGACCCCTGAGACACTCCATTATTAATATATCTCTTCTTTGAGGTTATAACTATTTATTTCCTATCATTTAATCACTTTTTAATCCATGACAAGCCTTTGCCCCTTACTTCATTGTTATTTATTGTCTTTAATATTCTTTTATGAGGGACCTTTTCTAAAGCTTTCTGAAATCCAAGTAAATTATGTCCACTGGGTCACGTTCATCTACTGTCTTATTAATATTTTCAGAACCTTCCAACACATTAGAGAGGCACAATTTTCTGTTACAGAAAGCCTATTGGTTTTTCCCTTGCCAAATATATTATGGTTCCCCAAATGTTGCACTATTTTTTGTCTGCATGATTTTCAGTCATTGTAACAAACTCTAATTTTCAAGACATCCCCCAAATACTTTTAAAAAAATAAAAACCCTACTAATGAATACCTGCTGCTCAGAAAATGTTGTGATTGGTAATGTTATTAATTTTTTCAGTGAAATGATTTGAAGGATGATCCAGAACTTTCCATGAAGAAGATCCAGCTCCCAACCAACCAATGCATTTTTTCATAAAAATAGTTTGGAAGAGGAGCTTTATCACCTTATTTCTTCAGTAGTGCTGAAATATATATAACTTCTTTGATAATTTAGCTAATTCTTGCACTCATTATCCCCACCTCCTTTGTAATACATACCAATAAATTAAGTTTTTGCACATATTTCCTATTTATAATAGATGAAAATAGATGAAAAGGAGAATTCTGAAAATATTGCTTTTCAAAAATTATGTCAAAAGACTCAGGAAATCTCCACCTGGCACTGTTTCAGTACTTGATCCCTCCCAAAGTTGCCATTGTGTGTTAAGGCTCTGTCTCCTAAGAGAGAGAGAGACAGAGAAAGCAAGCAAAATTGATCAAGATTGACCACCTTAGCCTTTCCCTTTTTGGGGCCTTGGGTAAGGAAACCCTGATCAAGGGGAGGAAGAAACAAAAGAGCTCATGATGCTTTGTTCACCTCAGGGAAGACTGTCTGACTCCAGAGCAGCAATTAAGACTGAGCTGCAGCATCCAAACCATATATTTGCAGTTAGGTCAAATGAGAAACCAGTGGGTAGGGGTGTAATGTCTCCAGAGGGGGAACATAGGAAATGCAGAGTCCTTCCCCTCTCTTTATTCCTGAACATAGGGATCAGGGAGGGGGTCTGGTACAGAATGGCACAGAATTAAGGACAATGACAGCAGAAATACCAAAACTTGTGTCTCCTTGAAATATAGGAAGGAACTTGGTGTCATCCAAGGCAGCTGCAGGTATCCTTGTTCTGTCATAGAATCATGGGCATGTAGACAAGGTGTGTCAGATAGTCAGTAGGTGCGGAAAAGTGCAGGGACAGCTAGGTCTCAAATCATACCTAGAGTGTGAGGACAGAGCAGGATGCAGGAGTGACATGCAGCAAGAAGCCAAAGTTCATCCAGTAATTGGTAAAGCTCATCCAGCCAGTATTGCACTGGAGCTGAGTGTTATGGACCCAGCTAGAATATACAGATTACTGTATGTAGAATATATGACTGATATTTGGAATTTGGCGCTTCTTAGCAAAATTTTGTTGATAGCACTACTGCAACAGACATGGGACAGGAACTGTGACTAGGCTGCCCAAATTTGACAATGATGACATTTATGGTCAGGCTGGAGTTTCTGGTCTTGGAATTACCAGATTTGCCAGATTCAAACCTGATAGGGCTTTCAGGCACTTGGAGACAAGTAGACCTGAAGGACTTTTACACTGTGCCCATCGTACCAAATAAATCATATGTTAAGGAACAGCTACGACGTCACTACAGCAGAAGTGAGTGTAGGCAGTGGAGAACTACCCTGGTAATTAAGATCTAGACATTCAGATGGTGGTACAGTAGTACATAGTCATATAAATGGAAAATTTAAACAGAGACAAAGAATTTTTCCTCAAAAATTTGCACAAGGAGTAACAACATAAAAAATATCCATTTGACAGGTAGGAATCTGTGCAACTCCTTGGGGTGTTTTTCAGGTTAAAAACCTACCTGGTCATTGCTCTTATTTCTTGGAGGTGGTAGAGCTGCACACACTATTGACGTCATATGCTTTATTTAGTTTATCACTGGACTTAATACAGCCTGATTTCAGGGCTTGTATTCCTTTGACAATGCAATGTAGATGGACTTCATAGTTTGTACAGCATTTGAATAACCATTCACATACCCATCCCATTGTTGAGATGGACTGTGTTGCAGGAAGCAGAGTTGGCTCTTACAGCACCTTATTTCAATGATTGTTTCTTATCAGAGAATGTTTGAGATCAAGGTACGTGATTGGGTTTTGTCTACTAGATGAGTGCAATTCCTAAATTGCATGTTTTTTCTAAAAACTGCAAAACTAAAAAGTAAATTGAGCTAACTACTCAAGTCACCTTATTAGTAGTATGATCTTATGCTGCCTGAGCAATGTCAAATCACTGTAATCTCAGAAGATTAAAATGGTGATGGACAGGAATTCAACAATATTCATGGATCCCTAAGTGGTGAAAATTATGATTGAATGTGTTGCCAGTGGAACAAGTCAAGTTCTGAAAACTAGTTTTTAAAATTAGTCAGATTTTTTTTTGTTCATGGAAAACAACAAAAAAGTCAGTTTCCATTGCAAACTGAAATATTTTGGAATTTCACTTTCTTTTGGCTGCTTTTCAGCATGTTCTGCTTTTTCAGTGCAGAAGCTTCTTATCAGCTTTGTTATTTTTATTACCTAATAAATCTCTAACTTAATTATAGTTAATATAGTGTTGCCAAATATTCAGAAATCATGAGTAAGACTTCCAGAATTCATAGGCTTGGGTTGTTGTTTTTTTTTAACTAACCTGTTTTGGGCTCTCCTTGTTTGACTTCTTTCACACTTTTAGGAAATGTTTTAATTTTTTTTCCACTTAGGTAACAGGACTGGAAATATGATATATTTTATGAAAGTTAATAGCTTCCTAATTAATATAAATCTAGGAGCTAGGTCTTTAAGAAAAGCATCAAATATCATGAGGCTAATAATAAAATTGCAAGAGCTGGCAATATTGTTATCCAAAAATGAATTAAGATTCCTTATTTTGCCAGAACAGTAGTCATTTGTCTCCAATTTATCAGTAGCCTTTTAACTTTTACAGTTATGTCAGAGGTGTGGAAACATTTATTTTTATTTCTTAACTACAATTTACTTGTCTCTCTCTTAACGATGTTGTCTGGGTCTCCAGGCAAAGTATTACGCATCAACATGTCATTAAGTCACAGTTTTGAAATAGATCTCTTTACTCTATCCTGTGTATCCACTGATAATTAAATAAGAATGCCAAAGTTCCTTCCTTTCCAAACAAGATTTTTATTATTCTCTTTTTTTTTCTATTCTTTGTTTTTAATTTTTGTTCTTTCTCTTTAATTTTCTTTTCCTCTTTCTTTTTTATTCATTTTATTTTCCCTTATTCATTTGGTTTCATAAGCATTAATGTACTCCTGCCTTGCAAATAGAAAGAAAAAGAATAATAAAATATGTTTAAATGCCAGCTGAACCATTGAAAATGTTGTTGATACCTTTCTTGACATATCGAAGACACACTGGTTATGTAAACTGCTACACTGGTTTGTACAAGCTATATGAAAATGTCACAATTTTTAGCAAAGAATGTTTTTTTCCCCATATTGGTACTTGCTAAAATCTAAGGAGAACCTCATACCCAGGTTTTCAAAAATACTTTTTTATAATTTACGATGCATACTACTGTTAGGTAGGCATCCAGGTGTACTTGAAAAGATTAAAGATAATCTGTTTTGTAAGAGATTAAATACAGCCCCTCTATGAAGAACTGATGTGATTTGTTTTAGCCAGGCAGGCAATATGGAGTTTGGCTGTGTTAGAAATGAGGGGCTGAAACTGTTGCTCAGGGAAACCGTGAGGGATGGAGGAGAAAGAAGAGATGACAGTGATAGGGTGGAGAGCCACAAAAGAGAAAAAGCGTGAAAGACCCAGCCCCAAAGAGAGATGGTTGCCAGTGGGAAGATGGCAGATGTGGAAGGCTGAGGTGGTGCCTGTGGGACGATCCAGCCCAACCAGCCCCACCATTTAAAAATGACATCCAAGAGAGGTAAAATTTCAGCCTCTGTCATTGTGAACTTATATTTATAACCATGGATTGAAAACAGGCAATCTACTTAGTACTTTGTGTTTTGTTTGAATACCTTTCCTATAAGAATAACCTCATTCTTTCCACGTTTTTGCAGCTCACTAGAACACTGGGGAGTAGCAGGTGATCTTCCATGATCAGAAGACTTAGATCTGCAGATACCCTTAGAACTTGTAATAGTTTTCAGCCTTATAGAGAACCCATCTTATTTTGCGCTTCACTGTTATTCCGGCTCTCAGAAAAAAAGTAACATTTATTACCAGAAGACAACATTAAAAGTCATAATTAGCACTGCAAAATTATCTTGCATGCTGCATGTAGATTGGAAGTCACTTCCTACGGGTGCTTTTCTTCCTATTTGTATTGTTCTGTGTACATCCCTCAGAAGCAAAGGCAAAATTCGGTAGACTGCTGAGGTGCAGAAGTACTAGTTGCTATCCATTTAAGAAGGGAAATCTGCTTAGGTGCTGGAGGAGCTCTTTATCAGGGAGTGTAGTGATAGGACCAATGTTAATGGTTTTAAATAGAAACAGGAGATTTAGATTAGATATTAGGAAGAAATTCTTTCCTGTGAGGGTGGTGAGGCACTGGAACAGGTTGCCCAGGGAAATCGTGGATGCCCCATCCCTGGAAGTGTTCAAGGCCAGGCTGGATGTGGCTTTGAGCAACCGGCTCTAGTGGGAGGTGTCCCTGCCCATGGCAGGGGGTCTGGAACTCCATGATCTTTAAGGTCCTCTCCAACTCTAACCATTCTATGATTCTATGGATATTAGAAGCCTAGATTATTACTGCCTGGTTTTAATTCTGTACATTTTTATAACACATCAGATTATTTTCATTCTTAGTTTTATTGCACACTGAAAATACCATCATCCATTGCAAACATGAACACTTAGTTCAAACACAAGATTGGAAATCTGCTTTTGACATCATCTATGATATCTGGCAAATCCTAGGAAGTCCCTGCTATTCATTTTTAGCTCATACTGAAAAGCATGTTGAAAATGGTTTTACTACAGGCCAATGTGAAAGATTAAAAAGAAAAAATACCCTTGTTTTCAGTATTGAAGAAGAAATGGCCTCAGAATTTTAAAATATTTTATTTCTGATATATTAAAATAATTCTATGCTTCAGTGTTTTTATCTCTCACCTGTACAGTTGTGGTGGAACAAGCATGTGCTAGAACACGCAGTATGCTCTGGGACTCATCTGTTTTACAAGATAATGCTTTCCATCTTCATGCTCAGTTAGAGTAGTTAGAGTAGCAAGCTACATACAGGAAAAGTAACAGTAGAGAGCAGAACACAAGCTCAGGGGTTCTCACATTTTCCTAAAAATGGATTTATTATTTCTTCTCCTCTCCTCCTAGCTTCCATATCATCAGATTGAATATTCTTAAAGGCAGATATATTAAAAAAAATCCATATTTTATATACCTTATAGAATATAATGCATAATATTATATTGGTTTGTTTATACTTTTATATATTTATTAAATATGTTATGTATTTGAGAAATGTCTTCTTATACTAAAAAAATAACAGCCTCTCCCCCCAATTTGACCAATACTATTTTTGTCCATTCACCTTTTTTTTGCATTAAATTATATGGCGTCGTATAATGGTTTTTCAACCAAAGCAATGTGCGACTGTGTGCAGGATCATAACAATAAATGCCCCTTAACACCAATTAAAAAGCAAGACAAGCAAATCTGCAATGGATAGTTTCCAGCAAAACATGAAAAAAGAAAGAGCTCTGGGAATATTCAGATGAGCAAAGGGGAAGTTCTGAGGTGATATCTGCATCACAGAAACTGGATCCTTGTTTGTTTTAGTAGATTACCCAGGAAAGAGTTCTAAGTCTTTTAAGCATCACATTCCTAACAGATTTTGGGACTCAGTCATCCAGGTGGGAAAAAAAAAAAAAACAACTGTGTGGATAGCTTGGTAGGCCAATGGAGCTCAGGTCAACTAAATGGCCTTGTTCATCTGTTGAGGGGTTATCACCTAGACTGTCTGGTTTCATCCTCCTGTCATCTGCCTCTCCAAGAAAATAAAACCCATCTCAGATATTTGAACTGCCATAGAGGATCTGCTCCCTTGGTAAATCAGAAAGGACAAAATCAAAATCCTCCTTGAAAGGATTTTCAAGGTAACGCTCTCAAAGTCTAGTGTGACAAGACAACCTGTCCTTTCTAACCATCATTTAAAGACGGTGGTGGATCACCCACCAAGGGCCAAGGACCTGCTACCAGAGGGAATGCAAGCTGATGGCAGCCCTCCTACAAGTGAAAATAATTAATGAAAAATTTATGACCTATATTGCAGAAATTGCTGCTGGATAGTCCCCAGATAAATTAAATTAATAAAGTTACAGCCTAATTAAGCCATATCTTTCTGTTTTCTTGCATGGCTGGGGCAATCATGCAAACTCAGCAGAACAGAGGAAGGGAAGGATAGAGTTTGAAGGGCTGAGGTTTGAAAAGCAGAAGACCGAGTATATTAAAAAGAAGCTATAAACAAAGGGGCCATACCCAATGTGAGCAGAGGTTTTTTGACTGTTATTATGCTTAATTTTAAGAACATTACAGTTTATGGAAGTTTCAGAAATGTACAGACAATAAAAATTAGCTTTGAAGAAAGAAAAAGGAGTTGGTCCTGGGAGATATATTTTTATTGAGTGAAACAAAAGGAAGAATGAAAATGTGAATGAGACCACAGAATGGTCAACAAAGAATGAAACAGTTTTTCTCTATTGTATTTGAACTTTACAAAAGAAAATGTGCAATATGTTTAGAATTTATCTTCAAATGTAATCAAAAAGGTAAAATAATACAGAAATAAAGCATGCAGTTTTATTGAAATTAGAATCATAGAATCAGCTTGGGGGTTTGTTAGATTGTTTTACTGTAAGATTTTGGACAGAGCTACCTGAAAACTTTTATCACACTGGAATTTTCTTTCTGTTTGAGTTTTCTACAGACTTTTCCAATTATCCTGAATTTCAAGTTGCATAAATATATTGCATTTTGTGTGACCCCTTCGTTACATTTTGAATATATTTTCACATCTTCAAAATGTTATCTTTAAAAAGCTATAATTCCAATATTTAAAACCACTTAATTGAGATAGCAAAAGTATTAGATTAAGCAGAGAAAAAATATTATTAATACTACATTATAATCTTATTCACTAACTAAATCATGATATTTGTGACAAAACAATTTCTATCTTAACACTTTAAAATTAATGGTGAGAAAGTTTTGTCCTTTTTAATACTATTCTTATGAAACAAAGAATATTTATTTAAATAAGAAAGTGGAACTTACCGATCACAGGAAACTAATGGGGTTTGCAGACCTAGAATTCTTTTTTATATATCGTGAATGTGGAACTTTTACTGAAAACAAGGCATAACAAGATTTGACCAAAATTTGGGTCCTCTCCACAAACAATGATAAAGTTTCTTACCTTCTCCTGGACTGTTTAAACCTTTAATCTTCTTAGGTTTAAACTTAAACTATCTGATAAACACAGGGATGAAGATCGAACTGAGCTAAGGATAACTGCAAACTTCAAGTGCAGTAATAAACAAATCTAAAATTAACATCTTTTGTGTTTTTAAAAATGTCGTACATCAATGCAAGAAAAAGTGCAGCCTTGTTGAACATGACTTTCAGTCCTGTTGACTTCCGTAAGACCTCTCATGCTTAGGGCAGAGTTTGTGTGTAAGGGGTTTGCCAAATTAGGGTCACAGCAGCAGCTGTGCTGGTGTCCACGTGCACTGGAAAGATCAGAGTTACAGCACAGCACATCCCTCTCTGGATCTGACAGTGGCAGCTTACAGGACATTGCACTTTCGACTCATAAAACTCATGTTTTGTTTCAGTTTGTGTTTTTTCTTATAGCTTTATGGAAAAATATTCAGCTGCTTACTTCCATTTACACAGTTGTGTTCACACATTTCAGATGCAGTTCATGATGTGCTATTTTGTGATTTCCAAAGTTATGAATATTTGCCTTTTTAAATGTTCTACACAATGAGTTAAGTTGTCTGGCTAATCAAGCAGCATACAGAGAGAATAAAAGTGTATGAACAATAGAATAGAGTTACAACAAAATTTTTGAGTGCAGTGACATATTATCTGTTGGCAATAAAACTACATATTATGTCTACATTCTATGTAATTACTCTTTGAAGTGAAAAATTTGCAGATTGAACTTTCTCAAACTTTCTGACACAAATTACTTTACTAGATATTGATTTAAAATTAGAAGCAAAACTTGTGAGAAAAATGAACACTTGTTACTTGTCTTGACAATGCACGAATAAATTCCTTACTTTTCTGAACTTCAGTTTTATTAAGTAACTTTCTATAAGACAAGTTTCAGCAGATCAGCACAAAATTTTCTTAATTTCATTACAGGCTGTAAATTAAAATTAATGAGGCTGACACCCACAATTAACAATGAAAAATGCAGATTGTTATAATTACTTAAGCAATAACATTGCTTTACAAAGAAGACTTAAGGTGCTCCACAAATTATTTACAAGTGTTACATAAAACACAAAAAATGACAATTTCAATTTATTTTGTCAGTATAAAAAACAAAAATCCTTACTAAAACCTTTCTCATTTGGGAATCTCTCGCCATGCATAATTAAGCAAATTTGATTGCAATTAAGCCTGGCTTCTACAGTGGAGTTTTAATTAATGCAAATCTGGCATCTACATCTATAAGATTAATTTTCGTGAATTAAAAGAAAACAACAAAGCATATTTGAAAGTGCAGTTGTATTGTTGAAAGGATGGAATGCAAAATCTGATTATTTTTCAGTCTTGCATGTGGATAGCCTTTGACTTACACTTTAAGGAGGGGTATTTTATTTGGATCTGTTGTTTTGTTTCTCAAGGCATTATTAAGCAGGATCATAGCAATTACACTAAGCTTCTTCTAAGGAACATCTTAAAATGTAATTATATACATTTAGAAGAAGAAATGAATGATAATGTAGGCTAAGGAGTGAGGGCACTATTACACTACAGAATGCTTTTTCTAAACCTATCATCTTTGTCTCTGATTTGGGGCCTAGAATATCCTGTGGAGTCTGTGGGAGTACTTGAGATATTTTCAGATCTATTTTAATAAGTTCTCCTCTTAAAATCCCAAACCTGAAATTATTTTTATCATACAGAAGTATTTTTATTTTTTATTTATTTAGCAGAGTGCTTTGAATGTGACTTTTTAAGTGGTTTTTTTTTGTCTTAAATTTGTATTTAGTTAAAAGAAAAGAAAAATCTTCACTGGAAATTCTGTTGCTTTGAAACTGTCCCATAAGTGTCACCTATTCTGTCATTCTTTCCATGTAAAAGGTGCTGGTTTTAGAAACCACGTAACTTGTCTTGCTTTTAAATACAGTACTGTCTAATTTTACTTTGCCATTTGTGCAATAAAACAATCATATGGAAATGGACCATTAGCAAGGGCAACAGCTATTGCATTAAAAACTATTATTCTCACTGACATGCAAGAAAACAAATAACTCCTTTTTTTATCCAGTCTCCCAATACAGATGTCAGAAGTCAGATAATTCTAAGGAAGCATTCATCCAGTTGGCAGAAATGCTCTGTCTGTTATGAAAAGCTGAAATTTTTCCTTTCTTGAAACGCATTCTGGTATTTTATTCTATCGTTAACCGCTGTTGCTGTATTTTTCCCGTGGTCTTGCTTTAAAGAAGAAAAAGTGCACTGGGTATGCAGAGGAGTTATCTCTGCCTTTTCAGTCAGGGGTGAGAAGTCTGAGCCAAACCCCATGTTGGAAGGAAGGTGGGTGCCAAGATACAAGTGCCTCTGGGGGAAAATGAACCATCAAAACTCTTGCATGCAGATTGCTGGAAGTGTGGTGTGAGTACGTGGTGTGAGAAGTAAAATTGTAAGCTGTGTAGTTTTTCTTCCTATCTAACCCAGGTTTTTTCTAATTTCTTTCCTCTTCTATTCAGAACCCAGAAATCTCCCTTTCACTATGTGAAATACCATCTGAACTGAAGATTTCCCAAAGATACCCTGTCAGGGGAACTGTTCTTTTATATCTGTATCAGGGAGGGTACAAAAGTGGCTCCTTAAGGGGCTGTAAATGCTGCTACATTTGGTGCCTGTGGTATAGTTATTATTACAGCTCCCAAAGGTGGCTTTCAAAGCACCACACTGAGGGTGCTCATAGAGTGCTAGAAACAGCAGGAGGTGAGTCCACCCTTACAATCACATGCCCTGCTTTTGCAGCAGGGGATTTATTGACATAAAAAGCAACATGTTCTTTTTTTTGGATGTGTGATTTACAACATAGCTGTATTTACAATTTTTTTATTACTTACTTTTATTTTCAGGGTATTAAATCATAGTATTTATTTTGGATGAAGTTAAAGTCTAGTATTATAAAGTATTAATAGCAGGTTTAAACAGAAGGTTTCTAATTTAATTTACAAAATTATCGGCTCAAAAAGCAAGGTAATGAATAGAAGATGTCCTACAAGTCTCTGTTTAGGGATCAGCTTCTAGCTTTGGTGATCTGGAAGAGCAGAAGTATAAATGCGCTGTGACTTACATGATAATATCTTTTTCACTGGAATAGTCAAGCGTCTCCATCACTGTCTCCCCTCTCTAATTTAGACATAATTGGCACTAGAAACCTGCATTTAAGCACCTGTATTGTTCCCCTAAGGTTTGTGTTTGCATGTTTGCTTTTTTTAATTGTTTTTCCCTTGTGTGTGCATAAGGAAGATATTTGTAGGGTTGTATCATCTGTCTGTATCCAGTATTTGATAATTTGGACAACACTTCAAAATGGATTCCTTAACTTGTACTGAGACATACAATAATTTCAGCCCATTTTGTAGATTGCTGAGTGTTTGCAGCTCATTTTGTTTTCAACTTACAGAGATTCACCGCTTCCAAAAGACTTGGTTTCTTGAAAATAGAAAGATAAAGGCTAGTTCAAATGATGGTAGAGTATTGAGCATCTGATGTATGCTTTCCAACAGGGATGATGCTCCATTTTAACTATAGGTACCTAGCCCCATCTCTCTGACTCAGAGCAGCAAGCATCTAAACTTTTGAAAGCTTTAGATGCCTATACATGATTTTTTTGGACACCGTATGAGTTCTAGGAAACCCATAGTAAAGATCTCTTACTGAAAGCCATAGGCAAGTTCAGATTTTCACTGCTCTTTGGAACGTGTCATTTCTCAGTGCACTTCCATCCACTTGTGGTTCTACATACTACGATCGTGACAGGTTTGTTCCCAGCTTGCTTTTTCTTCCTTTTTTTTTCTTTTTTTTTGTTCTTTCTCTCCTTCACTTTCTTTAATTTTTTTTCTTTTTATGCTTTTTCTGTTTCTCCCTTTTTAATTTTTTCCTTTTTCACTCTTTTCCCCCACATCCCTCTTTCCCCCCACATCTCTCTTTTTTCCTTCACCCCTCCAGCCCCCACTTTTTTCCCCTTTCTCTTTCTCTTCTTTCTTCATTTTTCTCCTTTTTTTTTTTTTTTTTAAGGTGGGGTGAAAGCAGTCATTCCTCCTAGAAAATGAGATACAGTGTCAGTCTGAGTGTTTCAAAACTTTATCATTCAGTATCATTCATTCTTCAATGGCATGTTCTAACCACCAGGGTAGGCAGTAGTTTAGCTAAAGGCTACCCCTGCCCCTTTGTTAAAACAAGTGCAGAGGAATCAAAGGAGAGCTATCAAAGGGGCAAGGTAGAGTAAGTTTGTTTCTATGCTTAGAACATATGCTTAGAAAGAACAGTCTTCTGTTATTGCAAATCAGTGAGATTTGGGTTGGTTTTTATTTATTTCCTCATTTTTTGTTTCCCCATGATTTTCAGCAGACTCAGACATGACATTTTTTCACATCAGTCGTGTAGGTGACCAATTTTGTAGGCATCCTTCTAACAAAGTTAATGTGTATGCAAACACACATATACTTTTAAAAAAGGGCACATCCCACGGAACACTATAGCAACTACTTTGGTTAAACTTGTGGTCAGAGAGAGTTGTGGTTCCCCTTTCTTTCATACAATTAATTAATCAAGCTTTTCCTGAAATTTTTGTAATGTTATGGGTGAAGAATGAATCAAGACATCAAAACTCTCAAGATCAGAGAAAGATTATCAAAGTTAATGAGAATAAGGAAAATTAAGAGATCATTAATAGTAATGATACCAAAATGAGAACTAGGAAACCAGGCCAGGAAAATCTAGAGACTCTTATGCCAGTCATTCCTCTGAAGACTATGATTAAAATACAAGAAGTGATTCCATCAGCTTGTTGTGCAAACATGCTGAGAACATCCCTCTTTTGGCTTGGTTTTTTAAAGAAGCCTAGGGCCATTAGACACACAAATCCTTGGTGCCTAATAAATCTTTGTCTTGGTCTACACCTTTTCAACATCTGAAAAATAATAAAGGCACATTGAGCTGGTATTTCCTGTTTAATGTTCATTATGCATTGAAGAGGTATTGAGAAACAGTTTTTCTTCTGCAGTTATGAAAGAATTATAAAGGTCTTTCCTGAGTGAATGAAATAAGTGCAGATTTTGTGAGTCTATGCCAAAATCTATTTAATTAGGTCATCATTTTTAAGAAAATAATGCACCAGCAGCTTCAGAGAAAGTGCAAGGCATGACATATTTGAATTAACTCTATTTAATTAAAAGAGCACCTTTGGAGGGGCTCAGATTCCATAGGACAATACAGTTGTCTCTGCGACTCTGCTTCATGCATCCTAAAGCTCAGAATTCTTGTTGCACTTGTCAATTTTATTTTGTTTTGAAAATACCTTGTTTTATATGGGCAGTACTCAGAGAAAGAAGAAAAGACCAGCCAGGTGGGACAAAACCAACAGAATTGCCTTTGAGTAATGAAATTCAGTGGAGAGGATGGAAATGGAAAAGGAGCAAAGAGGGTGGAAGAGAGTTCTGAGCAGGGTAGGGAGGGAAAAGAAGTTAGGAGGGAAAAGGAAAAAGGGTGTAAGTGAAGTACAACACCTAATTGTAGCAACAGTTCAGGGCTTTCAAATAGACAGTGGTAACTCCTGTTGCTGTGCTTCTGTAAGTTTGATGGCTTTCCCACCACAGTCTTGAAGTGAAAGATTTTATGTGTTAGCAAGGTCACAACTAAGTTGCTGTGCAACAAAAATAAAGCTGCAGTTGTTTGAGTTTGTGTAGGTAAAATCCCAATGCTTCTGCTAAAATCGTAGAAGATGCTCTGACTAAAGAACACGTTTTCTAAATTTTTTATCAATTAATAAATTGGTTTCTGAAAAGAACATTTTGTTGCTTTGTTTCTTGATAGACCTGTGTTGTTCTCACCTGCTTGACTGTGAAGGAAGAGTACTTTTTCCTCAACTTGCTGTGAAAAAGAGTTGAAGAGTTGTCATTTTGAAAAAGGGGAAGAATTATGATCTGATCTCATCACACCGAAAGCAACTAGAGACTGTTAAAAGAGTTGCCCTCTTTTGAGGGCTATTATTTGAGCTTCTGTGACATGCTTGTCTGGTTTGCTGGTCAGTTGGTTGGTTGGTTTACTGCTATTGGTAAAGATACACTGTAATCAACAGTGAGGATATGAAAGAGGGTTTTGGAAGGGATTTGGAGTGTCAAGAGGGGAGAAACACAAGAACAGTCAGGGAGAAGAAATGAAGAGAAACTGACATGGAAAATATGGGGACAAGGATATTCAAGGGATGGAAGAACGAAAATTACCAGATAGATACACAGATTGGAGGGATCTATGGAATGAAGACAAAAAGTAAAAATACATTATACACATAATCTGCTTTCTGCCATGTTAATGAAGTAGAACAGCTGAATTCTGTTTACCTGGCCAGTACACTATGTTCTGTGCTGCCCTAGAAGAGCATAAGGAAGTGAAAGACAACCTAACATTTTGGTCTTCTAAGATAACCTTAATCTTTAAAAATGAGAAATCAAAAAAGGACAGACTAATACTCTGTACAGTGAGATTAGAACTATCACTTAGTATTTCCTTCTTTGAAATTAGTGTCTGAGACTTGTTATTTGTAAAGTTGAGCATTTACAGAAAAACGCAAACTAGAGGTGTATTTGCTTCACTTGGATGTGAATAAGAACAGTTGTGATGTACATCTGAGGAAAGTTGTAATTATGTCCATAGGAAGTCAAATTTTAAAAATCCACGTAGGACAAGAAGAAGGAGGAAACCCATAACAAAACATAGAAATAAATCTTAGTCCTTATAATGATGGTGGTCTTTATACAATAAGCCAATTTTAAAATCTAAGATTTTTTATTATATGACTGTTCTTTGATAATTACTCTAAGCTTGTAATATAACTTATCCTAGCTCTTTATATACAAAGAAGACAACAGCAAAAACAAATATAGAATTATTTTGTTGAAATATTTTAAGTATTCTTCTTTTTTTCTCTCCCATTAATTGATTTGTTGATTTAAAGTTCCTGACATGGAAGCTTAATCAGCCTAATATGTGATATTTCTTTCGCCTCCTCTCTGTGCTGCAATGATTTTAGTGAAACGATGAAAATGATAAACATTTTTTACACATTGCAGTTGAAAAACGAACAAATATATGATTTAAAGTAGCAAATTTGATTAAAGAAACTTCTATATTCATCCATTAACCTTACAACTGACAAAATTATTTTAGTCACATGCAATGATTTCTGCACTTTCTTATTTACTAAAGCATAGTATCAATAGCATAATTTGCAAGTGACTTTTCAGGATACTTTTATATTATCTAAAAGGTATACTTGGAGAACTGTATAAGATTCCTTACAACATTTCATTATTCCATAGTCTTTGCAGATCAATCTCATTCCTCATTTAATAATATGAATTGTTCTTGCTTATTCATACCATAGAAATTAAAGGCATTATTGTCTGTCAGTATTTGATGGAAAATGGGTTGAGAACAAGGCATTCCATATTTTGGCTTTGTAATACTGATGCTCTTTGTTACAGCACTTTCAGTGACCAGAATCTTGCAGTTAACTCAATGGAAAGGTTTAGAACAGAAGGTCGAATGCAATTTGCTCATGAAGACAGTGCACTGCCGTCTTGAAAAATATGGTCCAAGAGCCCGAGTAGATTAGTTAGCTCATGATTTGGACTCAATGCTCATGGCTGAAGAATATAAGAGTTTAAGGTCTTGCAGATGAGTTTAGGAAGTTATTTATAAGGTGAATCTGTACTGACAAATTAATTACAGCATCAGTGTTATTAAATTTGGAAAGCGTTTCTGTAGAAAATTTATTTCCACTTGAATTGCTGTTTATAACAGACAGAAGCAAACATTTTAATATGGTGAACTGTGAATGGTCTCATATGCTTGTGGAATGCATTCTGTAAGAAACTTCCATAACACTTTTTTAAGAAACTTTTCTGGAAAGCTGTGATTAATATGACTAGTAAAATCAGTATATTTCAGTAATTAAATGTTCATGCTTCTAATACAGCATGTCACTAGATGTCACTCTGGATTCCATTATTTGAAGATTTCTACCTTTTTCTGCCTTTCTGCGTCTACTTTCCCCACAACAAACCTGAACAGACAATGTAAAATGTGCATGAATAACACAGAATTGCTGACTGAATGTCAATTTTCTAGTGTGTGACTTCTATTGATCATTCATTATTGACATGAAGGTCTCTAGTGTCTCTGCTTTCCTCTTTAAACTCTTTCTCAGCTAAATTTTCCAAGCAACAGAATCAGAAGGCCTTGAAGAATGGGATGATTCAGGTCTCTTAGGATGTTTTACAGAGTACTTTGACCTCAGGAAGGCATCAGAGGTACTTTTTATAAAGACTCAACAACTGTTTGGAATAAAAATTTAAACACTGGAAAAAAAGAACCTCCTACTTAAATTGAACAGCTTTCATTGACACTTTTTTGGTGTAACTATAACTGACTGCTTTTGGCAAACAGAAGGATCTTTGAAACAGTTTTTTAAATGTATACATTTCCCTTCCTTGTAGCCAATAAAATATAAATAGCATTTTCATGGTGACGAATGACATGTAGTACAGTATTCTATGATCATGGTTCCAGGATTTTATTTCTTTTAGCTTTGTATACATTAATTAAGTATACACAATCAGGGCTGAGTGCAGAGACAGCTAAATAAACAAATGACACTGTAGAAAGGTCTTTCTGCATACTAATCATATCCTACATCTGCAAGCAAAAGCTCTATAAATCGATTTGCTCTTTCACATCAAAAGACAAACAGTGAGGCAAGTCAGCAGTTCCTTTGTCAAAGTCACAGAGATTGCTGTTCTTCACAAATGCATTTCTACAGAGCTGAATTCAACCATTTGATGATTAGCATTATTGGCAACTCTTCAAAGAAGATTCATCAAGTAATTTGCAATTGGATTGGTTGCCATTTTTGTGATTCTACCCCATGAAATTGAACAAAAAATGATTGACATTTGAATTCGTACTTGGAGGACAAAGTGAACTAGCATAAGAAAAAGAAGCAATCAGATTCCCAAGAGGTTGTGAAGCTGCTGTGATGTCTCTGGCGATTCTCGCGTGGACCAGATCAGATAGGTCTCAAATGAAATGAATTGGCAGGGCAGAGGCACGCAGGCAGATATAGCCTCCTGTGACTATAAGGAAAAATAAATAGGCCCAAAGTGTCAATTTATATGTCTGCATGGATGTGCTTACGTAACCCCTCTAAACACTCCATCCATTCCTGTGTGAAAAATCTCACTGAGAAGCAAGGAAGATCAGTCTATCAATTTATGTGCTTTGTGTGCAAGAATGAAGTTCTCTGCTCTCAGTGCAGATTAAGTATGTACTGCAAAATGAAAGAATAGGACAATATATTTGTGCATGCATGTAAATAATATGCAGCTGTGTGAGAGACTGCAAAGTGGTGTGATTGAGTGCAGGAAATATTCAGTCCTTTAAAACCTTACCTGTTCACAGTTTTCCATTTTTCAAAATGAACACACAAAACAAACAAACAAACAAAAGCTTGCTGGAGATTCTATATTCTGTTTTCTGTTATCTCTGTTTCAGAAATTATGAATTGGAACCTCTCTTTGCTCTGGCAAAATTACAACGATGTTTGCATACCTGCTTTGAGCATGCTGTTCCCTGAAATAAGGGGAGGATGGAACTTAATACAGAAAGGTACAGATAGAAAATGAACTGTACATGAGCTCATTTGCTGATAGCTCCATAGCTCTTTTCTTCTGCAGCATATTTACTATACGGTTTTTGTTATGATGAAGCTCATACTTGCATAGCCTCATTTTAGGAATAGATTTTCTCTCCTATGTTTTGATCTCTAGTGCCTACAGATATTTTTGGACAAATTGATCCTTCAGTTACCTATTTATGCTACATAAACTCAGGTAAATCTACTCCATGTACAGTTATGAAAGCTGCAACTTGCTGAAGACATTTCTTATATCCTAATTCTTTAATTCTGCAATATAAATGATCCTAGAGAACTGAGAATGAGTAATTGTACGCCAAGGTAGTACCATAGACTACATGAGATAGAATAATAAACTCCAATATAAAGTAAAAAAAGCATCAGGATTCACTGGGAAAGGTGTTAAAAGAATGTCAAGTGATTTAAATTATCTTCTACATTTTCATTTACTTTAACATGGTGTAGACTTGGGATATTTTCAGCCAAACAACTTTTCAGATGTCTCTTTAAAAACAAAACCAAAATTAAAAATTTCCACCCAAACCAAACCAGTTATTTAATTGTGTGTTTTAACTGAAGTAGTCTTCCAGCATCTGAAATTAGGACCTACGGAAAGCTGAATGCCGAACTTGAAATCATGTCACTATGGTAAGTATATCCAAGCTGCCTTTCCAAACATATTTTTTTCAGTAATAATAACGAAAAAATTGCTTCTCTAGTCATGACACAGATGGAAATACTGCTTTACAGAACATATAACACACAGTAATTGAATTTCAGAAGACTTTGGGTTATGCTGTCCAGGATTAATTTGTCTCAAAAAGGATGGATATTGAAGATATCTGGATCCACACACATAGGCAGTGGCTTCCTAGTCTGATCCTGAGTCTAGTGGAAGCAGTCATTAAAATATGTTTCTTTTACAATCCCAGTGACTGTTCTTATGACTAAGGGTGTAATACCTATCTGGAATGTAATGGCTACCTGTCTAGGCTGCAACACCTGTTAAAGAAAATATTTTGCTTCGTGATAGGATTAATGCAACTGTCTGGTACTGTATGAAATCATACATACAGCTAAGGGTGTTAACCCACCTCCCTGAACTTCAGGTGTTTAAGGTGAGGAATGGGGTATCCCTGAATCCTGCCTGTCGTCAGCTGGGAGGCTGACTGAAGTTTCATTAAAGAATGACAGGTGACAGCGTTAAAACTCTTATTAAAGGTGATAGGATAAAGATATTCCAAATATTGTCTAGGGACCACTGCTTTTGGT
Organism: Gallinago jamesoni; assembly: GCA_025769975.1. Lineage (NCBI taxonomy): Eukaryota > Metazoa > Chordata > Aves > Charadriiformes > Scolopacidae > Gallinago > Gallinago jamesoni. Next base: position 164,366,936 of record JAOQGH010000001.1, read on the forward strand.
AAAGCTATCACACATAAATATATAAATATATGTATATATATATGATTATATGTATATGAGGTAAGTGTAAAATAATTAAGGAGAGAAAAATATCTGACATTTTTCATTTTTCTTAAAATGACTGTCCATAGCACAATGGCACACATATTTTAAGGAAGCTGATGCTCATTTCCACTTCATATTTCTGTCTCTCTTGCAAGTTTTTATGATGTTAATCCTGGTAATATTTCCCAAATTGTCATCTCAATGAAATACACTGAATTTAAAATGAATGCAATCTTTAAAAAAAAAAAAAAAGCACAAAAGGAAACTAAATAAAAAATTACTTCAGGCAGTAATTTTCCTTATTTATAAATTATACCAAATAAGCTCCAACCTTATATTGTTTGAGGAAATTCAGCAAAACTGAAAATACTGAATATGCCTAATGACATGAGTATTTCAACTTTTTCACAGGAAATTTTACTTACTTTAAAGGCCAAGTGAACAGAAAGAATCAACGATGCTGATTGGTGTTGATATTCTAATAGCTTTGTTCTTTCCCTCACTATATTGTGGGATCCCTCATAACTGGATAAATGAAATACAATTACACTATAATTAATATATATTCTAAAAGATCTGTAACTGTCATATCCATGGCCTACTTTGAAATAGCTGTAATTTTACATCTTTATTGTCTTCATTCATTCAATGCCTTATTCGGTTCTGGAGTAAATAAATTTGACCCTCATGAGTGAACATACCTGCCTTTAGAACAAATGTAGTCCTCTGTGGATAAAAATTACAGAAACATCTAGAGAAACTGAAGATTTCAGGATTATTTTCTTAGCGAGTTTGAGGAAAATAATTAATCAAATATTTCACCAGATGCTGATTCTTCTATGTACTTTAAGTGTTTCTTATATGTTTTTGATGTGTGCTATTGTGTCTCCAAAAAGAGATTAATCACCTTGGTTATCCAGGTTTTGCATAAGGGTATATGAGCTCTTACAGAGTATCACCCTCACTGTTCAGGAAGTTAGTTCTTTGAGTATTATATCTCCAAATTATACTAGCATTAGAGAGAGATTGTTTTTATGAGCGGAAGTCAGGATATCACTCATATTAATTGGCTAGGTCATAAAGCTGTGAATTGATGAAACTAACTACTGTTCTAAGGGGAATACTATGGTAATGGATTTTAAGAAGACATCTGATTCTGGAGATTATATTAGCCAGGCTGTCTATTCATTCAGTAGCTGTTCAGAGATTACTGCAGTGCTTTGTATGTTCCTAAATGCAGCAGTGTTAGCCATTTTCAATGATGTCTTTGTGGCCTACGAACTCTGGCCAATGTTTTCCAATCAGATGTAAAGCATCAGGCCATATAAGTTAAAAATGCAACACGACTAGTTTTCTTTGCTGTTGTGGCCATTCACTTCTGAAAACCTGTCCATTTTGCTTGAACCTCGGATATGAACAGAGATCTGAGCAGCACACTACTTAGCATGGAAATAGCCCACTTCACATCCCTGGGACCAATCTTTCAGCATTTAGCCTTCCCACACATTGCAGGTAAAATATGTGGCAGATTAAAACTAGATTCACAAGGAGGGCAATGCCAAGCTTCTAAGAAAATATGTTTTGTCGGACTAGAGCAGGGAATCAAGACTAGTGGTTAAAGCTCTAAAGACTATTTCTGTATGAAATAGTTATTAGTTAAAATACTTAAATAGTCTAACAAGTGGCAGAGTGCCTAATTATTAGTTTAGTTTGGACTGATGTTACCTCTTTCAGACATCTTGAACACCTCCTGCTGTTGGTAACCTATCTTCAACTAAAGAAGATCATGTTTCCATTTAGACAGACTTGTCCAGTATGTAGGGCAGTTTTTGACCAGATGGAATATATCAGCCTTATCCTCCCTACGCCGAAGAAGAAGTCTCTGCCCCTCTCAGCCAATTGTCTCTCAACCATCGAATGCAAAGAAAACAGTACAGTTTCTGCAAGAGGACAAAACATATCATCAGGGTAGTGCGTAGGCTGGTAAATAAAGCATATTCTTAGTTCATGGGTGGATTGTGTTATCCCTTTTAGTTAGTTAGACCACAGAAAGAAACTGAAACTAAAGTCCCATGGGACATAGGACATTTGTTGACTACCCATGGCATGCCATAATGTCCTGGTCTCTTACTCCTGACTATAGTATGCTACAGTTCTCATCCTGCCATGGACACTGAGAATGGGGAATACTACTTTACTTTCCCCTCAAGTGTTCTGAACTCTTGACAACACAAGCATGAATATGAGAGTTTGGAAGTCATGCACGACCCTTTAATTAAAAAACAGCATTTCTTGAGCAAGATTCTATTTCCCGAGAAAAATTTAAAAGGAACAACTGGTAAAGTTCTTCCCTTTTCTTCTCTCTCCTTTATCTCCATCTCTTTTCCCCCTCCCTCATTTTTCCTTTCTTCTTCCCTTCTTTCCTGCTCTCTTTCAGTCTTCTTGATAGAACTCTCCATTGATGTTCAGCTTTTCCTTCAGACAGCCTTTTAGCCCTGAGGCACTAGCAGATTTCAACCCAGGAACCCACAGTAATTTATTTCTGTTCGCTGTCTCCTGGACATTGCAGTAATTAGTAATCAGGTGCACGGTTAATCCATTTTCTAAAGAATAGGTGTCTTCCTTCATAAAGAGCCATCATAATTGACATCATTGACCATAATAGAGATAAAACTGAATACTAGAATTATTTTTCGCAACTGTGACTTGAACTATGTCAGGAGTAGCAGCCCCATTCTTGATTAGGATAATAAGAAACCATGAAACCACTGAAATAAGCAGGCCGGTTTATTAAAATTAGTGTTTCAAATTTGAGATCTGTGCCTTAAGCTTACTCCAGTGTAGAGAGACCTTTATCTTCTTATAGTTGAGCATGTACAAATAACAACTGTAAATCATCGAGTCTTGAAACTTGGGGCATATCCTTGATTAATGAAGTGGATGGCATGATGCCTCTTGAGCTTTGGAATAGAGTACTATAGTTTATGTGCTTATACATTTTTATGTACTAGAGTTGACTCTGACTCTTCAACTTTTAACGTGCCAATTAAGTGTATAGTTCAAACATCTTAAATAGCTGTCTTCAACCGCAACACATTAATTTGTCTTCTACTGATGAATGGAACTGTTTAACAAAAATTCTGGAAAAATCAAAGTTTCAGTATTAACAAAATTAACTTTAATTTGCTTATGGAGCTACTTTAATGGGCAAAATTAGTCTTTCCCCCCACCTACAATGAAATATGTTGGACCTGCAGAAAAAAACATTGTTTTTTAATATGCCCAAAGCAAAAGAAAACCAAACCACACCAAACCAAAAAAACACCTGCACAGAAAAGCTGTAAAGTTACAAGGGTCCTATTGTTCAGTTACCTTAAAGTGACCTAACTCTTATTGCAATGACAAAGGAAACAAGCTGAAAATACTTTGTGTAAGAGTATCTGGCTTTCTAGAACTTGTGTTAAAAAATGCCTGAGCATCCCAGTAGGACTGATATTACTAGCTTGTCAGAAATTCAGTAAGTAGTCACATGCAAAAATGTGCTTTATTCTCTCTCCCCCTTTCTCAAGTTTTCTCCTCAAATATTTGTAAATTTACCTGTTTCTATAAAATAAGCGTTGACACAAACTATTAACTGTAAAATGAGACTGGACTAAATCTATGTCAATACTTAGGACTTGCAGCTTGCAAAAAGTGCAAGTGTATACCTATCTCAGCTCAAAATAATGTACTTGCCTATGATTCACAGATTTATCAAATGTCTTTTGGCTATCTAATGTTGGTATTTTGATTTTTGTCATTCCAGACAGCTTCTTTTAAGGATTACAGTTGATTGGTGTATGTTATCATTTAGCATATATTTACAAGTTTCAAGACAAAGTATAGTACTAAAATATTTATATTGCTTTTTCTTGATAGCAAAGTCATTCTTTGCAATATTATATATTATTTGTTACACAAATTATGTTAGCATATAATTTCTGGAAGTAGCTAAGAAATTAAGCATAGATCAGTACTGGAAATTTAAACTGATAATCACTGAAGCATAGAATCATAAAACAGTTTGGGTTGGAAGGCACCTTTAAAGGTCATCTAGACCAATCTCCCCTGCAATGACCAGGGACATCTTCAACTAGAGCAGGTTGTTCAGACCACCATCCAACATGGCCTTGAATGTTTCCAGGGATGGGGCAACTACCACCTCTCTGGGTAACCTGTTCCAGTGTTGCACCATCTAGCCTAAATTATCTAGCCATTACCCCTTGTCCTATCACAAATGGTCCTGCTAAAATGCTTGCCCCATTTTTCCTGTAGGACCCCCTTAAGTACTGAAAGGTCGCAATAAGATCTCCCCAGATCCTTCTCTTCTCCAGTCTGAACAACCCCAACTGTCTCAGCTTTTCCTCATAGGAGAGGTGCTCCATCCTTCTGATCATTTTCATGGCCCTCCTCTGGACCTGCTCCAATTGGTCCATGTCTTTCCTGTGTTGAGGGCTCAATAGTTGGATGCAGTACTCCAGATGGGGTCTCATGAGAGCAGAGTAGAGGGGCAGAATCACTTCCCTTGACCTGCTGGCTACACTTCTATTGATGAAGACAGGATATGGTTGGTTTTCTGGGCTGTGAGTGCACATTGTCAGCTAACATCAGGTTTTTCATCTACCAACACACCCAAGTCCTTCTCCTCAGGGCTGCTCTCAGTCCCTACCATCCTCAGCCTTTAATGAGACCATGTGTTGCCCTGACGCAAGCGCAGAACCTTGCACTTGGCCTTATTGAACCTCTTGAGGTTCACATGGGCCAACTTCTTGAGCTCAAAAAATATAACATTATATTCATACATGATTTGTAAATATAATTTTTTAAACAATGTAACATTATTGATAAGAGTTACTCTATATTTTAATATAGATCTCTTTTAGGAGCTGTATTTACTCAACAGAGTACTATTGGGTAACTGTTTGATTTCTTCCTTCCAGATAAGGGAAATACGAGTTTTTAGAGGTACTATTCAGATACTATTGATAGTACCTGAAAATATGCTTTAATCACCTAGTTAGTAGCAATAACTTTTTTACTAACTTTTGAGGAATATCTTACATTCCTTAGAGAATTTATGTTTTTTCTGCTCTTCAGGTAAATGAAAATTACTTTGAAGGATGGAATAAGAATATATTGTCCATCAAATTTATGTTTTTTTGGTTTGCTCCGTATCTCTAGCTTTAAAGTTTTGGGGTGGGTTTTCTTTTTTAACTTTATATATATTATAACTTGACATACCAGACTAGAAAAGCAGTTCATCTGGTGTAATAGCCTGTCTGAGACAGTGACTAATAAAAGACTTCAAGAAACATATAAGAGACAATTGTAGAATTGCATACATCTGAGAGCTGGGCCTTCTTTCTGGTTTGTGCCTTAAGGCACACCTTTCTTGCTTGTTTTTCCTGTTGATGGTCTTCTAATGCTCACAGAAGGCTGTACAGAAGTCACAGTTCCAAAGAGTCAAAATTAAACAGCAGAAATATTATCTTTTGCCCTCCAAATATATCTAAGAATTTATCTGAAGAAGGTGGTTTTTCAAATCTCCTATATAACAGAAACTAAAAAAAAAATACCTGCTGTGTAATGGAAGCTAGTAGAAGGCTCATCTATCTCTTCATAGAAAATTCACTGGTCAGGAGATGTCATTACAGTACAACACAGTGTGCTGTTTCTTCAAACAGTTAGTTGTATAAAACCGTCTGTCTCTTTAGCCATTTTGTCTTTTCTGTCTCTTTACCCTTGTGTTGTTGCCTTCATTTATCATCACTTTCTTCATTCCCTGAGACTTCAGGATTTTTCTTTTCACTCACAAAATGTCTTCATCATTTCTGTGTTAGTCTTTAACATCTAGCAAGTGTTTTCTTACCCTCTTTCAGTCATTATAATGAACAGAAACACACTTTAGCTGCACATAGATCAAATCTATTAGAGGTTTGTTTTGAAAGTATTTTGAAAGCCACTGCAGAAAGGCTACTAAGTGTTGAGAATAGAAATTTCTTAACCTTCACAGAGCCTACCTTGTGCACAACTTTCACACCCAGCTCACTTCACTCCCTGACAAAATTGTACCCTTGTTGCATGTTTTCCTTTTATTGTGTTTAGGGGGAAAGAATCTATCACCATAAATCTTAAATATCTCCAAAAGTACAAGTAAAAATACATAAATATATGTAACAGATGCAGAATTGGCTCCTGGGATGCATGTATTATGCATACAGAACTGTCATAACATCCCTCACACAATCACATTTTTTCCTCTGCTCATGGTCTTTACACCTATCTCATTTTGACAATACATCTAGAGGTAATGGGGATACTAAAATGTAACTAACACTATAAAAACATATTTTCCACTTTTTGGAATGTACTTATTTACACAAATATAGAATCAAATAAATCCACCTACATTTGAAAAAGCAGTAACCACATAAAAGCTCTTTCCTTTACTTTTTAACCAATTTACTGAAAATAGAACTATGATTCCTGAGAAACAATTGTCTTATGGAAAAATGAACAGTCTAAATCTAATCCATTTGGCACAATTTTAAACTTCTGTTAATATCTTTGCTTTCATTTTAGAGGAGAGAAAAAGAACCAAGTTTTTATTTTTATCACAATAAATCTCTCTATGTTTGCCAGTAATATTGTACGGGGTCATATTCAGATGTTGATCTATTTCAATACCCTTTTTAGCTGAAATCTAGTAGATTTTCTTCCAATTCAAAAGCAAATTATTCTGAATAGAGAGAAGTCCAGTGAAGGTCCATGAAGACTATGAAGGGACTGGAACATCTCTCCTATTAGAAAAGACTGAGAGCTGGGACTCTTTGCCCTGGAGAAGAGAAGGCTCAGGGGGGAACTTATCCATGTATATAAGTACCTGAAATGAGAGCGCAAAGAGAAGGATCTTTTCAGTGATGCCTAGTGACAGGACCAAAGGCAGTGGGCACAAACTGAAACACAGGAGATTCCATCTGAACATCAGGAAACACTTTAATACTGTGAGAGGGACTGAGCACTAACATAGGTTGCTCAGTATCTCCATCTTTGGATATATTCAAAAGACATCTGGACATGGTCCTGAGCAGCTGACTCTAGGTGGCTGTGCTTGTGCTGGGAATTTGGACAAGATGACTTCCAGAGGTCCCTTCCAACCTCAAGCATTCTCTGATTCTGTGATATTCTCTTAGAAAGTTCCATTTACAGGTACAGAAGCAGTAGGGAAATGGAGTTTCTCTGTAAAGGAAAAAAGGTGAAGCTGTTTTAGAACACCTCTAGAAAGGCTGAAAAAATGCTGCCTGTCCGACATTTGACATGAATATCACCTTTGAGTTACAAATCTGCTTTTGAGTTGCCTGTTGGAAGTTGATTTTATTTGGTAAAACTAATGATCACCTCTTTCCCTTGACATTGTGCATTCACATATAAATAAAACGGATTGGAAGTTTCCATTAAATAGTCAAAAGGTCAAAACTGCATGTGAATGCAGAACAAAGGTGTATGGAGTATGAATGCTGATAAATAAGAAACGGTGAAATGTAATCTCTGCAAGTGTGCACGGAGTTACATCTTCCATGGTAATAGGATCAAAAGCAAGAGCAACATACACGAGCACAGGAATGGAGATGGAAAGCTTAAGAGGTCTTAGATTATTGAAGACTTGTCATAGATTTTATGAACTATACTCTCGGATAAAGATTCTGACTTTCTGCAGATCTATATTTTTAAGGCTATTTGTTTGAATCTGGTCCCAAGATCCTTTGAATGGTAGTGATTAACTGGTGGTACCAGAAGTGCAGTATCTACTCTACACCTATGGGTTACTTCTTGTCTAAGAAACCTTTATATTTGGCTGATCAAGATTTTTTTCATATAATTTTGAATGTGATCTGTGCATTGAAAAAACCACAGTGATGACAGGATTTTCTCCATTCCCCATGCTGGGTATGGGAGCTTTGTAAGTGTTCACCCTACAAACATTTGGTGCAAACAAACATTACCAAATTGTGCTGAAGTCCTAGCTACTAGATTGAGAGCAGCTCATCTGATGTACCCATTCAGAGACAAATCACAGAAGCAGAGAACAAAGTGTCGAGGCAAGTAAGCAGATGACATCTGGTAGTACCATTGCTACATTGAAATTGCCTGTTGACACTAAATTTTAATATACTGGAAGTGTCTTTGAGAACATTTCTTTTTTATTTAACAGAAACGACCACAAAGTTAATGATTTACTTTTAAAACAAAAATAAAATTTATTGATTTGGTGACCATGCATAGAGCCTAATGAATGAGACAAGTTATTTTGAGATTTGGCAAACTCTCAGATGGATAGTCAAAGATTTTTAATGTCTTATCAGTTAAATGTTTCAATAAAGTCTACTACATTAGGTAGGATATTGCACATCACTGAGTGAGTGGTAGATGAGCAATAACTAAAATTATTCAATAATTTCAGGAGGTAAATACATCACTTCTTTTATGACTTTATTTAATTTCACTATATCAGACAAAATTACTAAACATGACTGCTTCTGTCTTGGCAGATTCGTAATGTGTGTCATGAGAGATACAGACAATCTCCTCAATATTTTTAATTTTTAATTGTAATTGATTTCTATAGATATACATAAGCAAAAAAGATTTTGAGGACAGCTCTGCTAATAAGTATGCACACACACTGCAACCCTTCATATCAGCAGTATTAATAGAATGTTTAAAAAAATGTATGGAGAAATTATAACAATTTTAAAAAAACATTTCTAAGTAATGTTTCTTTTTTTTTTTTTAATTGTATTGCATATATAATAATGTGTACTGCATTCAGATTGGCTATGTTAAATATGGCAACTCTTCTGCCATACCTTTCTTCCTAAGTATGTGATATGAACCATGACATTACAATCTTAAAGCTGTAACAAGAATGAGTTATGTTTGTACTATTTCCCATTCTCATTATATTCTTTGTCACACAATGAATTAATGTTGTGCCATTCTCTGTTCTCATTACAATCTTTTCCTTATGAATGGGGCATCAGAATTTTAATGTCTTTTGTAATCTCTGAGTTATAGGAGTGTGTTACACTACTATGACCTTGTTAATATTTTGCATGGTGATTGGCTGCCTGCACACCGCTGTGCGGGAGGTTACACTAAACAGCCAATCAAGTGGTTTTGGCGGTGACTGGTTCAAAGTGTCCCACTAATCTAAAGTAAAGCCCAGGGACCTGAGTGTGTTGCTTCTGCTCTCGAAGGCAGCTGAACACGTAAAAGTATTCATTCCCTTCCCAGGTAGGAATCAAATATTAATATTTCAGCTTCTGCAAAAAAATGAAGCACTTACAAGAATGATAATACACAAACACAAACACTTTTTGCAAATCGCTTAGTTCTTCCTTTGCTTTTATGGTTTCCACATTTTAAAAACTCTTGTGTATTGCTCCATATTAAAAAAAAAATAAAAAATAATTGAGGCTTCTAAATTTCTGTTGTTTTCAAATTGAAAAAAAAAAAGTGGAAGTCAGGACTTTAATTATTTGATGGATCCAATGTCCTGAGCGTGTGACCAAAAGATTAGAAAGCTTAATAAATGAGTGCACATAAAATCCATGTTTTCCACTGTTGAAACCCAGAAATCAGGTATACCCACTTTCAGTTTTCTGTGTTTACAGCTAAAAATCTGCATATTTGCAGTTACACATTTAAATACCTTCTTGCCTTTTTAGGGGATCTCAGTTTGTATATGTTTGCATGATTAGTTTAAAAAAAAAACTTTATATCATAACATAGGCTGATATAAGAACATATTGCAGAAACATGGAAAAACAGAATATAAATTATAAAAAGGATTCATGTTTATCAAACTTTTCACATTAGTTGATTTTTGCAAGCATTTTCCAGTTTACCCAACGTAAATTATATGTATGATAATGAATAAATGTGAATTTTCTTTTAGTTTTTCATCCTATCTTGTAGTAAATACATGTTCATAGCCCTAAGGTGGAGCTATTAAAACTTGGTTTGTGAGAAAAATTCTAAATCAGTTAGGAAAATGTTAATACTGGCATGTTGAATATGATGACAAGTAAATTGGCATATGTCAGTCAGTATCATGTTGGAATAATGGCAATAACTCAGTCTTTTGGGGAGAATATAATTTTCCATTTATCATAAAAGTAAGTATAAACAACAAACAGTGTTTTACTTAGGTGCTGCTGAAACCCATAACTACTAAATCACAACCCACCCATCATTCTGAGACACGTCAGCAGGTTGTTTTGGTTAGGAAACTCTGTCATTAGGAATTGTGCAAAACCACTTTGACCTTATGGAGACTGTGTGAATGAGAACATTCACCGGAGTCTACAAAGTTTGCTGTAAGTCTCAGCAAAGGGTTTATAGCACATGTAATTCTTTTCCTGTTGTCCAATTTTCTGTCTTGTGGCAGTTGTGGACTGGTGTAAGAAACACTGGTCAGCAGCGGTTCATACACTCAGCTTCTTTATTTAATTGGTTTTTCTTTGGAACTCATTGCCGTGCATTCTCAGCATCTCACAGATTTTAAATTAATTTATCCTTATAATATTCCCAGTAAGGTAAAGAAATATGTTACAGCTGGCGAACCAAATGTAGATAAAATTATTCGCCTGACTTGGCCTCGTAGCAATATCATTAACTTTGTCTCTTTACACACAGTCAGGTGCGTGAAGGAAAAATCAGGGTCTGGAACCTAACCAATGACCGGTTAGGAACATGAGGACTAGCAGACAGGGTTATTTTTGTTATTTTTAAAGGGTTTGAGAACGACCATGCCATTGTAAAATTTTGGCATGTGGGGCAGAGAATGTACAAAAGACTTTCCATACTGGAAAATCTGGATAGATCCAGACTCATATTGTGAGCAATCTCAGCAGGCGTATATTTTGGAAAGGCATTCAGCTTTATCTCTTTTGCATAAGCCTTTAAGAATAAACTACCTGTGGATAAGGAATTTCCTTCCACAACTGCATTGTGCTGTTGTCCCAGGCATCTAGGAAACAAAACCTTCCACTTACAGTTGGGTTTTCTGGGAAGAAGCGGAAGGGCTTCTTATATGACACAAGACCACAAAAAATTGTAACAAATTTATTAATTTATGCAAGAGCCAATGGGCAATGGCCTTCATAGGTTAGATCATTTGTTACTAAATTAATATCTAAAAATGTACCTAAATATTTTCCTCCCCCCCCATCTTTGTTTGCCTCTTTTTTGCATATTCAGTGGCTACTTACACTCTGGTCCTTTGCATTTAAATTGGATGTTCTTGTCAGCATTTAATTATTAACAAACTCAACTGTGTAACAAAGTCAAGTGAGGAATATGTATAAAGTTTTAAATTTATCTTTGGAGACTTGACTTAATTTGATTTAGGTAATGTAGTTAGGCTAAATGAAGTTCACATAACATAAATTCTGTCCCAAAAGAGTGGTGTCCACAACTTATATGAGGATGAAAGTTCAGGTATTTTGAACTTTGAAGCTGTTCTTTCACAGGTGAAGCTCATAATTCTGAGGTTTGCTCTTATTGTGTTAAATGCAGTAAAGTTATGTGTTTTATGGTTGGTAGTTTCTATCAGCTAGAGCATGTCTTTAATTTCCAAAATCTTTCATACCTAGGTCTGAGACTACTCTCTTAAAGGAAAACTTAAGTGGTTATTTTATGCTTTTTTGTTTATCTTTTTGTTCACTTGAATTGTTGAATTGAAAACTGTAGAACATTCTTGGTGCTATATCCCACATGTGCTTATACATAGATGTTGTGCTTAATACTAAAATTTGTTCAATAGCTGATTGTGTTAACATGGTTTAGAGTTGGGATTCAATATGACGTGCAAAAATACATGAAAGCAGTGGCTTATACTGAAGTAGAGCACCAAAATGCCAAAACAAAGGCTACTTCTGCATCCTAAACCTGTCATTTTCCATAAGGATTTTTATTTACACGATTGATGGCCTTTTTTACCCTACATCTTTTTCTTCTGATAACCTCTGGCCTTTCTAAACTGAAACGGAAAAACTAACTGTGATATTGTAAGATAGGAGGGATGAAGCACAAAAGTATGTATAAAGGGGAATTTGTTGCCAGATGTCAGAAGACTGGTCTGACTGAAAGAAAAAGACCTAACCCAGAGGACATGATGTGACTACAAAAAGTAAGTTTATTTATTGTTTTCTATCAGATTTTGTTTCTCTCTCTCTCTCTCTCTTTTTGTTGCATTCAGAAATCAATTTTCTCATTTATCTGAAGGGTTTGTGCTTACTTATACTTACTTCAAGTCGCTACCACAAATGAAGCTTCTGTGAAATAGCATTTCTCTTAAAAAAAGGTGGAGGGCAACAACAGTAGCCTTGGCATTCAAGTTAATAAACATAAATGCCCACTGAGTTTAGAAAGTTCTAGATTAAGCCCAGCAGTATATAAGATTTAATTGACATGACTGCTGATAAAGCACAGGCCTTACCTGTTTCATCTGCTCGGCTCTGACTTAGCCAAATTTTAGCAGCAGAAGGTTCTGAAAGGCTTTGCAAATTATACAAACATGAAATGTAAATTTTGAGAGAAGGAAAAATTATGGAAGTTTCTTTCATACTTTTTAGTCTGCTTCAGACAAGAAGATTTTTTAAAAAAATAAGTTCAATACTGTTCTGAATGCATATAGAATATATGTTTTCATAATTAATATATTATATTAATTATGAATAATAGATGTGTATGTATATATATAATTCTCCTTTTCTTAAGAGACATCAAGTCTTTTAGACTTTCTATACCTTATATACCTTATACCTTTAACTACAAGTGTTCCCATTTTTGATGCTGGAAAAGATTCTACCTCAAGTTTCCACACGATGATAATTTGCCCAATATTCTCTGAAAGTGAAAATTCTCACAAAATTACCAAAATGCAGCCACCTCTGGTTAGAAGTACACTAACGCTGCACTTCTCAACGTTTTAGGGTGTGAAGTAAAACAATAGATCTTATTCAGCTGAAATTGTGGGGGGAATTTAGATAAGCAGAAGGTAATTATCCGGGTTAGAATTTGGCCGTAACACAGGAACTGACACCTTCTATCAGGAGGTATGTAATCACATGGCGTGGTTTTCTGCAAGAAACACTATACAGAGCAGTGCTAATTTTCAATGCCCTTGTGAACAGCGTTTCGCAATATATGTTATTTTCAAGACTCACAGAAAATTCTCTGTAACTGCTTCTAAGACATTTCCCCTAGTGCAGAGATATATTTTTTTTTAAGAACATGTTCTGAAAAGCACTGACAGCCTCTTCAGTGAAAGAGCCAGGATTGTCAGCCATTGATGCAAAAACCTGAATCTGCTTTGACACCCCAGAATAAGCTTCTGGCAATGTTATGTCTTTCTTTTAGATGTTTGGATAAATCACACAGCTCAGAAACTGCATCATACATTATGCCCAAGTTATAAACAAATGCTGCTGAGGTAAGGATATTTCTCAGTCCAATGTACTGAGTCTCTAGATGTCACTTGGCTGCATTAGTGAAATGTTTGCTCAAGGCTTGGCTGTGCGTTCCAAGTGGCTTATAGTGGATATAGTGGATCTTCCATGAGACCCAACCAAATAGAAGTCTGTATTAACTACTCATTCCTTTCTTAAGCACCTTCATTTCTTCACCAGCAGCACTGTGTTTGGCGCAGTTGTGGGTTCAGAGGAGATCCATTATAAAAGTGAAGGAACTCTATCTAGTGGTCCTGGTAGATAGTAAACTATCCATGAGCCAGCAACATGTCCTTGTTGCGAAGAGGGCCAATGGAATCCTGGGATGCCCAAGGAAGAGTGTGGCCAGTAGGTTGAGGGAGATCATTCTTCCCATCTGCACTGGTGAGGTCAACACTGGAATACTGTGTCCAGTTCTGGGCTTCCTAGTTCAAGAGACATAGGGAACTACTGGAAAGAGTCCAGGGTAGGGCAATCAAGATGACTGAGGGATTGGAGCATCTCCCTTATGAGGAAAGGCTGAGAGAGCTGGGATTCTTGAACCTGGAGAAGAGAAGGCTGAGGGGAGAACTTAGTAATGCTTACAAGTATCTAAAGGGTGGGGCAATGGGCATAAGCTGGAACATAGGAAGTTCCATTCCAATATGAGGAAGAGCTTCTTTAGGGTGAGTGTGACAGAGCCCTGGAACAGGATGCTAAGAGAGGTTGTAGAGTCCCCTTCTCTGGATATCTTCAAGAGCCGCCTGGATGCAGTCCTGAGTAACGTGCTCTAGGCAATCCTGCTTCAGTAGGGGAGTTGGACTAGATGATCTTTAGAGGTCTCTTCCAACTCTGACAATTCTGTGATTCCATGATCAAAGATTTCGTGTCAATTGTTGGTGCTCTTTGGCCTCTAACTTCAGTAAGGCTTGTGATCATGACAAGTGAGGAACTTCTTTCCCAGTGAATGTCCTTGTGTGACACCTGATCACTGTGGATTCCTCTCTTCATGTAGTTCATGGTTGCTGGCAACTGACCTGGACTGAAATAGAGGATTCACTTAGGTATAGCGGTGCTGTTGAGCTATTCACAGGCTTTGTAACAAGCTTACCTTTCTGTCGAATGTATGTCTGTTTAACATTTTTGTTTGGTTATTTGGACCATTGGTTGCACTGAGCCTCTTTCCTCTTGAGTCTGCTCTAATCAAAGCTTCACTGTCTGCTCCTACTCAGAAACAGGGGCTGCTGGAGAGGGCGCTGGGACAGTCCTGCAATAAAGCACCTGTGAAGGAGGATTCCCAGGGCAGCCAACAAACAACATAGGAAAGATACAATGAATCTTGTCATTGTTCTAGTTTAAAGGGCATTTTCACAGCCTTGAAAAGTGTGTGTACATGAAACAAATACTTGGCACAAAGCTACCTTCCCTGCTCAGACATCTAAGTTTTTGGGTTTTTTTGTTTTGTTTTTTCAGACATAGCATGGTGTTTATTCCTTCTCACTTCAAATATTTAAAAGCTTGATTTCTCCATGTTTGGTGGAGACAAGATCTCTGAAAGGTGATTCAACTCACTTTGCATGTGTGGCACCTGCATTGAATTGTGTTTTGAATGCTTTTTTCCGTTCAGTATGAAAGGATACCTAGACTAATCTAGTCATGCAGGCTCTAACTCATAAATGGTTGCAGTTGTACACGTTGAAAGACATGTATAACAAAAAAGTGTTACCCATGTATATATGATAATCAGGCTGTTAAAAAAGTTGTTCAGGATATAGAGGATCTGTGCTTTAAGATGTCTCTATTCCAAGATGCTGGAATTCATGCCTCTCACTCTGGTAAATTCCACCATAAGTGCCCATATCAAACCCAGCACAGCTGACAACACCTACCAAACACCAAACTGTTTAGGAACTGTGGTCCCCCATGCTCCCCAAACCCATTATTTATCCAAGTCTGTGTCACACCATAACCACAACAACAGAAAACACAGTAACTGCAATTTACGCCTACCAGAAGAAAGCAAAATGTTTTTTATCTACGTTTCCATTTCATACTGTGGTTCCCCCAGTGTGTTATTTTATAACTTCCTCAGGATTTAGTATTTCCATTTTGTTGCCAGATGCACTGCTTCCAGGAGACAGGCAGGGGAGGCTGGAAGTGAAGAAAAGAATGAAAACTCCAAAGATGAACTAATGAATACTGATGTTCATCTGGCAGACAACACCACAACCATCTACCTTTTTGAAAAAGACTTTGTCAAATGACAGAGAGTAGATTTCAACCACATGAAAGAATATATTTGTGTCTTGCTATACATAAGTTTTGCTGAATGTCAGATTTTAGGGAAAATGCGAAGCATAAAAGTCGCCTCTTCTAAATTCGGTTTTATGTATGGGAGGCGTCTAGTTAAAGTCAGTATCCATTCTCTCTCAAGAGTAATGGAAAAGAGCTGGAGATGTCCAGAGCAAATCTCCTCAGAAGCTGGTTTATTCCACCTAGGGCAGAAACTTGTACAGATTATATAACAGTTTGGGAGTGTCATTCTCTCTGGGTTAACAACAGAGGAAGTTAAGACAGTTCAGTTAGGCTAAACATCAAACTTTTTGATAAGATTATAGACTTAAATGGAATGACCTCACCTGTATCTGTTGTTTGGTTTCCTTTGAGAGGAGAGTGGTTCAGAGAGTTATAAGAGTTAAAGAATGTTGGAAAGACAAAGAAAGCCAAATCAGGCAAATAGCATGATGATGACCAAGAGACATTAAGACAGGTAGTGAGTCAAGAAATGAGATATGATAGATGCAAAAAAGGGGAAATTCAGAGATCACATATAGAACATTTTAAACTTGGTGACTCCAGTAGGTATTTTGTCATTGAAAATATTAAGATAAATTTATGAGACAACGGGAGCCCTCAAAATAATAAAAAGACAAATACTGAAAGAAAACAGAGATATCTAATCCTTTTGTTGGTCATTCATAAAACAAACAAAAAAAAAAAAGAAAAGACTTGAGTTTCAGGCAGGAAAGGGTAGCATTACCCACCTTCAGACCCCCAGCTAATGATGTTATAACAAAAATAAGAGGTTTTCTGAATAATGCCACGGAATTTCCACAACTCAGGCACACATGGCTGTGCTTTGTGGAGTATAACCTGAATAAGTTCAGGAGTTTTGGAAGAGAACTGAAAATGAACCAATACTAGTGATTGCGAGGTTTCCTTCCCATATTAGGGGCAGGTAAGAAAAGTAGGAGGTTAGTGCTGAAGGGTACAAAAAGAGACAATGAATTTATGGATGAGTAAGAAACTTGCTTGCTATATTTACACTTTGATTTAAGCAAAGAATAAAAAAAAAAGAAACTGGCTCAAATTTGAGGTTTCTAAGAATGCGCATTAGTTTGATTTGGTTTGGTTTTGCCTGTTTCAACTGTAGAAATTAAAGTGGAGTGGTAGTCCTAAAATCAGATCTGACATTTATGAGGAGTCATATTGCATCCACTATAAGAGCCTCAAAGAAGAAAGTATGGAGGAAGATGAAATTACTCTGCAACAGGAAAATATCAACAAACAGGTCTTTATAATTATCTGTCAGAAACAGATAAGACAAATGAAGTGCATTTACTAATTCTGAAATGGGGGGCAAAGCTGAAATAGACCAGAGTGATTCTTGAAAGTCAAATAAAATGGAAGGTGAACCCTCAAGTGGAGAGGTGAAAAGAGAAGATATTGGAGACTAACATCATGTGTCAAAATGCAGTGCCAATGCCGTAGTTTCAGATGGGAAGTCTGCTATGACAACAACATTTTTTGGTTAAAGTCATTTGCAACAAATAAATGAATAAAAAGAAATAATGACAGCGAACTTCCACTGGAGACCACCACACAAGAGGAGACAAAGAACTTAAAACTGGTAGCTTAGCTCTTGAGAGAGAGTCTGTGACACTTATAAGAACATAAAAAGGAAAGGTGAAAACAAATACACATGATATGTTTGTACAACTCAGGGAATTTCAAAGGCAATACAAAGTGTTTATAAAGTATATTAAGAATAAAGATACTATAGAGAAGTAGGGGGATACTTGAGGGGAAGATACTTATGTCTTAACAGCCTCCTGTACCTATTCATGAGCATGAAATATTGCAACTAACTGGTATTAAATATTTCTATGGCCAGATATCCCTGTTAGTACTGACACTGGGGGTGGAGGCAGCTTGCTGAAGTTTATAAGTTCTGAACCTTATTAGGGTACAGGTACTGCGCAAGTCTATATTTGTGTATATGAGCACCAAGGGCAGTCCTAAATCCTGGGCACGACACCTCTTTCCTATGATCCTGAGTGTTCTTGGGTATCAGCACATCTGTCATGTGAAGATGAGCTGAATTGTATATTGATATTTATTCAGCGTGAACAGGATTACAAAACATGCTGCTGTTATTTCCACTTCCCCCAGATGAGATCACTGTTGGCTGCCTGAGCATCTCCTCTGCTCCAGCTCAAAATCAGGCAGGTGAGCTTGAGCCTGGAGCAGAGGTGGAGAAGCCCTCAAGCAACTGCACAGCAGGCTCAGCTAGTATGTGGCCACCAAAAGCACAGCTGGGCAACTGAGACCATGCCTCCCTGCACAAAAGTCTTCTCTGGATCAAAACAAAAACCTCTCGGTTGGCACCATTCTCACACGGGAAGCAGCAGCTCCCAGCTGAGAGGCGAATCCAGAGCCTGCTTCCCTCCTCCAAGACATGTTCCTGCCTGTATCCGAATTTGGAAACAACAGCGGTAGGTTGCTCGAGGTCACACACGCAGAGTAATCATCACAGAGAAAAATTGTGGTGCTATGGAAATAGTCCAAAGGAAAGAAAAGAGAACAGTAGATGAAATGCATGCAAATTTTAGTTTCATATACAAAAAACAGAAGAAAATATTTTCAGCCAGGACCATTATCAAGTGAATTATGAGCTGCATAAAAATTATGTATGTGACAATTAATTGATGTAATTTTTTTCTGATATGGGGAAATATGGAATATTGGTGGGTTTTAGGTTCAGTCTTCTATCTAACCTTTACATTAATAATTTGGAAGACACAGTAAATTCATTGAGAGGATTAATAACAAGGACAGAAGAGCAATAAAAGGCATCCCAGAGAGATTAGGATAGAAAACAAGGAAGTCAGTCACATGCTGAGCTGGTGTGAATTAGCATAAAAAAAAAAAATCTGAAATACCAACCTCATACAGAAGACAGAAACTGGAAGGATTTTATGTGGGGTGAAGAATGTGAAAATTAAAATTAAATGTGAAATTGAGTTGTGATGTGATAGCCAAGAAAAATGCCATCCATTTTTGGAATGAAGCACATCACCACAGAGCATGAAGATAGTAGTCCTTTTCACTAGGACTCTGGTGTCCTCCCATCCACAGTACTGCATTCCTTCCTGGGTATCTCATTATCAGTATTGCAGTTTGGAAAGACCCAAAGTAATTAGTAAACAAGACAAGTTGACACTGGGTGGCGGGGGTGGAAATTAGGAAGCTAAACGTGGAGACTCAGGTAGCAATGTCTAAAGGAAGAACATAACACATTAAAAATGTCCTGGAACTGCCAGGGATGGAAAAGAATTGGCTGATACAATTCCTGGTGCAACTGAGCTAAGGCTACCAAAAAAAAAAGATAAATGCAGGCAAAATAACCAGGTATATTTCCTGCCAATTGTCTCTATTAGGCTATCTTCCAAGGGAAGCTTTTTCACTTGGGACATTAAAACATGGATTGGACAGAATTCTGTGAGATGTATTGTTTTATATAGCTTAATAAGTGGTTTCTGTCACTAATATGGGCCAAATATATCAAGACCACATACGGTTCCTGCTGCTATTAGGAGCAGGTATTCAAGCACAGAATGTGTCTCTGATTCTTCCATGGTGTTCTTCAGTGAGATGCCCTTGCATTTACCATTTCCTAGAGATCTTTGATCTTTTGAATGGCATGTAACTGGCTGTAGGGATCAGCGAATGCGATGTTTCTGAATGACTTGTATTGAAAGTGAGATTTCTAGCTGAAAGAATGGGACCATGTTTGAGTATGTGCTGTTTCCAATTCACTGGACTTATTAGCAGTTTATACCCTGTGTTTGGTTAAGAATGTTCTCAGACACTATTCTAAAATGTTATTAATCCTTTTCATTATTGTTTTTAATCATTGTGGATACATACCATGTGCCAAGAATAGACTGTGAGGTTTAGTTTTCTTGCCTGATAGTTTAATAATTCTCTCTTGAATAGGAGAACTTGCTTTCAGAAAGATTTATCAGGTTAAAGAAAGGTTTTGATTTAATATTTGAAGATGGAGTTAGCCTCCTGCTGTGCTTTAAGCATTTGAAAACCTGCTGCAAAGTGGCATTTCAAAGACAGCTTAATATTAAATTCAGTTTGCAATATTCATATCTAATTGTTGTAAGACCCGTTGTTCTGTTAATAAGTGGCAGAATAACAATGTTATTATGTTTGGCTTTCACATGCATTTTTAGACCTTTGTTAAAGGACATTGTTCTTGCAAAGGCTTTCCTCAAAGCAAAGAAAAACATTTACATATACAGTAGATAAACTCCTACAGCTTCAGAGCAGTCTGGGTGTTTATCATCTTGTGCAGAACTGATTTGAGTGTTATTCTGCTCAGCTATTCTCAGAGTACACATTGTATTCTCATTTAAGCATTGGCTAGTTGTGTTATCCAAATCACTGCATTATGAAAATAAAATATCCAAGAATATGAAATGATATGAATAGGAAAATAACCCATTTTTTACAAACAGCGTGCAATCTAGTCCTCTGTGTTTTCTTCTACAGCAGAGGTAATGTAATAAAGAATTTTATATGACTTCAGCACTGATGTTATTGAGTGATTTAAAAGCATTTTCCCATTGTAACTCAGCTGTTCTGTATTTTTAGAGATTTTTTTACCAATATTACTGAAAACATCAGGACAGCAGTTGCAGAAGTGACACTGGCTACTTGCTTCTGTTGGACGGCTTTTATCTGGCATAAAACTATTAAGCATACAGTCATTATGAATCATTAATAGCCTGACAGCAAAGTTGACTGCAGTGGGAAAATCAAGTCAGTTTTATTATTCATTAAGACATTCCTGAAGGAGCTAACTTTTCACAGAAAGAATAGACAATAGAATTACAATATTTCATACTTATGAATGTGGTCATGTGTTAAACTACTTTGCCTTCTTATAATCAGATTTTTTCAGTTACTTATGCTAATCATTTTGGTAACATTTTTATTGTATGCATTCTGCTTAATTCAAAACCTGTCTTCCAGAATATCGAAGTAATGTCTGAATTTCTTTATAATAGTTACATTATACACACTTTCCCATATTAAATTTTAGTTTCTCAAAGGAATTTTATAAACTAAAATTAGGCCAACTATGAATTTAAACCTAATCTGAAGACTGTGCCTCACATTCCTCTTCACACAGGTTTTACTGTTTCCCAAACACAAAAAATTTACAGGTTTTGAAAAGATGTGTAAGAGTTATGATGCAGAACAAGGTCAGAGAAAGGAATATATACTGGTGGCTTGATGTAAACATTCCAATAATGACATGGGTACTGACCTCCTTTTTATTTTTTCATTTTGGCTTCTTTTGATACAAGATAGTACCAGCAGCTCTCAAGTTAATGCCAGAGAATTAATGTTGGGGTAGGGTGCTGTAGAGAGATAACAGATGCCAGCTATTCTTAATGTAAAATTTTCAGACATTCCCCTGAGATTCCCTAACTTTTAGAGATACTTTGGATACAGGTTCCATGAACATAGATTGTGCGGTTGGCTCAGACTTTAATTGCCTATATGAGAGCAAAACCCTGCCAGATTTATGTGTATTTAAACGATGCACCTATTCATCATCCCGTTCTCTTCATTTTGCTGTCTTCAGGATGTGAATTCCAATACCGCGCAGGGAAAACTAGAAGTCTAATGTATAAAGTATTTTCATATTTCTTGTCATAAATACAGAAATGGATTTTCCATGCTCACAAAGATAACACTGAACTTCGTAGATCAGATTCTCCCATATCTATGCAAATGGAACACTGTTTTACTCCAAGCTTTTCATTTGGTCAAGTTTCTGAACTTGACTGGGAAGATGAGCATATATGACTGTGCAGAAAAACTTACTTAAAAGGAGTAATCAAATCCAAAGCTGTTCTTAGACATTAACATCACAGCTTGGGAAATCCAATGTTAGCTCCAGACTCCTTAGTTTGTTAAAGACTGGCATTTTAAGATGAGACTTATATAAAAATAACATGATTCGAAACATCACCTGGTATAAAGGTGAATTCAGAGCAATCAGAACTAACGTATCTAGAGTTGTAAGTGCTGAACACCTGCTTGCAAAATTTGATTCAATCAAACTGCTGTAAAATAACACTTTAATATTAACAAATCTAGGCAATCTTCTGCTCCACATCATACTTCCTTCACAGGCACAGAGACAGCTATTCATAGGCCAAATAGACCGCACCAAAATTAGAGACGGGATACTAAAACAGCTCTACAGAAAAGCTAGAGCATCCTGAGAACAGTCTATCTTCTGTTCTGGTTCCAGTTCCGTTTTCTACTGTTCATTCTGTTACCTCAGCTTGTAAGGTCTGATGCAGAGAACTAAATCTTGCAGATGAAACCCTTTATTGTTGAAGGGTGTTTGGTGTGAGAGGCATCTCTAAAGGAAATGTCTTCTGTTCATCCACCTGAAACCAGAAGGCCCAGGTACACAATTTGATTCCTTCCCTTGTCTCAGACTTCTTTTAATCTCTATCTCCACACGAGCTCTGACCACTGACAGCTTCTTTTTCAGCTTTTCCCCTTCCTGTTTTCATTTTCCCGCTTTGGAGTTGAGCTGTAGAGTTAAATGTTGTTGTATTGTGCTACTGTATGATACTGTATTTTAGTGTATGGATATTATAGTAACATATTGATTAAAAACTTCAGGCACAGATGAGCAATTTGGTGTACTAAGAACTAAATATAAAAATGGCACAAGAATCCTGGACCTATCCAATAGTCCGTACAAGACAGATGGAATACACAGGCACATAGTGACAGGGGAATACAAGGAAACAGTAAGTTTCATTTCATATTCGTAAGTATGATAAGCTACGTTCTTGAAAACATAACGCAGTGCAAACTGGCACCATTGGTCAGCCTCTGAAAATTAAATGAAGTAGAAGATTTTGCAGGGCTTTGGAAATTAAAATAAATACTTAAACTTTCCTTGAAAAGAGATGAGGGAGCCACTGAAGAATTCCAAGAGCTTGTCAAAATGATGAGCTGGCTATATGCAACTTTCTGGAGGGATACAAACAGGCCAAGGAAGCATTTGTCAAGATCAAAGAACAGGACTTTTGACTGTGTGAATGTTAAGAAAATGAGCACCAACAAAAACTATCTATCTGGCTACATGAGTGAGTAGAAAATATGTATATTGGAGATATTATGCAACAAGAAACTCCTAGACTTGTTGAAGGCATTGCTAGAAGGTTAATGATACGTTAGTCATCAGTGACATTGGGATTATGGGCCTGAGTGACAGATAGGATACTAGTATTCTTCACAGTGATTAGAAAGCAGATAAAAAGGGAGGGATTGCGAGGGAAGAATATCAATGCCATTTCAACCATGTTCTATGCTTAGGTGAAGAGGTGTCTCTGTCTCTTACTACTTCACAGTGTACTCTGACAGCTCATCCAGGTCCTTCCATTTAATCATTGGCTTTATTCCTTTCATCTGCACTTTTAAACAGTGACCCATCCTGAAGGACCACATGTCCTTCAAGAAACTGTTTAGGTTCCTGCCCTCTCAGCTTCCCTCTCCACTGGCCCTTCAAGTTCATTTGTTCTCTCACTGTTTCCTCTCATAAGATTGTGAAAAATCATCTTTCTCAGTTATTTACTCCAGTAAATATGACAACTGTTTTTAACAAAGTTCTTCCCATACCTTAACTTGGAAGTTCCTTGAGAACGGGTATGTTCAAGGCACAAATGTAGGCATGTGATAGATTCTAATCTGTGGAGCCGAATGTAAAGTCCCAGGACAGAATCACCACTTTATTGCTGGTGTCATCCAAAGTATCTATAAATCTGAATTTTATATCAGTAACACATAAAACCTGGCCTGTATTTCTTTTTAACGCACCTTCATTCTAATCATTCCTTACTCTAACTGCAAGTGTCTCAAACTTGACAGCTAGTTTAGCATTAGACAACAATGGAATATTTCATTTCTGTAAGTTTACTTATCTTGTTAAAATTCATATTTGCTTGTAAAATACTGAGAAAGGCTTTTAATCATTTGCTGTCAAAATGCCAGGCGGGTTTTTACATCAGGAATGGTAAAGTCAAAAGATTCTTTTTAAGAGTTTAAAAAAAAATATATAAGATATATTTTCATAAAGGCTGGAAAAACAATAAAACACATAGCTTTAAAAAGAAAGAGAAAAATGAAAGATAAAGACTGGGCTTGCAGCTCCGTGAGATTTCACTGTGGTGGGGCTGGGGTTAAGCACAGTAGACAGGATGATTTTCAGGCCCAAGAGAAGAGAAGAATCTGGAAGGAGGAGCTGCCTGAGATCAGCTCCTGCAGGAATCACATCAGAGAGAATGCAAGCAGGATGGAAATGGGAGCTACCATACGCTGCCAAGCACGAATGAAGATGAAAAGTCTGTGAAAGACTGGGGAGGAGGCTGAAGGAGGAGGAGGAGGGAAAAACTGAACTGGAACATAGTCCTCTCTGTTGGCAAAACAATCTTTTCCACAGCATCTTCTCACAGCCCCATCTGTTTGTGTACTACTGTTCCACTGTGATTGCTCTAAGAGCTGTATGGAAAAAGCAGTGAAACTATTTTGTGGTACCTTTATTGTTAATAATAATGTGTTATCCATTTGTATTTGTAGGCCATCCATGCCCAGGAGCCTCTAGGCACATAACAAAATATAACTAAAACACAGCTTAGTTTTAAAAAAGGCAACATGGCCCAATTAATTCCCCAATTAATTAATTTATTCTACATAGCTTTGAATTTTGGTCTAAGGATTTTATGTAGGACATTAAAAAAAAAAAAAAAAGAACAGTTCCACTGACAAGACAGGTAATTATTTTATTCAATGATTTTTCTCAATGCAAAGCTATTAATAGCTGGATCACTAGTGGGGGGCCAAATTCTGCCCTGAGGTAAATCCAACACCATTTCACTGACTTCAAGGGAATTACTCTTTACTGGGATCAGAACTGGGCTGTTAAATTATAAGTGCCCAGTTATTCATAGAACTGAACTAAATTATTTTTTTCTTTTTTTTTCTCTTGAAATATAGAAGTTAGCTCTAAATCACAAAAACAAACCTGAAATATGTAAGACGATACACGTATAGCTCTTCCTCTAGGAAAAAGAGGATAAATAGCCTCCCTCCCAAAGCCTTGAGACACCACCACAGGTCCTATCTGCATCTACACAGTTATGTAAAAACCAGCCAGGGCTTGACAAAACCTCAAATACCATTCACATTGTCAGAAAACAAATGGCATATGAAAGGTAAGATGACAAAGGAAAGGCAAATATGTTCAAATATTTAATGTTTAATGTACAAGGCTGCACATCTTTTCTTCTCCTCTCCAACCCAAAGCTTCCCAGACATTTGTTACATCATTAAGTATCACAAGAAAAGTTGGTGTGTGCTGTGATTAGCCTTTTGGTGCTCTGAAGAGGATAAGGAATTTGGTTTTGGCATCACCGTGTCCATATGCTATCAGCCTGGTGGTCACTCCTCATTCCTCTGAAGGGAGGGAAGAGGTGGCGACCGACAACTGATCTGCCCCTCTTCTTAGAGGGGAATTCACACCCACATGCTTTCATGTGCCCTCTTATGCTTAAATAAGGCCTTGTTATTAGGTAGCAATAATATTATCTGTTTGCTGTAATTTACTTCATCGTTTTGAACGTGGATCTCTGACATGGCTAGACTGATGCTGATAACCAAATGTCAGACTGAGATGGAACTTGCTCCTTCTACATAGTAGTAAACCGATACATATTGGTCACATCCTTGAGAAAATGGGCATCAATATTTTTTTGTTGCAAAGAGAAACTTTGCACCATGAGGTATTACCAGGTAGTCCTGCCTTTTCTGTCACACGAGATGAAATAAGTTCATGGCACATTTTTTCACCCTAGCAGTAACAGAAGACCTTTTTTCATTGTTAACATCTGTCTTTTATTCCTTTCCATCTTTCTGCATGCCTTTTTCATACAAATAGCAAAAATAGTCCACAGATCCCCCAAATTCAAATTGGAGTATAATACCACACTGAGAGGAAATGTGATTTAATAACTTGTTAACTTGGGACTAGAAAAATTCATTTTCCAGCATTATTTTAGACTGCTCAGGTGACCTTGAACAAATCCCTCTATCCCTCTCTTTGCCTAAATTACCCATATATATAACAGAGGCAATGATTTTTCTTTTCTTGTCACTGTAAGGATAAGTACAAAACCATTATAAAGCTCCAGATGAAGCAAAATAGAGTATCTGGCTAGATAGTAAGCAAATATTTGCTAAAGAGCAACTTAAATTCCAAGTATAAACCTTCCTTCTTCCCTTCTCATCTCCAAAGTTCTAGAAACAGGAGATTCTAAATTTCTTTAATTGAGGTTCCTCTCAATTGTAGAATTAGGTGTTTTGAATAATTTTATTAAAAATAGCCATATATTAAGCAGGTTTAAATCAACATAAAAATGAATGAAGAATTTTTCTTATTTGTTTGTTGTTTAAAAGCCAACATAGACACCATTTATCCAAACTGAACTGTAGAAGAATTTGCCAGGACTGATAAATTTACAAACATTAAAAAAAAATAAAATTAAAATCTATTTTTCAATACAAAAAGCCTATAATAATCATTAAAACTACAAATCTATAGAAAACAACCTATATTGAAAACGAAAAACTCATTAGCCAGGGAGTCCAGTCATTGTTTAACTGTAAAACAGGACAACAGAATCCAAGTTCAGCCCATTGTGGGCTGAATACAGTCTGTAACTGTATGTCATTATAGTCCATAGCTGCATCACTTTGGAGGAGTTATTGTATTTCCAAACCTTACTGTGTACTAATATGTAGCCCCCCCAAACTGTTTGAAAGGCAGGGAAAAGCCACCCTTGAAGTAAATAAAAAAAGTATAAATATGGAGAGAAAAACCTATTGTGTGAGTAAATGTAGAAATCTCAGACAAATACAGAGGGTGTGCCATAGTTCCTACACAATGCTTGCAATTCAAATAATGCGTTGCGTTGCATGGGGACTGTGAGACCTGTTAGGATGCATTTGTTGCCAATTATTTTTATGGGAAAGATTGTTACGATATCGGTGTATTGCATAGAATTTGTGCTGAACTCACTCTGGAATTTGTGTTGTGACATTCTAAAACTTATGTGACACTTGTGGTATGGAATTTTATGTCCTTAAGCTTTTAAATTTAATTTTTATAATACCCACATTGTGAAATCTTTGCTGCACACCCTGTTAAACTGGTTTCTTAAGCATGGGGGAGTTAATACTGTGATTTTCAAGAAGGAATCCTGTGCGTTCCAAAATGAGACTTGTGTGTGTGCTCCACAATTGTTTTGCAAATGATACTGTAAATATACACTGAAATTGAAGATAATAACATTTTATTACCCCAGAGACTAATGAATATACTATTTTTGTGGTTGCTTTCCTGTTTACTGAAGCACAGGTAAATGCCCCAACGTGTTACTAAGATGTCTGTAAGCAATTAGTTGGGGTCTCAAATAAAAGGCTTTGGTATCACAATCCAGATTTCTTCATTTCCATTAACATTCCCTTCAGTTGCTCATTGTGAAGAATTCTGTCTAAGAAAAGATATGGGTCTGGGCTGCCTGCCAAGAGTTTTGGGTTCTTAACAGATTGTTTTTCCCAGTGGGGTCAGCTCACTTTCTGCTTGAGACGTCCACTTTTGTCTGTATTTCCTGAAACAAGTCACTTACATGCCTAACTCCTGTACATCTTGAGTGGTTAAAGAAAAGAGGCATGTTGATGGCGTTATCACCAATTGTGATCACCAATTACCAACCATACTCAAATGCAACGTCAAACACTTTTAAATCATTCTCTAAATGCTCTCAAATGTTCTCAAAATACCAACTTGTTGCTGCAATTTCTTGTCAATTACTGCCCAGTCTCACACTTCATCAACGAATGAAGCGATTTGAGGCGCCAGTAAGCCATATGATCTAATGGGCTGGACTCTTATTTTGACAGATCTCCCAGTAACTTTTTGTACAGGAATTCAGACATAGATCAGCTCAGGCCGTTGTCTCTGATCAGTCCCGGGCAGCGTTACAGGTGACCAAACAGGTGGGCTGTGGCAAACATGATCACAGGAGACACCCTGACCTTACCCTTGGGATTCAGTGCTTGTAGTGCCTCCACATCAGACAAGTGGGAGGTAATTCAGAACTTGCATGCATTTAAAGCAGGTCACTGGAAGACACTTTCAGAACTGATCTTGGCATTTCTTTGTTCTTGACTGAACTCAGCATTATTTCTTTTTAGCACCTAAAAACTTGGCACATCTTTCCAAAACTGCTTTTCCATACAGTCTTAGAAAGTTGGAGTGGAATTGGTAGACAGAAAACCCTGTATCATCGGTGACAAGTATGAGAGAAAAATTTGATTTCCTAATGACAGCTACAAATGATGCTTTTTCATTTCCTCAGGGTATCCCTTCCTTTGGCTACTGCTCAGAAATGATGCCATGTTGCATTTTCTGACCACATCTGCCAGCTTTGTGGACAATATGTATAATTTAAGACATCTAAGATTTCTCTGGCCATGTATATTTAGGCACCTGAACAGTCACTGCAATGTCATTTGTAGAAGATTATTCTCAAACTTGAGCTTTCTATACATAAAGTACTATAGTGGGAGAGTGTCTAAAAATATGGACACCAACTTGTGGTAAGACTATTCATCATTTATTTCTGTATGCACTGCAAAATTTTTCTGTTTATGAATT
Source organism: Gallinago jamesoni (assembly GCA_025769975.1). Classification (NCBI taxonomy): domain Eukaryota; kingdom Metazoa; phylum Chordata; class Aves; order Charadriiformes; family Scolopacidae; genus Gallinago; species Gallinago jamesoni. Next base: position 164,395,616 of record JAOQGH010000001.1, read on the forward strand.
TCAACACCTGGTAGATTATTTTTTTCCCCCAACAAACAATTGTAAAGACAAGACTCAGAAGTCAAAAGGAGCAGCAATTACAAAAACTGAGTTGTGAATGCAGGTATCTCCCTATAAATACTTTTTTCTACTTTAGAAAATCCTGATGAAAGTGTTTAAAAATTGTTGAATATGTAACTTTATGGAAAACATATTAAGAATATAATGCAAATTTTCCGGATCAAACAGTAAATTATGTAGTGTTCCCCCAAACGTAGTATCCAACAAACCAGGAACTAGGCAAAGTTCACAATGAAGGTGACTTCTCTTGAGAGTGAAATATATTGTTAGTGCAAATATGTAGATTTAAAACCTGAAGAACAAGTTTTCAATTCTTTCATTTGTGGACAACAACAAAAGAACTAGTTCATCTTTAATTTTTGAAAGATGAAAAACAAACTATGACAAGCACTCACAGTACATAAATAGAACACCAATGATAAATTATAAAACAGATAATTTTCCTTAGTGAATAATGAACAACAAATGCTGAAAAATTAACCATTTCATTTTATGTTGATAGAAAACTTGAGAGCATACCTAACTAAGTTTCCCTGTTTGAACGGCAGAAAATGAATGACAGTTTCAGCCTCCAAAATTATAATGAGTTCTGGGTTAATTTGGAGTGTACTTTGCCAGTGAAATTCCAGAAACATATATCATATTGAATATTCTAGAGATTTTTCTGACCATCTAATTGGACTGAGAGTCTATCTGCTACTAGAGATGTTGACTGTATTCTCTTATAGGTATAAGTTTATTGGGAAATTGAAACATGTATTGCATCATTTAGTTTCAAGCTTGAAGAATACTTTCATGTGAAGAAAGAGCTAGGGAAACTAAGGGGACGTATCACTATGAATGCATGTATGTGTCAACACGCCATAAGGCTGTGTATACTTCAGGTGTGTATACCTCAGATGTTTTCATGTTTGGGGCACACGTGCCAACTAAGTTTAAGGAATTTGCACCTCTCAAATATTTTTCTTTGCAGGCCTACAGGTTATGTTGCAGTGTTAAACAGCAGTCAACACACCGTTTTCCAGCAGTACGATTTTAGTCTGTGAAGCCTGCCTCCATTTTTGTCTCTTTACACGGTGTGATGGGACGGTGCTGTAAGCGATATAACCTGGCGAGATGTGGCCTACATTCAGAGAGTGTGTGTCCGTATCCATTCTAAGACAAAACTTTGCTCAGTGAAGGAGAGAATTTCTGTAGCACATATATACATCTACATGAATAATGTATCCCTGCGCTTAATTTACTACTTCTGCACATTCCTGTTTAGGCATGTTTGAAGATAAAGGACCCCAAAAACTCTTCATCTCTCACAGAGGACAGTCATTTCAGAAGAGGAAGGAGAGGAACGCAAATTTTTCCGTCACCCGCTGAATAGTCCAGGACAATTTTTTTGTCAAAAATTCCTTTCACAAAGCCCATTGAGGCTTTTGACTTCTGCTGCAATGCTCCAGTATCTGAGTATGTCTGGAAGCTGTGGGAGCGTGGTGTTCTATAAACCTTTCACATTTCATAACACTTTACACACATTGCAAAGCTTTTGAAGCGATATTAGGGAGTCAGCTAAAACTTCATTGATCACTGACAAAGTGCCCAATAATCTTCAGCAGTAGGATTGAAACAATATTTTAAATTCTTTATTATTCCCTCTTTCCTCTTCACTTCTTTTTGACAAAAATTTACCTTTCATTATTTTTATCAGATGTCAAATATAAAAAACAATTTAACAAAAGATAAACACATTTCTCCTTTTTTTTTTTTTTTAGAGATGGCCACTTCATTATTTATGAACTTTATCTGTGAATAAAACCATTAATGCTACCTGGTACTAAGTGGCCTACATCCTTGCAGTTATTTCTTAAATAAAGTAGACCTTGAAAACCCATGGGCATTTAAATACCCATACTTTGAGTGCAGGCTGAACTGAAACGGAGCTTTCAGTTCCATGCAGTTTTTCAGCTTTATATTTTTTTTCTCTAAAAAGAATCCAGCTGCCTGGTAGCTATCCTACCACTATCAGCTCTCATGCCATTTCTCTCCCTCCAGCCCAGATCTGCTTTTCTTACCTTCAAAAATATGACATGAACAGAGAAGCTCCCTCAAATTACCACAGTTCAAGCCAGCAAAGGATTTACAATCACCTAAGTCCTTCAATTTAAGTTCGCCTGTAATGGAAATTCACCCAGCAATGGTTTCTCCTGTGGTCAAGAGCCTTGGTAACAGTAGCGTTGTCATTCTAGTACAGTTTGGATGTGGATTCCCCAAATGTCACCACTTGCTGTGCTTGGGTCCATTTGCACCATGGTATGATCTGAACAAGACAGATTTCTTTATAGATTGAGTCCAGTCTGAAGGAGAAAAATCCTGAACTTCAAGCAGTGGAAATGTAAAACTCTCAGCAAAACCAGCTCTGGTCTACTTCTCCACTCCCACTGTGCCAACCAAACTCCTGCCTAAAACAGATATAGTCAAAGGGAGTTTTGACATTTCATCTGATGACAATCTTGTATCTGTGAAACCAAACAAATTGTAATTTTAAGAGATTAGAATAGATTCTGAAGTTAAATGATTAGTTATATGAAATAAATGTCTTTTGGAGCTCTTAAAAAAGAGAGAATCTCTTGAAAACACAGATGTTGCTTTGAGAAAGCCACTGATTTCTACGCTATGTAAATTGGAAATCTCCTCACTTATTCACCTTCTTTACGAATCATACAAGTTCATTTTATGTATTTACATGAATCCTAAATGATAGGGGAAATTTTCACTTCCTCCTTTTATAAATATGTTTCTGTTAATATGTATTCATTTCTTTCCTTCGTCAGGCTGCCTGAGGCTTACTGAAGAGCTGTGCCCTAACACACAGGCAGAGTCACCCACTTGTAGCCCTCTGTAGTGGACGTTGCTTTTTTTTTTTTTTTTTCCCTGCTCACTTGTAGCATCCATCCCTTCACAGCACTGAAAATGCAGTGCCTTAAAGATCCTCAGAGTGGAGCTCAACCACAGCCTACCAGAAACGTAGGACCAGGTACTAGCACCTTGGTGCAAGGTCACTCCAGTTCCCTCTGTTTTTCTCGTTCTATTTTATCCCAATGGGAATTCGACAAAACAATCTTGAGTGGAGTCTTCAGACTATACCATTAGCTTATTGAGTAACTGCACCTGCTTTTAAATTTTAATGATGCATTTTTAATATGATAAATGTATTATACTTCAATGGTTTTATATGCAGGTCGAATAAACTATGAGTTTTGTTACTCTTCAAATATTACTTTCCAAAGAACAGCCTTATAATTGTATAGCTGATGCAGTTGCACATGTACCTGGTAGTCTGAAAATGACTGTGGTTCTGTACCAGTGAACACAAGCTACTTTTGACTGCAAATGGGTAGTTGATTTTTTTAGTAACTTGAAAGAAATATTTCCTAGAATAGTACCTATAAAGTACTTAGTCTATATGGCTGCTAGGGGAGGGAGAGGAGTGTTTTTCTGTTTGTTGGTTACAGCAGGATTCAGTAAAAAAGTTTCCAATGTTTTGTGTGAACTGAGTTGCTGAAATACATTCGTGATACTCATAAGGTTTCCTTGTACTAGTCAGAGACCAAAGGAGGAGTTTGAAAACTACCATAAATAATAGTTACTGATTCTATAGAGACAAGCAAGTGGCTACAGTAGACAATAATTTCTACCTTTTAAGGTGACCACCAAACCTACTTGATCACCCAAATACTGAGATGCAAGATGCAAATATAGGGTTTTGCTCAGGAAATGCGCATGTATATAACAAAATATTTGTATGCTATTAATTTTATTTCACTATGTAAAGTAAAGCCTATTTGACTTAGGAAATATTCCCAAATAATTGTCACTGAATGACTTGTTTATTTACTACAAAACAATACACTTTAGCACATTTTTTCCACTTTACCATGTCAGATTCATTAGTGCTGACCTAGAATACTTCTGCATGGTTGAAATTAGTTGTTTGGACTTTTTGCTGATTCTCAATCGTTGATTATCTTTTAAGACTTTTAATAAATGTGCCACAAGGATAAAAGTGCTTACTCCTGGACACTTATCTTCAAGGAATTAACGTGAGACCAGAAGCTCTTGTTTTACTGTAATGAGTTCCAGTTGTGTTTTGGTATGTTTTAATAAGATTAATTATCCTTTGCCTAGGCTGATCCTTTCCTTCATTCCAGTGGCTAACAAAGAATGGACAGTCACTGAATTACCTGAACAAGAGATAATATCTAGTGTAGGAATATTATCCAGCTGGCAAAGAACTAATGTTACTGGTTTACACCAGCCTCAAGGCAGAAATGGAGTCAAACATCTGTCACATTGCAGCAATTTTCATCTGGCTAATGGGCTGTTGGTTCTATATGCCAACTACTGTAACCACAGCTTACTTTAAAGTATTTCAGACCACTGTAAGATGATTTTCAGAATAAAAGGATCTTAATGAGGTCTTAGTTGTTGCCCTTCCACTCTTGTCTTTCAGTAATGGAAACAATGGAAAATACTTCAACCTTGGTAGGATTCCCTTCCGTTGTCTTCCTTCCCGTAGAACAGATATAAGATCCTTTCCAGAAAATCCCTGAATTCATGAATGTCTCCAGTGGTTGAACATTTGGCAGAGGTTGCATTTAACTTTTCTTTAAAGTCTACAAGATTAATTATCTCCTGAGGTAAAGCCTAAAAGTGACTACAAATGCAGCCCATTTTGTTACCATCAGGCTTTTCAGAAGAGTAAGATCAGACACCATATTGAAGGATGGTTGACAAAAAATTGCACTCAGTGACACTGATTCACTCCAGAACCTTGGTCATATCCTATCCCTCATTGCTCCATCTGCAAATAATGCTTTGCTACTTAGGTTTATTGGGCTAACCCTACGCATTTGAGCTGTACACATAAATGCCACGAGAAATTGCAAATTTCTCTAAGTTGTAGCTTAATTCTGAATCATGGCATAGGCAATTTGCAACAGGAGCTGATCCAGTGTGTCTATGGTATTGGATCAATTCCCTTCATAATATGCTTATGGAAATTGTGAGCTGGAAGACATATAGATCATAAGTGTGGGCCTGATTTGTTCCTGAAAGTTACTTGGTCAAATTTTTCATTAGGAAAACCGAAACTAGATTTCATAAACCACTATTTGCAGTCCAAGCCACCTTCTAGAAGGGTTGGAATAATTTGACTTTGGGCAAGGGAATTTGTGAAATTAACACAAAATCCCTTCCTTCAAAAGTCTGGATGTGATATATGTCTGTTTTCCTCCAGTAGCCTTTATATTTTCACACTACTAATGAATGAGTGCTTAATTGCCACAGTGAAGCTGTCTGGGGTTACTTCCCAGCAGAGTCTCTTGCCAAGGCCAGCTGGAATTCTGCTTGTATTCTGCAGCTGATTAATGGAGGTTGCTGGTGTTAAACATAAATAAATAAGAGCCCCCCACACCAAAAAGCATGGAGTTCAAGAAATGTGTAGTGCTCCCCTGAAGTCAAACAATTTTCTTCAAATTAGAAAAGTTGACAGTGGATCAATACAATGTCTCCTGATACATCCGTAGGAAATAACCAGCTGCGATCAACCTGGTTACTGAGTGCCACCATTTTCCCACAGAAAAGCAACCGAAATAGCTTTTCTCTGACGTTAAGAAATCAGTCTGTTTTTTCCCACCAATCTTGAAGTGCCACTTTAGAGTAATACAGATAGCTGGGTTCTTTTGTGTTACATGGAAACAAGGACTGCTCAAACTGATATTTCCCTACATTGTTTGTTGTTTTTTTTTTTTCATCTTATACATTTAAAGCTTGAAAATTCATTTTGATGTGGCTACAAGACACTTATATAAAACACTGACATTACATTCTCCAGTTCTTCACTAGATTTAAATCCCTTATTTCTCTTGCATTATATAAGCCCTGGATTTCCTTGGGCTTTGTGTGGTAGGAGTCATCTGCTTACTGAGATACTCTGTTAGAAGTTCAATAGAAAAATTGTGGTTTTTTTCTTCTAAAGTTAGGCCATTTAAACATTGCCTACATCAAGGAAGAGATAAATAGTGCTCTAAAATGTACCTTCTGTACACGTACATAACAATTTTAGTTATGTTTATTTTAAAGTTAACATCTACATATGAGACCTACTGATTAAGTCGGTGGTAGATTTCAGTATAAATATATGACTGAATAGAGAAGATTTACTGTACCAGTAAGAGTACCAATTTGTCCTGACCTACACAAGTAAACTGCTGAGGTACCTACTCGTAATCTTTGAGTTATGTTAGGATAACATCAATTCTCTTACCAAGGCAAATTCTCTGCTAAGAGATATAAACTATAATAAGTACCAAAGTGGATGTTTCTACTGATTTTAAGGCAAAGTGAATGCAAAGAACAGCTTTATTTCCAAAGCAGGAACTTGTCTGAATGTTTGAAAGTGGCCATTCAGACACCTATTTCTCAAGCCTGTGTTCTGCAAGGCAAAAGTGTCCTGAAGGGCTTCTTATTATTAGCAGAATGACTTTCACTTTTTTCCCAAAATGGAACACGGTGGCTCATCTTACAAGCTGCTACTTACTTGTGTAGATATCTAATATCTGGGATTTCCAGAAACATGCCTAAAAATGCTATTCTTGGTTTCCCAGTTTCCCAGTTGGTTAATTTATTTCTAAATTTAATTTGAAAATATTTGCTGGGTAGCCTGATATCCTTCCAGGTGGGATGGGGACCCTCAGGACTCCTGGCCTTTCTCCACCACAGACCATCCAAACCCTGGGATGGTCACTGGGAGATGCATCTGTATTTCTGAACAAGAAAGGCCAGGAGGGATCCTTTGCCAAATAGTGCAGGTTGCCTGACATCCACATTGCTAGCTCCCTCTCAAACAGACTGGTGTGACTACACCACATAGCACTGGTGTGTGGGTGTATCTCAGTTCAAAATATCTAAAATAATGTTAAATCTTTGTTAAGGGTCTCTACAACAGTATTTTAATTTTTAAAAAAAAAAAAAAGAGTGTGTTTGAAATGACATTATTCAAAGGAAAAGGCCTACTGGGATGGAGGACTACATAAGATGGAGGGCTCTGGACCTGACACAGGTCTGTCCGTTTTGCCTCTCAGGAGAGGTCACTGTTGTTGCTTTACCTACACATTTACTTTTATAAATTCTTGAATTTTCGAGAAAGAGTAAAATTTTAAGCTATCATGTTAAATGTTGTTTTATTACATTCCCAAAAAATATTTAAAAGTGACCTTTTTCTGAGTCTCTTACTGTAAACACACCTGCTTATATGGTTTTGATCAAAATTTACTGTGATTTAAACTAGGATAAACAATGAATAATGTCACTTCAGGTTACTTCATGTGTAAATGAAATAAAAATTTAGCAACTTAAACAACCAAGGACTTAAAAAAAATAATCTGGCATCTTTTTATGCTCTTGATGCTACTGGTGGAGTTCTTCTCCACTTATGTTTGTTAGTAGCCTCATCTATAGTTACAGTGGCAGGAAAATGATGAGTATCTCTGGAGACTGATTTGTTCCAGTCTAAAACAGGTGTCTAAAACAGGTTGGATGAATTATCTTCTAGTAGTGTCTATCTCTTCACAGACTAATGAAGAGATAGGTGGTTTTCAACTTTTGGTGTGGGAAAGGCAGATAAAAAAAACCAAGACTGTTGCCAGCAGAATTGCTGACAGGAGCATTCATACTGCTTTTGGAAACTCTGTGAGATCCACAAACTGAAATGAAAAGAGATGAAAATTCTAAATGGAGTCTGGATGACACACTAAGAAGGAACGCTTGCATTTCAACTTGTGATATAATGGGAAATACTGATTTATACGCAATTGATATACCTTGTTTTTTCCCTATGAAAAATTAAGGATGGACTTTTGGGAAAAGTGAAATATTGAGAATCCATTGTAAGCTTTTTGCTGAAAATAAATGGGATATTGGGGAGATCTTCACTTGTTACACTACTAAATGGTCTATAAGTCATTTAGGTCTTACTGGGACTTCTGCCAGGGCAATACATCACTCTATTTAATTAAAATACTAGTACTACCCAAAAGCACTAAAACCCATCAAAAATTTCAAAAAACCTTGTCCTTGTTAATGTGAAGTGTTACTTTGACTGAATCAGGGACATGATTTTGTCCATGATATCATCACAACAAGAAGAGAAATTTCATGAAGCATTATAGTATACATGTGTATTTATATATACAAATATATTTTTTCCAAGATGTGTTTAAAACAAATATGTTACCATATTTAAGCACAGATTCTTTAATTTTTATGATTGAGTTATGCAATGCTTCTTTCCGTAAGCTCTCTTCTTAAACAAGTAATTTATAAGGCACTGTGTCCCAGGAACTGTGTTCTGATTAGTTTGTTTAGACACAACAGTTTTCATAACTGCCACTGTGCATTGAGTTTCTTATATTTGCTTTGGACAGCAAACTGCCAACTACCTGCAAACGCTAGCAACTTCATACAATTTGTTTTGGCAAAAGGTCACCATGCAGAAAATTTTCTGTAAGATGTGGCAAGTCAGATTTCATACATACTATCCTCACTGGAACTAAGGCTCGAGTTTGTTGTTTCTGTAATACTCGTCAAAGCTAGAGCAACAAAGACAGATATGCTGGTCAGGTTGCTCTATTCTTTCACTATTAAAGTTTGCTGCACTGTTTAATTTCTGATCTCGTTAAATTCCTGTGTAGCTCTTACAGTTCAATTAGGTCTGACCATAGGAGGAGAACATTAAGTTGGATTTTATTCTCAGTTGCATTCAGAGCAATTTCATCAACTAAAGTCAATATATTTACTTTTATGTAAATGAGTTCAGATTCAGACTCTTACTATTTGTTTTTATTTTTGGAAGGAAAATTTAGCAGCTCACATTGACACCCAATAACCCTTCATTTAGCTGCACATCACTGCAGAAGCAAATGTTGGATTCTGTTCTCCTCTGTTGTTATGGCAGCATATTTTTCAAGATATCATGATAGTCTATTTCCTACAGACTCTACTGTTTTGCCTTATAAAAGCCTTGTAGATAACAGATACATGTCCAGCTTGAGGTAAATAAGATTAAAGAGATTAACATCTTGAACTGCACCTAGCTCTGGATAGGACAAAAGGCTTTACCTACACAATATAATACTCTTGCCTACTGGCTTAAATGTGGATCTAAGGCAGATTTTAGACATTTCAGTGAATGCTTTGCTGTGCACAGAGTCAGGAAAAAAACAAGAACCATATGTGAGTCCAAAATATCCTGTAATCCATGGGACAGAACTTCCTTGACATCACGGAAAACAATGTTACTGAATTTCACTGAATTTCACTGAATTTTTTAGAGTTGGAAGGGACCGTAGAGATCATCTAGTCCAACTCCCCTGCTGAAGCAGGATTGCCTAGAGCATGTTAGAGCATGTTACTTTACAACAAAATATGAACCACTTATACTATAGGGCAGCAAGGTACTGAGGTTTGCTGGTTCAGGAGGAATTGAAGAATCCTTCGTATGCAGATATTTTAAGGAAGTGCATTGATTAGGTCATTATTCTGACACTGATACTGCAGACTTTTATAGTCACAAGTAACGTATGTTTAAATGGCATGCTGCCATTAATGACAGCATTCACAAACATGCTCTTTTTTTATGTAGGTCTCTCTATTTCAGTTACTCAACCATTTGCAACACCAAAGAAAGGCTTAAACTGGAAGGCAGAGAACATTCCCACCCACAGCAGTCTCAGACTTCCTGGCCAGGGCTCTTTCTGGGAAAGTGGGTGATATAACTTTGAACTCAGCTTGTTAAATGTTAATCAAGTTACCCTTTTGTTTTTGTGTAACAGGCTCATACTCCTACACCCATTCACAGATGCTTGTTCCCAGTCCCTGTCAGAATTTCTTTCCCCTCAAACAAAGCCAGCAGACTCAGCATTTCATGAAACTGTGGAAGCAAAAAACTCTTGAAGGAGTCATGGGACAGGGAAAAGAATTAGGTGGAAGAGGAAGGAGGAGGACTCCTGAGGTGTTTTGGCTGATATTAAAATAAATGTTTCCATAAGTAGCACACCCATCTGAGGACATTTTGTCACTCCTCCAGCTTCTTGTTCCTTTCCTTGTCCTGTCAAGCTTTAATCTGCTACTTAGGCCAACAGATGAACTATTTTGGGTGGCAGTTCTCTGCTTTCTTTCTAAGAAAGAAATCCTTTAGGGAGAAGGTGAAAAGAATGAATTTCTCTTGATGTTTGAAATTGATTGCCAGTTGTGCTTACAAGGCAAAATAACTATCCTGGCATCATATTCTGAACCTCCTCAAACTGGAGTGATGACTGAGTTAAGACTGTTGCTTCCATGGTGATTCCTCTAGCCACTAGGCTGTAAGACGAAATGATACCAGTTGTTTCCAGAAAGAAAAAGGTGCATTGTCCTCACTTCCTTGGAAGAAAGGACAGTGACACTGATTTTCTGAAGCAAATTCTGACTGTGGATTCCCAGTAAACAGAAGTGCTTTTCTGGAGGTCCACATGCTGCACTTGCCCCTCCAGTAGTCATGTTGGTAGCCATTATTTTGAGTTAAAATTCAACGAACTAACTGTTAAGATTAAATTATTTGCTTGTGAACACTCACTGTGCTAGAAAAGTGAGAATGCAAGTTAGAAGCAATTGTCTTCCTTGTCTTTTCCTCTAGTGACTACATTCCAGAGTGAAATATCCAAGTGAGCATTAGAAGCTAAATCCCACTAGTGCTGGGAGTTATGGCTGTGCTGTAAGCAACAGAGGCAGAACAAGCGTAGACTTCCATGAAAGTCTAGGTTGAAGGCTGTATTCGTTCTTCATCGCATCATTTTGTTTCTTTCATTTTGTGCTACTTTATGTTTCCATGTCCTTCAGAGGAGTATGTTTTATTGGTTAAATGTTAAGAGTCAGAACAGTATGTCCAGCTTTGTCGTAGTCTTGCTCTTTAGGGAAGCCACTTAGTTTTCCACATGCCATTCATAAGACAGGTTATGAGTACTCATTTATAGCAACAGATAGAGCTAAGATAAGCTGCAAAGTGTTCTGATATTCTTGACTAAAAGGTGCTGCACAAAATGCAAATTGTTATTGTTTCTCTTCTCTTCATCATGACACCTCTTGGCTCCAATTTTACCACAGTATCGTCTTCTGTCTCTCCTTACAATTGTGTTATATTGTTCTCCTTGCTCCCTCCTATCACCTCATCTTTCCTCCCACATCAAGGAGCCTTTCTCAGTAATAGTTCTGGCATTTGGGCATAAGGAGTATGCCCCACTCAGAAACATAATAATATCAAATCACTATAAAATGTCGTTATCTTCGGTTCAGCTCTGGATGTCATTCGCAATAGTTCAATAGAATATTCAGTAGGATAGCTGATGATGGGCCTAATTCCTTTCACTTGAGTCAGACTTACCCCCATGTAACTCCATTGCCTCCAGAAGCAGTCAGTTGATTTTAAATGAGTAGTAACGGAATAAATATAGCTGAGATTTTTAAGCGTCCATAGCAGATCAAGTGTGTAGCCCATCAGCAGGCTGCACATTTTCATCCTTACCAGCCAAAACAGTGAAGTCTCTGTGTAACTCTACAGCCTCCAAGGACTACATAAAACACATAAGCACTAAAGATAAAGCCTACAAGGCAGGTATTAACTTTTCAAAATTGGACAAGGAGAATTTACCAGATTCAGGGAGTACTGTAAGACCCTTCTTACTGGCAAAGCATTTCCGTTTTAGCAAATACGGGTGCTGCTAATACAACATATTTCCTGTAACATCTTTCCATAGGGGGTAGCTTAGAAGCACAGGGGAGCAAGAAAATTCCTGGTGTTAATTCACAGTTTTCATGGTATATAGGCATTAACTTGGGCGTAAATACTGAGACAGATAGGAGGAGTCTTGCTAGGTTTGCATCAAATTATTTCCAACAATATTTGCTACTTACATAACATTAGTAAAATATTTTCAGATGTTCTGTCTAACTAAATTTGTCACTGTGATCTCAATGAAATAACATTTTTTCTATCCAAAGAAATTTCCTAAAAGTTTTCTAATAATTCTTAGATATAGAAGTAAAGACCTACAAAACTACTAATTATTGAAAAGCACCAAGAGGCAACCTAAGAAATTAGAATTTAACTAGTTTCTTTAATAAAAGTATTCAAAACCAGTTTCTGATTTTTAATGAAAGACTCCTTGAAACGATAATCAATGTGGACTGGGCTAGAGAGGTCACACTTAACTTACGGAATTTTTTTAAGACGTTACTGCCATGATAGATAAGAGAAATTCAATGCATGTACTATACTTAGATTTTAAAAAGGCAGCTGACAAGGTTCTATACCAGAGATAAATTGCTTAGGTAAAGTCATGGAATGGCAAGAATAATAGGTTAATAGACAAAACATTGGTATAATAGCAGAACACAAAAAGATACCTGAAGATGGACGTTTCACCCTGTTAAAAAAGTGGATTGAATATATAAACTAAGAATGAATTCGAAGACTCGTCATTTAAATCTCCCAGACTGGATAGTGTGCATGACTAGAAAAGGGAACCCGAACATTGAATGAATCCATTTTTGTGCTTACAGGGTAGGAGTTGTGTAGACCTGTCAAGGATGGTCACGCAGATGGAATTTAGGTCTGTTGTGCTTGCCATTATTGGACCAAGGTAGCATTTATGATGATAGATAAACATTTAAACAAAGACAAACAAGTCTTCCAAGCTGTCAGTGATTTTAATGTCAGGCAAGAAATGACTAATAGAGGATGCTTCCAGCTCCCCCTGTGTTCCACAAAGCAATGATAGGCATCAGCGTTCTTCCCAGAAGTAAGGAATGAGGAAGAAGGAGTGGATCTGAGGCAAGGGAAAGCTGAGCCACTGAAGCCAGGAGGCAAGCAATGGGTCTGCAAGTAAATTAAAATGTAAACTCTGCATGGTTACTGGTGCGTAGAGCAGGGGGAAACAGTGTCCACAGTGGATCAAATATTGTCCTACTCCCTTCCTCCCAATTCTACTCTGCAAAGCTCTTCCACTTGGTGTTTGTGAGGGATTCATTTCTATACTATATGTGTCACATATTTTCCTGTAAGACATCATTAAACTTTTGAAGTCAAGCGTAAATACAAAAATGTAATGCACATTAGGAGTAAATGTGAATCGATATGGTATTACACTATCGCTCCACCTATAGGAGAAATAGCATTAGAATAATTCTGGTAGCACAGCATAAACAAACAATTGTATATGGGACAATGACAGAGAAAGAGCAAAGAGCATCTGTGAGTTCAAGAAATAGGTATGTCTATTTGTGGAGGTAAAAATATTGGGGGAAAAAGACCACAGGGCAGATGATGGTAAGATTGCATTCTCTTATGTCTTTATTAACTAGTTCTAGGTGGCTGAAGTTCTTAAAGTATGTAAATGAAAGCATTCTAAGAGTACTGTGAACAAATAAACAGGATAATTATTATAAAAGTGGTACTCTCAAAGCTTAATCCATTTTTTATTAAATGCAAAAGTTGTACTGACGTAACATTAAGAATGAGTTTTTAACTGAAAGATTTAAACCACTGGTTTCTTCAGAAACCTTCACGCTATCCCCATGAGTATATGCATAACAATAGGCTCTTTCATTATGTACAGGATTTTTGCATCAGTCCCTGAATAATAATTATTGTCTACTGTAGCTTCACCCCAGCCTACCTGGAGTTTCACAACACTGCAGCAGAAAGTTGATTTCTGAATAGGCAGCTCCTCAAACAGGCAGTGATCTACCAGATGCTAAGAGGATACACAGAAACATGAGGGAGGGCTTAAGCCAGTGTATAGGAGAGAAACCAGATGTGTGAAAAACATTATACAGACACTGTCAAAAATGAGGAAAGAAATAGCCTGAAGAAGCAGATGGGTCGACAAGGTGACAATAGTATCAAACAATAAAATAGACAACAAAATGCCTAGGGGGAAGTGGGGGGGGGGAGTAAATCTCACAATACTTGAAGAGATAAAAATAAGTAAATATGAAAACATTTGAAAATAATGAGGCACTCATGAGTTTTTCTAAGATGTGTATATGCAAATTCAAGAAGCATAGCAAAGATAACATCAATAGTAATAATAGTTAGAGCTCTGAATTTATCAGTCTCAAACAGGTTAATGACTGTATCTGGAGTTATATATGCAAAATGAAAGATACAAATACCTAGATGTTTTTAAGTACTGTTTGGAAATGTAATCTTCAAGTACATAGAAATTTTAAGAAGAGTTATACAAATACATTGGTGCAATCTTAATTGATTTACAGTATTTTTTTAAAGGCATAAAAACATCCATGCACAAAGCTGTACTGATTTGGCTGATGTTATACAAACATTAATGTTATCTTTAACATTTAGTTCACATCACACAAAAGTCTTGCATAGATAAACCATAGTTAAGTTGATTTGTAGCTGTTCCTAGTTGTTAATAGCTATATTCAGTTTTCAGTGGACCCTAAGGTTCCGCCCACAACACTGGAAAATTTTGAATTGTTTTATAATGCAGGTGTTTTCTCTCAAAAATCTCAATAGATGCTGGAAGTAAGAAAAAGAATGTCAGCCTAGAACAGATTCATTGATACAACAGACTTGATCTGTGTCTGATAAATGTTGATACTCAGGCAAGGCAAGTGTTTCAAGAGCTTTTTCTATGGTTCTTTACATCTCATTTGCATGAATTAACATAATTGACCAAGTACAGAGTACATTAGAATACAACCTACTACATCTTTGGAAGGCATAACATCTTTGGGTAGCATTAGAGAAGTGAGCCAGCTAAGAGGAATTAGCTTATTTACAGAAGATTGGGGGCCAGGAAAAATTGCAAAATGAACACAAAGTAGGCAACAACATGGAGGAAAAGGAGGAGAAAGACTTAAAAAAAACACGTTGGTTGCTTTGCTTTCTTGCATAGCTCCTATAATAATTTTTAACAGAGTGACATCTGAGTTATGTTGTTGAAAAGGAAAGGAGAAACCAGGATTAAGTTAGGATAAACTGACTAATAAGAACAAGACATCAGTGAAAGAAACAATAAGACCTCAAAAAGATGGTGAAAGTAATTTATTGACAGCCTAGGTAGGCATTGCTAAAAATTTTAATGAATTCTGAGCCTCAGTGTTCACAAAGGAGGATTTGGAACAGATGCCAGAAACAGACATAAATTTAACAGCAGAGGTGGAAGGCATACTGAAGAAACTCAAGATCATGCCAGAAGAGGTGACCTAGAAATTAGGACATTTAAAGACTGACAAAACTAAAGGACCAGAAGGTACACATTTGATGAAGCGTCCCAAAAGAGACAGGGAAACCTTTAGCAAGTTTATTTATAATCTCTTTGGAATTGAAAAGGGCAAAGTAGCACATATTTAAGAAGTGATCTAGCTAGAATCTAGAAAGCTTGACTTGTAAGATGAAAGGTGAACCAAATACTTTAAAAAGTAAAGACATCAATTAACTACATGGGTTTTCTAAAGCTGTACAAGGCCACGTGTGGGAATTTCACAATCACTCAGAAGTGTAATTTTGTCTTAAAACTGTATGAATGGTTATTTGTCTACTAACACTTTTAAGTTCTATGTTTCTTAACCTCTGTCTTCTTTCTCTGTGAATGAGCTCTATAAAATGATAGGTGATCACTATTAGCGCATGTAAGCACTGGAGACTTTACTATACAGTTCTAATAAGAAGAAGGCACTGAAAGCATTGGATCATATCCTCTGAGTGAAAAAAAACTGTAAGATGTCAAACAGAATTAACAATGAAATTGAACCTAAAAATAATACTGATCAAAAAAAATTCTAACTTGTAAGCTTTGTTCCTTCTGCTCTGAAGAAGTACCACCATATGCTTATGATTTTGGGCTCTGGCAGGACTGAGTCCCCACAATTAAAGAAATAGGTGGAAAGAATGGAGAGGGTCCAAAGGAAGGCCATGAAGATAATCAAAAGGTTGGAAAACCTGCCCAGTTGGAAAGACTGGAGTTAGGTCTTTTCTCCCTAGTGAAGAGAAGACTCGGGGTGACATTTTCACGGTATTCTAGATCTTAAAGAACAGCTATGAAAAGAAGGCTCTCTCCTCGCTGGGAGCCAGATGGAGAAGACAAGGTGCAACAGGTACAAGTTGTACCAGGAGAGGTTTCATTTTAATATGAGAAAGAATGTTTTTATGGTGAGAACAATCAGTCTCCAGAACAACCTCTTCAGGGATGTGGTGGAGTACCCACTCCGGAGTTTTTCAAGATCCAATTAAACAGGGTGCTAGGTTCTCTTTCCCATGAAAGGCTGGACCAGATGATCTTTCTAGGTACCACTGACCCTGTGCCGTTCTGTGATTTTCACTGATTTTTTTTAGAGTTGGAAGGGACCATAGAGATCATCTAGTCCAACTCCCCTGCTGAAGCAGGATTGCCTGAAGCAGGAGCACGTTAGAGTATGTTACTCAGGACTGCATCCAGGCAGGTCTTGAAAATCTCCAAAGAAGGGGACTCCATGACCTTCCTGGGCAGCCTGTTCCAGGGCTCCGTCACACTCACCATGAAGAAGTTTTTCAGTGTATATGAGTGGAACCTCCTGTGTTCCAACTTGTGCCCGTTACCCCTCGTCCTCATTCTATTCTAAGATGAACTGGTTCATTTGACGTATCCTTCAGTGAGCTACAGAAATGTATAATCATTTGGCGCTACTTAGAAAATGCTCACTAATAGACATAGTTTTCATATTCTCAGTTTTGTGTGCTAGAAACGCTTTTGGCATTCCACAGAGTTGTCTGTGTCTCTGCTTCTGGCCATGTGCTTTTTTAGGGCTAAATCTCACATTGTCAGACATTTTCTCTGTAGTCCAGAATCTCCTAGCCCTGCACTGTGCACCTGCACGATGCTTGAAATGGCTGCGATTTCCAGTCCACAATTTCTGTTGCTTGATAGCCTTTCTATACAAATACAAATCTGGCCCTATATACGATCTGTTAAACCTCTGAAAATACCAGCTCACCAAAATTTTCACTCATCCATGATTTTATCAAAAGAATTTCCTTTGATATAAGCCTCTAATCCAGAAGTCTTATGAACTTAATTAAATTCAACAAAAAGAAACTATGACAACTACAGAAGCCAGATATTTTGCTTAGTTTGCAAAAAAAGGGTTTAAAGAAAATCAAACAGATTAAAACAGACCACAGCTAGAGAAAAAAAAAATATTTCTTGAGTTCCTACCAAAGTTTTTTCAGAGAACCCAAGAGAAGTTTACTGCCGGCCTGGTGATGTACGGTGCTGGCAGTATGTTACATTAATGTCCTAAGAATTGACATGTATATTACAAAAGGTAGTTATAAGTTCTAACAGTTGTGAATGAGGGAAGTATCAGACAAGTATAAGGCCAAAGTATCACTATTAAGACAGATTTTATTCTCCTTATATAAAAGTAACCTGAAACACAAAATGTGCAGTAACAGGCTGAAATTTGATGACTGCACAAAACTGGAAAATAAGTCAAAATGAATGAGGTGGACACTAAAATAAAGAGCAGTTGGAAAGGCTAAGACCAAGGACAGATATATGGTTATAAAATAATACAGAAAAATGTAAGAGAAAGACACTGAAGATGAAAAGAAAGATTTTCAATTTTCAAACAGCAATACAGAAAATCTAGGGGTAGTGGAACATATCGCATAAACCTTTGACCCATTGCTTATAAGCAGTAAATTGTAAGAAAGTGAGACTAGGGCCACATAAGAAGGCTTAGGAAATGTAATTGAGTGGGAGTTATTTGACTGATGTAGAAATGGGACCAGGAAAATAGAGTTTTATTGGGCATAAAACTCACAAATAATGGGTTACAAATATCAAATAAGGAAATTCTGATAAGAACTGTATTCTATCTTGGGAGAGATTTTATTGAAATGAATAGGCTTCTGCATATATCTCCATAAAAAATAAAGCTGACATAACCCAGGTAGCTTTCACTTGTTTTCAGCTAGCATTCAGATTACCTTAACCAATAACTCAGGTAGTTTATCATATTATACTGTTCAATGCAGTGAATGTAAGTTCACTGAAGTTCACCTTTTGGGAAAAAAATGCTTGCCCCAGTGCCTAGAATAAATGGGTAGTCTTTTGACAAATGGCTGCATCCACCCCCATGCCTAATCTCCCCAAGCTGTTATCCTTGTACTTTTGCTGTAGATCTCCCCACATAAACAAGTTGTTTATCCAGAGCATTGCTCAGCTTTGGGACCACTGAACCCAGGGCTAAGTTATCCAACGTTTCAGTGTTCTGTCCTCAGTTTGAGCAGCAGAGCTGAGATATCTCAGCAGCAGTCAGGAAATATGTGTCCCTGGAGGTAGGGATGGATTTGTTTTTCAGTGGCTGGTTCTTCTTCTGAAAGTTTCTGGGCTCCTTTCCCCTGTAATGGTCCAGTTCTCAGGACCCCAAGAATGGCTCGTCTTTCCGTTCCCTTGTCATCTATGCAGCTTCCTCTGAATTTATTTTCTACAAAATATACCTAATTGGTTACCCCAACAATGAAAGTGAGATTTGCACTTCGGTTTGACTTCACTGAGATAGTCTTGTGAACTGGTGGGGGTATCTGGTTTACGCAGCCCAGCGGACCCTCAGTTTGAATCCCTATCCACAGCCAGCTGAAAACCTGGGTGAGAATGTACTAGTTGTTCCTCGTTCTTTTGCCCATCTTCAGATATCTCATGTTGTCATGTGCACATGGAAGAAGTACAGAATATAAACAAGGTAAAAATCCTGGGTTGAGTCCAAACCATGGTCACTTACCTGCGTGTCTCCCACGTGAGCACGTATTTTACCAGCAGGTAGTTCAGTGAATTTCAATGTAACCTAACAGACAGAGCAAAGTCATTAGACACGCTGAACACTTTGCAATATTTTTAATGCTTTAACTATAATTAATAAGTGTGGTTAACAGGTTCTTGTGAAACGGTACAGTGGAAAACATAGAGAAAAGGCAGTGAATTTTTTTTGAGAAAGAAAGATCCTCTTTTTATAGTAATTGGGATATAAACACCTAAAATCAGGGTTTTATACTAAAAGGGCAAGCTAACCTTACTAATGGTGATTACTCACTGTATAATAGAAAAGGAAATAAAAGCTTTTTTATAAAATGTATCAAATCCTAAGAGTGCTGTTAAACTCATTAAAGAAAAAATGAAGTTAGAGAAACTGGTCTTATTTTTTTTCACTCCCAGTAGAGTTCATTTCTACTTCAACAACTAAGCCAAGGTCACATTTAACTCACTTCAATTTCACCCAGTGCACAAGCTAATGTCAATAGTACAGCTGCCATGCAGAGCTAAAGACTGATGGTTAGACAAAGCCATTTACACAAGGCTGGGTCTTTCATCTTCTCTCAGCTAGTGACATAAGAAAGCACTGAGGTTATTCTCAACTAGAGACTAAAACTGGCATATTAGAAAAAATGTTATTCTCCTTAGCTGTCACACAAAGGATCTGAAGAAATGTAGAAATGTTTTTTTCCTTGGTCATCTAGGGAGATCACAAAGTGACTCTAATAGCCTTCACTCTGAAATTTTCACATGGTTTAAGTGATTGCCAAGTCTGATATTTTCCATTTACACTTCATTGCCATCAGAAAAAGAAAAAAATCAATATACCTACCTACTCAAGTGTGTCACAGGATGAGCTTATAAAAGAAGACATCAGTCTTTTTAGGGCATGAAAAATATACTTATTCAAATATATCTTATTTAAAATGACATAAATTGCAGTGGTTAGTCAAGATTCGATTTCCTCTAAAATATAAGACTTAAAATATTCCCTGACTTGCCAAGGAATAAGAATCCTTCAAACTGTTGATATGTACAAATGTACTCGTTTTCTCTTGTCAGTTATACCCGCCACAGTGTACCAATATTAGTGACTATCTTTAGGAATTTTAAAGGAGAAGTGAGATCTAACATATTATCATGTTTCTCTAAGGTGGTACAAATAACTGGAACCTTGCCAAAACATGGGAGCGATTGCTTTTTTTTTATTATTTCAATTTTACTATGTATATGAATTTGAGTTGCCTTAGCTTGTTGGCCTTAATATGATTACACATGATGTCATGCAGTTCTAAATAGCTGAGACACTCTAAGCAGAGCTATCTGCCCTTTGCATGATATAATTCTTACTTATCTTATCTGTCCATTAAATATTTCTAGAATTTTCCATGAAACAATATGCAACGCCTTTGTTTCAGATTAATAAAATATCCTAAGTACAATGGAATCATCTTGTCAAAGATTTGACTGCTTGGCCATTGTCAAGAACATTTGACAAGCGAGAGCCAAATTTGTCCCTGACTGTTCTGCTCTCGATGGAAGCTGAAAGGTCATCATTCACCTTATGATGTCGTTTCAACTCCATTATCTTTTCTACCTTGTTTTAGCACCTCTCTCTGGCAAAGGGAGTGAGTAAGTTGTTGAAGAACTGAGATGGTATTTCAGGCTATCTGCCAGCAAGTGCTAAATAATAATGGAATTTGTTTGCTTACAAATTGAGCAATTGAATTTAGACATTAAGCAGGTCACCTCTGTGATTTTTGCCATCCCCAGCTGGTCAATCATCTAAAAAGACAGAATTACTAGGGCCAATCCCGAAATTCTTTCCCCCATGTGGTAGCACAACATACCAAGCATACAGCTACTAGGCCATCCCCCACAGTTACAAGTATTTCAAGGTCAATTTATCAATTTAACAGCTTCATCTTCTTAATCACTAAACTTCTGTCTCTTTGAGCTTGTGCTGAAAGACTGTGGCTGCTAATTAAAATGGAGCTTTACTAGCAAGTACACAAATTAGATCCTGTCAGTAAGTTTATTCTAACTATTGGTCATTTCTAAATGCCTTTTTAATCCCCTAATTTTTACATTAAAATTCAAAAGCCTAACAATCTTAATCACCCCTACATCAAATTCATCATTAAGAACAGGAAGCCAGATGGTATAATTTTGATTTACCGGACTTCAGCGTGAATTAATGTACTGAGTGCCGATAATGAATACATCAAACCTGATATTGCAGAAACCTATGAATCTGGCATGTTAAATTAATAACACACTTTGCACAATGAAAGCATGTAAGCTCATATAAAACCAAGGAGTAATGGTCCCTTTTATTTTAAATGGTCTTTATTAGCCCGCAGTTTTGACTCTTAAAAAAAAAAAATTAACGTGCTTAAGAAAGTTCTGTCTGTTTCATATCTTTTCTTTTTCATATGGGCATGAAGGGAGATGAAAATAAAAAACCACCAGATTACAAACTTTATAGTTGTGAAAGATATATTGGTGGAGAAAGGGCCCCAGTGAATTGACTGAATCCATTCAATTTATGTTGAAATTATGGCTAACTTTGACTGGCATGCTGAAATTCACTTATCCCAAAATGTTATAGTATGATGTTGTTTACTACATGGGATAGTTATTCATCGCATGGAGTATGTAATGAATTATGCAGATGATGCTAAATTTTTTCTTCTATCCTTTTCTTTCTACTATGTCTTGCTTCTTGTTCCTATATATTATTGCACTGTGTGGTGAATATGAAGCTGAATATCATCTTGTTGGAATGCAGGATCAGGAACTGTTTTTACTGAAAAATAGAGCAATCATACATTTGGAAATAGTTGGCATGAAAAAAGTACCAAGTAGGTACGGTCCATGCCTACCAAATTTTTTCTGATTATCTAGCTATTATATAGCATGAAGGTGGCATAGAAATTAACATGTTTGAAAGAGATTTGAGGGACAGCAATTTTAAATATTCCGAAACATTTGAACCAGTGAGTAGCTTGTGTTCTAGCAGTGAGAGGTTACACAGGGATAAAATTACTTAAATACCTCACTTCTGAGTATATAATTTTACATTTACCTAGTGTAAATTAAAAATATGGCAGTCGTTACATATTCTGGTGCACCTACAAACACAAGGACCCAACCTAACTCCTGTTCAAGACAAAATTGCCTTCAACTTTAGTGACAGCGGGATCAGGCTCCAATACTTAACTGAAGGATCTGCAGCTTCCTTTTCAGATCTGTAGAGGCAACACAAACAGAACTAGATCGTCCAGTATGAGTTATAGCTGTCTGAGTTGGATAACTTCTAAATGAAATACAGTTTGGAATGGTTTTATACTGAATGACCTAAAATACATAAATGTAGGTTTATAGACCATAAGCCAGAAAGGTGTGATGAGAGCAGCCTCTATTTTGGAAGCCACTGACTGTTTGCTATAAAAGCCTTTAGAGTTAGAAGATGCCTAGTCCATACTTGAGCAATATAAAGCTGACTGAATAGGTTAACATGAGCATAAACACTTCCCTGACTTTATTCTGTCTCTCAACCTCTGCACAGTAAGTGAATGTTTCGACAGTCTCAGTGTAGGTGTAGGAATATATTCAATATAGTGAGGGTAGGATAATATTAGGGAAAATGTTGCAAACCTGAATTAGGTGCTACTTTCCAGCTTAGCTTGCCTTATTCCACGAGTGTGTTCTTGCACTTACCACTATGGCATATAATTTGTATTGCTTAGAGATAAACAGTTAAGATTGATTACTAAACAAAACAAGGGATGCATTGCGGATTTGTCCAGAGAGGATATAAAAAACCTCTTATGCCTCTTCTTTTTATGCTTTAGTGTTTTTACCCTTCAAAGAAGTACTACTTTACTAATATTTGGGGAGGGAGAAGGAAGAGAGTTGTTCCCAAAAAAAGAAATTTACACTGCAAACCGTTCTAGCTACTTGAACAGAGTAAACCAGTTGTTCCTGTATGAAAATGTTTCTCACTCTTAAATCTCTAGCTGCAGCTCATTTGACAAACCTATTATAAAATGAATAAATGTAGCTCTGTGTGATTTGTCCATTGTCAACATGTTAACACACTTTATTTGAAGGCAGATTGATGAAGGGTGGCTGAAGGAGTTTACTCTCCTGAGTTATAGAATAGAAAACCCTTTTTTCTTAGCATTTTTCTTTTTTTCTTAGAAGTTCACAAGAGTAGATATACAATTATCCTCGACTTGCTGATGCAAAGGAACAGAGCATTTAGTTTCTTGTCACTGTCTCTGAAATTCCTAAAGGTACAATTAGCATTTCATTTGACATAATGTTGAAAGGTTCATAGATTGATCTTCCCTAAAATGCAGCAAGAATTTTTTGAAATGCAAATTTTGACATTTATTAACTTTTATTCCAGATCTGTTTATAGACTGTAAAACTGTGCATACATTTAACTCAAAGAAGCTAAAAGGACAATGTTTAGGTGGATACTCTGTGTTATAATAAAAGTCTATTTTATTGTTTCAACAATGAAATTTTTATTATCAGAGATTTATGATATCAGCACAGCAGTTTTTACTGCATGATTCACAGTGTTTTTATAGATGTATATTCAACAAAACAAGGAGAGAAATTGTGCTGCAGTGCTCTCTCTCAGGAGTGCATTTCCCCATTGAAATAATGTCAGCAGTTTTCCACCTTCAAAGCCCTATGTTTTCAAATCAATTAACAATTCTAATTGTGCTGGAACAGTTGTTCACTTAGCTTGGCAAATGGGACAGGAAACATTATTTCCTTTCTTTGCCTAAAACGAAGACTTTAATCTTCTAAACCATATTTAACATATAAAAAACACACAACTGAAAAGTTAGGCAGTTTGGAAACTCAATCAATTGTAAATGTTGTTTTCCTCAGTGTTCAGGCCTTGGTAGAAGGATGGAGCAAGAGCACTACAGTTTCCCCTCTGGGTGCCAGCAAACCATATTAAGATTCATTCTGAATATTTCAAGTGAGATTCGTATCTATCTGGACAGCTGTAGGAGTTATTGCTTTTGCAAGATGGTAAAACAAACACTGATTCTGACCGAACTAGTGATACCAGAATGCAGATCTGTATCCTGTTACACAGGGTTGACATAAAGTAAGTAATACAACATGCCAGAGCCAAGACTTAAAGGCCAAATTTACATTCCATTTTATTTATATACATATATATTGTGTGTTTGGATAGGGGCATAGTGAAAGATATAATTAATGTGACTAACAGCCAACAGTTAAAATAAATAAGCCTGGTTCTTCTGCAAACTCCAAAGCGATTTACCAGATGGACAAAATAATATTACCCCATTTAACAAATGAAATAATATCATGGTACAACATAGAATTATGCAACAAGCCCTTTTCAGGATTAAAGAAGTCAAGGATCTTGCAGTTGAATATCATGCATAGTGCCCTATACCAAACAAAATGAGAATCCATTAGCAAAAAAAAAAAATAAATAAAAAGTACAAATACAAACCTGAGGTTGTAACTTTTCATAACACACTTGCGTCACTCAGAAGATCACAAAACCAGTAATAACATGCATTGTTCATATCAAGAGTACAGATAATCTTTACGAAGGATCGTAAGTGTTGAGTGTTAACATGTGTATTTACCTCAGTCCTAACCTTGTGTAGGAACTTGCCAAGAACATGGTCATACCTTGTGCATGAAACTCCTCGGTGGATAGAACATCATTTTTACCACAACTATAGCCATGTCTTAGTGTAATCTAAACAGCCTTCACCTGCATAACATTGTTAATACTGTTTCTAACATGATAATTATTCAGATCAGATCCAAGGAAGAACTAAAACAGTTTTGATTCCTGTAGTTGGTCTTTTTCATTTACTGCTTTTCTGTGGAGTCATTTATATTTCTTCACTATTTATTTGTTTGCTTCTGTGATGGTGCATTTAGACAGGAAGTCAAAGCAAAAATGTCAGGGAACTTAATAATTAGGAACTGAGAGTCAAGAGATGAACTTATTTAAGTACACCTAGATTACACATTTTTTCTCACCTCTTCCTCTGTTTAACACTGATGCAATTATTGTGCACCCTCATGAGTAAACTTAATTGCTTACTGCTGAGATGGACAATACTTTCTTATTGCACAATTTTAATTATTCACTGATGAGGAAACTGTCTCATTTGTTGCATCTGCTAGGGGAATGACGTCATACAAAGGTACTGGTTCTGGTGTCATTGTCAGGTTTCTGATTCAGAGCCTGAAACTTGTCCTAAAACAGAGTGAAAGTTAAACGAAACTAGTCAGAAACTGCAGTGCCCCTGGGGTGGTGAAGAAAACCTTGTGAGGAACAGGTGGATAATGGTCAGTATCAACTTGCCATTCATTAAATGATAATAGTATTTGGCATGGATTTAATTCTTTCTCTATGCCTTATCATCATACACCTCTCTGTAGAGCTTGATATCAATTTCCTATTTTGTAAATGATGAATTAATCCAGACATTATTCAAGGTACTTAGTCACTGTGACTACAGCATCTAAATTCAAGAAAGCCTGCCTGCCATCCAAGACTGCCAAATCTTCGCTTTTTCTGTCCTCTCAGTGGTGATGAGTAGTCATAACACCTAAACTAGGTAATGATAGGAGGCAATATTAATGTGATTTGCTCAATGATTTTGTCTAAGCTGATAGGAGAGATTACAGCAGAACGCAGATGCATGTGTGCCGCTGCAGATGCATAGACATGTTTCACCCTGAGTGCTTATACATTCCGAGCAGTAGCGGTACTAAGAATAAACTTGGGCATCTAAATTGAGACTTAGAAGGAAATGAGATCAAAACAGCATTCTTGGAAATATTTTTTATTCACTGGGCACCTTGATTTTTCACTTTCCAAGAACAGCTGGAGACACACTATGATGCCCTAGTTCCTGCCTAATATTCCTTTCGTTTCAGAAATGCAGCCTTCCACTGTTTAATCTTCCTTGGGGCTCCACTCAGTGGGTTCTCATACTGCTTTTGTCCCAGCACTACCAAGCTCCTCACAAAATAAAACGCAAAACTTGCTCTCCCTGAAAAGGGATTGTTGCTCTTTTTTCCCCACAGCCATAGACTAGAGCATCCATACAGGTAGTCCCCACTTCTTCACATCCTCCTGCGAGAAGGTTTTTGTCACAAGGAATGCAATATTTGCTGACAGCTCTGCTAAGTGAGAATGTTTAGGGCAATTATTTCAGCAGGAATTCCCTGTGTTTCTTGTCCCTACTTGTAGTCCCATTGCTGAGATTTGTATTAAAGGATCATTAGCTTATATGCTAAAATGCTAGATATTTTGGGGGACAGAATCTAGAATCACTAAGCAGCCCTACTTACCACTCTAAAAGCTGTATTCCCAGCTTTCTTTTTCTTTCTGGCCCAATGAATCTCAAATCTACCTTGGCGCAGTACGGTGTATCCTATGATCAGGTTAAAATGAGGGCAATTTCTTCTAACTTGTATTTAGCTTCTACAACAGAAATGTAAAAAAGTTTGTATCCCAAAAGCTTATCTTTTTTTCCCAGTTTTAGTCATCTGGTGCAATACATTCTGTTATCCTTTTTTACAAAATCTTCTTTTTTTTTCTTGGATGATGTCTTAGAGAGGGTGAACAATGCTCTTTCCTCAGAGTAGACCTGTTCTCCTAAATAAAAGATAACAGCAGAGCGGGCTTCAACACTGAATCCTTGTTGTCCACACTGCTTGCTTCATACCCTGCTTATGCTGCCTGCAGGGTTAATCTGCTCTAGAGTAAACTAGTCCTAGGGAGTATAAAATGTGCCACTCCGAGCCTTGTGGCCTCAAAGACAGAGGCTGGTTCTTGGCCCTTTTTTACTTACCGGTATAGATGCACCCCAACTGGTTACAGAGTTCTACTGTGAGAAATAAGTTTGAGAAATGTGCTACATTGATAACTACACAGAGATATCTTTTTCTTTTAATGGGAAGGAAAGAAATTATTAAATTCTTTGAAAAATTTAGAGGAGATTTTCTTCAACAATCAGTTTTGTGGTGCAGATTCTTAGGTGGCAAAGTGCCTTTCCAAAGTCCCCAGTGAGACAGCTCCACTTAAGGAAGGCATGGGGTTTCAGCTGGCTTTTGTCAATGGTGTTGTTTCTCATTTAAACATGTTTAACTGTTCTGGGTGTCATCCTTCGAGAGTGGAGAGTATCTCAGGTACCTAATGTGATGTTACTAGTTCTGTTCTGGAGAAACTGCTATGGGTTAGGAACTATGACATCTGTCTCTGCCTTTTGCCAAACCCACTGTTGTCACAGTTTGACCCTCAAACAGGCCCCCGTGGCCAGGAAGCTGCAGCTCGTAAGAACCTGCCTCTCATTTACACCTCCAGAGAAGAACGAGCTATTCACTTTTGATATGCTGCAAAGTTTATTCACTCTATGGTCAGTTCCCAAATGTTTGTGAGATTATCTGGGTTATGGATTATATGTGTCATGCTTTTTCGAAAAAGGAAATCCTTTTCTGACCTCATTCCATGCTTATAGTCTCGTTCTTAAAAGGTAAATATACTAAACAGAACATGCCAACATTAACTGTTTGTGTGTTTTGTTTTATCTGGGCTTAACTTTATTTGGTTATCCTGTCTCCTCCTCTTTCACTGTTCTTGGAGAGCTGACAGTACTTATGCTTGAAATCTGCTGCTATAGAGTTACACAGCATTTTGTATCTAAAGTACCATGAATACCTACAGCACTAAAAAGAGTCGTCGTGATTTGGGATGGCTTGTTCTTGACCACTCTTTGCCCTCTCCAGGGTGTAACTCATCCCTGCTATTCCTTTTTTTCCTGTTCTTTGTACCTGTGAGCAACTGATTTCTTTTGATAGAAGGTTTGATTGATGTTGTCTTGGCTAGATATCTGAGCTTTCTGAATTTTGTTTCAGTGCTTTTAGTGCTTTGGACTGTAGTAATTGTGTAACAGTTAAATATTACAGGCACCTGAGACAAGATTAAATAAATAAAATTAAGTGTGGTATGAAATGTTAGCCTCCTTTCTTTTTCTTTGAATATTTTGATAATGAATAGCTTGCATTTTTCAACTGATATTTTTAGGTATTTATCATAATAATAATTTGGGGAGTTCTGTCCTGAATGTTTTTTATTTTTATATGAAGTATTGTGTGACACTTATTCCAACTAAGTTAATTATTTTTCCTGTCATTTATTTATTATAGTTCAGTGTAACTGAGATAGGTTTTGTAATAATAAAATGATAACATACTTATTGATCTTATTTTAATCCTTCAGTTTTATCTTAAAATATGGAATTAGAAAAATGATTGGTTTCCCCTTTATTACCAATGTTTATTGCCAAAAAGTCTTATCTAATGAAAAAATTTCATCTTCTTTTATGGAATTTTATACATTTAACATCAATAAAACAATTGCATTTCTGGACCTCATACACAAATACACAAGTGTCTTTAATATTCTGATTAAAAAAATCAAATATTCAGGGGAATGTTGCAAGAAGCTTAGTAGAACCTGTCCACCTTATGCAAGACATTCTTTTAGATGAACTACAATGGTTGCTTGGATAATGATTACTTTAGTTATTAGATTGGAACACAAATAAAATATTTAAAAGCTGTGATTAAGTATAGAGTAAATGTTTTCAATCCAGTTGAAGAGAATATATATTTCTGTAATTGGAATAGACTTAATGGTATGTTTATGACAATTGTGAATGCTTTTTCTATTATTTTGTCTGATCTGTCAACTTATTAAAAGACTAAGCTGGTCATTTTCATTATTTAATATTCATACTGCACATGCTACAGGGCATCCAAGCAACCAAAATCATGTTGGATTAAAACACATAAACATACTTTCAGTGTCCTATCTAGGAACAGAGACTTGAAATTCTGGCCCTGAGGTCTGATACAATGCACCCTGTATGAAACAGCAACCAGTATTTGAAATGAAGGGACTTGAATTTCCTTTAAAAACTACTCAGTACCATCATAAAGGATTTTCATTTCACCCCTTTTAACGGTTGAAAAACTGAAGTAAAGTAATAGAGCAAAAATGTGTCAGCTGTTGTCCCAAGAGAAGTGCCCAAAGGCAGTGAGGAGCTGGTGTTGATACCGTGACATTTTCAGTAAGACAACTTGCGTTCAACAACTCTACAGTGAGTTCGGCAACATCTTCCAACTTCCTTCCTTTTCCCATGATCCCTTTGTCAGGCTTTTGCAAGGGATTTTGCCTAGACTTTGTTTTGTCTACAAACCCAGTGTTTGCGTGTAATACTGATATCAGTGAGGGGATTTTTTCAGTTGAATTGCTTTGCTGATTATTAATTCTTTTGTTTAACAAACATGTTCAGTTGCGCGTAGGGAATTTGGTCAGTAGCTTGTACTGAAAAATCAAACAGTCACCAATGTTTTTGGTTCCTTTCATTAATGACGCAAAATGTTAAACATCCAATTATGATACTATGTAAAAGTTAAAATGTCAATAAATAAAGAACATAATTCCAGTCCTTTATTGGGTTGGGAGGGGGGGTGTAATTCCTGAGTCCTCCACAGCTCTGTAGGGGACAGAAGTAAGTGTGAACAGGAGGTGAAGGTTGGAGAACCAGAGAATTTGCCTGGAAGACCTTTGTTCAGACCTGCTTCTTGCTGAATGAGCTCTATGTTATACAGCGCCAATTAGACTGTGATCCAACAAATATTCACATGCTTCCTTTCATTTATTTGAGAAAACTGATGG
Source organism: Gallinago jamesoni (assembly GCA_025769975.1). Lineage (NCBI taxonomy): Eukaryota > Metazoa > Chordata > Aves > Charadriiformes > Scolopacidae > Gallinago > Gallinago jamesoni. The sequence goes on from JAOQGH010000001.1 coordinate 164,425,361, forward strand.
AATTCCATAAATTTATCCTGCTTGCAAGGGTTTTCTGGATTAAGCTTTCTGAAGAATGGCAATATCATGGAAATAGTGAGACATGGTTACTTTTTTGTCCTTTATTTTTTAGATATGTCAACAGTGTTGAAACATGTAATATTACAGGAAAATTTAATGAGATCAATAAAAATCTGGATAAATTAAGTTTTCTTTTACTGCTTTATTTGAGCACAATTGTGCACTGTCTTTCACCATTATTGGGCACCAGTTGCTGGCAAAACATCTCTGGAGATAAATATATATATATATATAAATAAAATATAAGGCCACATATAACCATTCACTACTGAATTATTGTGAACAACAGGAGTATGGAAACTTCACACCTGTCAGTTCTGGATGATTTTCAAAACTGTGTGCAAGTGTCAAAAAAATGACCTGCCAGTCTGTGCTTGTGATTAAGGTCCCAACTCAGATTCTTCAGTGATTTAAAAAGGGTATTTATCCTTGAAGGGTTATTTCTGTATGAATCTGTCCATCTCATACCTAGCATGTGAAAGGTTTACTGTCTGAATTAAGGTTAAAATGATAGCTCCAACGACAGTAGCAAAGTACTGTCCATTTTTTTGTGGCTAGTTTGAAATCACATAAGATGAAATACTGGCCCTATTGAAGTCCATGTGAGTTTTGTCATTGACTTTCAACTTAAATTCTTTCTTTTGATTAGCTGTATCTACTGCTGACCTGTATTATAATAGTCAGATGCTTTTGGGGGGGGACCAAGCTGTTCCCTGAGGCACCAATGTGCTTTTCCTAAGTTTAAATACCAAAGAGACATGCCCAAGCTGGGCTCCCTAAATTGGTCACGGAGAAATGGGTTCCGCAGTCCTCTCAAGAGGATGATTCAGAGCACCTACATTAACATCTTTCTTCAAAGCCTCCTATGAAGAAGTGTATTTCTCTTCATGTTTGTTGAACATACAGCAAGCCTGGGAAGATCACAAACCTCAGATGCTGAAGTTAGACCCTAAACACAGTAAGCTCAGCCAGAGCATTTTTGGCTGCGTCATTGGGAGGTGTCTCATGGTGGGCAAAGAGCCATCCTCAGAGTCTGTGAGGAGATGAGCGGGTATTTCATGGCTCTTACTGCAGCTTGAAAATAAGATTAGTCCGTTACCTCAGATAAGGATGAGAAATTTATTGCATCCAGAGGGCAAAAGACCTAGAAGAGCTAAATGAAGGTCATTCTCTTCTTCTCAACCTCATTTCTTTACTTGGCTGTCTGAGGGAAGCCATGACATTAAGCTGAGTGATATGCTGGGAATAAGAGCTGGTGAGGCCTCTTTTCCTACTGTACATTGAAGACATTTCCAGTAAAAGCATTTTGGTGTATGTATTTACATGAAAGGAAGAAAGTTATACCAGCCACACAGAAACCAAATTTTCACCTAACCTGCTGCTGATCTAACCACAGTATAGTATGATAATGTAACAGTTGCTGCACATACTGAGATTTATTCAAAGAATTCAGTGCCCAGAGGCATTTAAAATCAGTATTCGTTTAAAATTTGTATCTCTGAAAATGTAATCTGTGTACAATAGGAGGCATAACCCCCTGACAGAAGCTTTCAGATCCTGCCAACATTTGAAACATCTGGGAATGTTCCACAGGACCACAGTTAAGAACCACTCATGTGGGGCTTAGCACTGATTAATCCTATTTTATTTGCAGAAAGGGGGACAAAGGCAAGAGTCTCATCACTCTCTTACTATGCTGGACAAGAGTTATATATATACAAGAGCAAATAAATGCAGGGACACTGAATGAAACCACGTTAGTTCTGAATAGGTGAATGGTCTGTACCTTCAGTGGGCCCAAGCCTTTATCTGACAGGTTCAGAAATTTGAAAAGCAGAAATCCTTGTAGGATTTGATTTAGAGGGTGCTGAGTATCTCCTGCATGTGAGCACCAACTCCCACTTCCTCCTCAAGAAAGGTTTGGGGGTTGTGGTTTCCTTTATGCCTTTATTATTTTTTTTTAATACAAGGAAGGGGTTTTTTTGGCCTTTTTTTTCTGATGAGGAGTGAGCTACATGCATCATCAAGACATAAAGTCAAGAGCCTATGAGCTGAAAGAAAGAATGGATTTTGCCTGTCACTTTCTCCAAACCCTATTGGCTGACATGGATTGTGTGGAATCTTTTTAGCTGCACATCTTCCTCAACACACAGCTTGTTTCCTTGGGGTGTGCTCTGATTTCTAAAATCTGATATAGCTTCTACACCACTTGTTGTAGGGTTTTATGGGAGAGGGATTTGGTCAGATTTATGCTGCCTTCTTTCTCTGCATTCTAAAATGATATAAAAGAAAATCAAGTACAAGTTTTATAAGGAGGATTTAAGAATTTTTGAATGATGTTGCACCTGTAGCATAGACTTGAACCATGTTATAGACACAAATAATAGAAATCATGTAAAGTCTCTGCTTACAAATTTCCTTTAGAAGACGTTTGCTGATTATACCTGACTTGTTTTCCTATGTCACTGCAAAGACAAAGCAAATGCTGATTAAAGCAATTAAGACTTTTCTTTGTTTGCAGAAAGTGATGTATTCAGATATGGCTTTTTTCTTTGTAGACATCTTAATAAGCACCAGCAGATTGAAATGAAATCTGTCATCAGTTACATTTTCTCTTAGACTAACTGTCTACTTCACATACATATTAAGAAAGATTTGTTACCAAAGCTTCCTTATATGTTTTCTATTTGTTGTTGTAAAATGTTAAATGTTGAAATAACACTAGATCTATCAATCTGATAATATAATGCAATACATCCGACAGCTGAAGAGAGGAAAAAAACGTAATGACTTATATAGTATTTGGAGTAGTGTGTCTTTTTGTTGTTATGGTTTTCTTCAAAAACACAACTGTGCTGTTTGGGTGTCTGCCACCATGGAGGGATATAAAACATTATTGTGAATGGAGGATTCAGCTTTAGCAGAATATAAATTAACTGCCGTGTAAATATAAACATCAATTAAGTTCTGTCACTTGTTAAATATTTATTTACTAAAATGATTTAAGCAGAAAAGCTTGCTGAGGGGAAAATTGTCTGCTTCTGTCTATACGCTGCTGGTACCTCTTAGGAGCCTGCTTTGTTTCTATTGTTTCTTTATTTATAATCTCTTATGTGTGGTTGCACAGGTTGCTATTTCAAGCAGCTGAAAATTTAAGGTGCATTTCTCACCAATGTTGAGCGGTATTAGGCATGTAACTCCCATTAATGCTAATGGGAATTAAGCAGATAAATACCTTCTTGCATTAGTGGATAAGTGGGCTCCCATTTTCTAAGGTGACACTGACTTCATCCATGCAACTGGAACACGGTTATATATGACAAAATCAGAGCAGTGCCTAGATAGAGAGGAAAAACTAAAACATCTGCAATGTATTTATTGTTTTATTCTGATTATCTCATCAGAATAAATTGTCAATAGCTTTCAAAGGATGGTTAGGTATACACAAACTCACAGGGAAACATTGTTAAGTTTCATGGTCTTTTGCTGCTCAGCTAGATGATACATGAAGAGATACTTACGACCCTCAGTAGTCCCTCATTTCTTTCTCATAATAACCACATTATTCAAAAATGGGTTTCCTTTCACTTATGTTGTCATAAAATAAGTACATCAGAATAAAATTTCATTAAATAGAAGTTACAGAATGAGTCATTTATACCACTGAAATATCCACATCATTGTTTTCCTTTCCTGAAAGAATAATTCTGCTTTTCTCATTTGCTCTTTGTGTTACACTGGATCCCATGTCTATTTGGCTCAGGTAGATGAGATTATTTCAGTAAAAATCTAGATATTTTTAAGAAATGTCTATAGAAATGCAGAAAATAAATCTAGTTCTATTCTGGAAACACATATTGATTGGAAGTCAAATGGAGTCTTACAATGAAACTGTCTGGTTTATAGCTGAACCTTATTTCAGATCAGGTTTAAAATACAGAATGCTTCCATTTGATGTATAAAAATGAGTGAGATCAACTACACAGACATAAGAAGACACTGAGAAGTTCTAAACAGGCATTAAAAAGTTAGATTAAACTTCATGTGCAGAACTTCATGGCTCTTTGGAGCCATGCGGAAATTTTAAAAGGCAAATCAAGTTTGTTAAGCCTTAATTGATTTCAAGAATAGGTATGTACTCAGTTCTAGATTTACTCTTTAAACATCTTTTTAAGTACAATTAATCATGTCCAAACAGAACCAAACTAATATGTACAAACCACACCAAAAACTTTAAGATAATCCATTGTTAAAATGGTCCAAGAGGTAGATGCCTAATAGCCACAAATACAAATTCCCAAAAGTTCTTTTTGCATTTCCGTCTAAATTTTCAATAATGGTAGCAATCACACAAACCATTTCAAAATTCCAATCAAATGCTTTCTCAGTGCATTCATAAAATGAAATGCTGATGCAGCACATTCTATTTAATTGAGATACACTTAAACTAGGAAGTCCGCTTAATCAGGACGTCTCCCAGGGAACATTTTAAGTCCAATGATACTTAATGGCAATGAGGACTGCTTAATGGGGATGGCAATTCTGCTTAATTGAGATTTCTTCCAGTGATGTAGTAGTTTATAGCTGTACACTTTTAAATAACTGAGACTAATTTTGTTATGTTTTATGTTTTCCTGAATGTATTTTAAGTAAATGTGATGAATTGCATGGAATAACATTTGAAAAATGTTTGTCTCTATAGCAAACAAGGCCTTACAGCATTTAAAAATCTATCTGGAAAAGCAGAAGGAGATATTCTAGAAATATGTTAAATGAAAACAGTAGTGTCAGAGGACATGAACAGTTTGTCCCATACTGGGCTTTTTTTGTGCATGAAACCTCTAAAGAAAGTAGTTTTAGTGAAAGAGGGCTCCAGAATTTAGTTTTGAATCTAGATCAGTGTCTTCTGAAACTTTAAGTGTCAAAAGATGGGACAGCAAACAAACGAGGAGGACACCCTAACAAGTAGCAGGTACAGTGCATCCACTGTGTGCATATGTGGACAGCAGGAGGGGAGATCTCTGAGATGTCTCTGTGGATGTTAGTGACACAATTCTCTTATACATAAGGTGTATTATGAAAGAAAGCAGGAAGCACCATGTTTAACATGTACCTATTCAATGAAGACCAGTGTGCAACAGAAAGAGGATCAACCACCTGAATAATGGGTAGGGTAGAAAACCTCCAGGATGGATGCTAAAGAGAGACAAAGTACATGAGAAATGGGTCCAAACCCTACTCACAACTGGATACATCTTTAATCACATTGTGGAAATAAAGTGGAATGTAATGTGTCCGTCATGGGTACCTAATCTAGCAGCTGTATGGAATTGCTAATGAACCGTGTATTTGATCTACATGAAAGGCCCCATCACCTGCACTATGAAGTACGTGCATGTTGAACAGGTAAGTGAGATTAATATTATTGTACAAATAGTTGAGGAGCATAACTCTTAATGCTTAACAGGACTACTGTTCACCCGTATTCAACACAACAAAGCTTTCTAGCTTTGGTAACCAGAGTGTGACCTGGGGTATGGAACCACAGAATAAAATGCCAGTCGGTGGGTTTTTGTTAGAGCAGCTCAGCCAGAGGATGCATTTGTAAAACAGGGGAGTTCAGTTACATGGTTAGGTGAAGAGGCAGGCTACTATTATGCAAAGGAAGGCTTAGAATGATATAATGTTGAAAGAGGGCTTCTCTTCTGGGGAACAACTAGACACCAATGTTGCAGGAAGAATTACTAATTTTGAAAAAGCACTTTTTCTACAGTGGACTTTGCATACTCAAGAAATATTCCACAGCTATGCCAGTTGACAAGCATATTCATGAGCTTAAACCTTTTAAAAACCTTTGAGTAAATATAGGGCTTTTATGACAGTAGGATTTTGTGGCTAAGGAAGTCATAATGCTGTCACGTTTCACAGCACTGTCTGCATATAGAGCTGCAAATGGTGCTTAGTTCTCATCTTCAGCACCCTGTCCACCCCTTACCCTGTCCAATGATGAGACTGCAGGTCACGCCAAATTTGGTATGGTTGTTTTCAGATGTGCAGAATAACAAAGAAACTTATTATGATCTATAAAAAAGTAAAAACGCAGTCAGGTTTTGCTTAACACTGTACTTCCTTCTGCTATTTCCTATGTGATAGCCACAGCACAAACTCTTAGAGGTGGAATTTAAAATATGACACTCTGTCAAGGCTACAAAAATCCTGAATAATCTGCAGCAAATCAACAACTTCCATATCATCAGCAAAGGAAGGTGGTTCAGACTTGTTGAACCCTGGTTATTATAGGCTTGAACAACTCCTGATATAGAGGAGAGATATGCATGATTATGCAGGCAAGCACAAGTTAAGTAAGGCTGACTCCTGCTCACTGCAAATCTAATTGACAATTTTGTTGCCCTTCTCTGGCTATTTAAGAAGAGTAGTGAGGTCAATGGTAATGACATGTCTCATGGTTGGAAAATGCCACCCACTTGGTTTCTTTTTACAAGGCATTGATTTCAAACTTCTAAGCTCAGCTTTGTTACAAGGAAAGAAGATTTTAAAGAGCCTTGCTGAGTGAATTTTCTGCTTGTGAAAGGTGACTGGCTGACAGCTGCAGAGACTGAAATGCTCTGTTTTCACAGAGGAGGTGCTGTAACTTTGCATTCCGTCTTTCAGTATTACACTGGCAGTTCAGTGTCCACTTCCTCGTGTTTACATATGTACTTCAACCTTGATCTTGTGAGGTCATTCCTAGGCTGAAAGTTTCTTTGTCTTGACTAATTCTGGAGACTTACAAAAAAGGTGCCAGTTAATGACATTTTCCAAGATTGTTAAGTTTTTTCAATATTGCTCATTTTAAGGAAATAACAATATAGGGGCTTTTTGTCATGAGCATTAACAAGATCAAAGCAGAATAGAAACAGAAATGGGACAGAAATGATGCAGTCAAGCCTTCCATCTGTGTAAACAGTTCTCAGAACTAACACACACAAACAAACAAGTCTCCTACTGCCCTACAAGACAGGAAAGCTCCTTGAATTCATACGGTATAAAATTCTGCTTATTATGTAAGAAAGAGACTGAAACAAAAGCAGTTTCTCTGATGCCAAAAAACAGTAAAAAGTCATGTCGTTTATAGTTCAGCCATTAATAAGACTTTCTGGAGAATATTCATTAATGGATTTCTGTATACACTTAATATTTGTAAGCCAACAGTTTACCATTATATGGCATCAGAGGAATGGATCATACCTAGTTTAATGAAATTAGACCCATGTTTAGGAGTAACTTATGTGTACTTTGTTGCTACCTAACATACATGAAGAAGATAAAAGATAAAGCTGTTAACTTTTTTCCCTATTCAGAATACATCAATGAAATAGAATTAAACCTTGAAATTTCAATGGTGGTCTTAATGCCTAAATACTTTTGGAGTCACTGCTTATGGAGATGTGACAGCCTCAGGGTACTTCTACAGTAAGGTTAAACTGTGATGTCTTCCATGCCCTGACACGTTGGATCCAGCTGGCACTCAAATACTTGTGAAACTTATCGATTAAGAACCTGACTTTTCACGACTGGCTATTTGCAACCATATAGTGTAGTATTGCCCTTCAAAGATCACTAAACAGTTTGTGAGCAGCGTTGATTAAATCTTTGTATTTCTTCTCAAAGTCTATGTTTTACGAACATTTTAAAATGTAGAATTCTTTCACTGGAAAATGGATTTAGCTCCAGACCACACACCTACATTTCGGTGTACAAAGATAGATGGTTATATGTAAGCTAAGTGTCTGCTAAAACAATTGATAGAATCTAAAAAGTGGTTAAAAACAAAGGTTGGCAAAATGTGTCTCATGTCTAAATATAGTGGCAAAATGTGACAAAACACGTGTCTACATTTAAGATGCTCCAGAATATTCAAGATAATCATATGTGCTGTTACATAAGGCACATAACCTATGGAAAACACACCCCCCTGGAGTGTCAGATAGACACTGTTTGGAGAAGTTATTTCAAATGGTACTAGTTATTTTTTCTTTGGTAACACAATTGAACCACCTTCACGAGTGCTCTAGGTCTTTTTGAGTAGCTCTCCATTGTCTACAAGACGAATTCAGACAAATCCATCAAATAAAGAAGCCTGCATTTAGACAGATAAGTTCATATGACCACCATCTGAAAGTAAAGTTCATATTGGGTGTCTAAAGTTTAGGTAGAAATGTCTAATTCTCATATACTGGAGAATATACAAGTAGTTCTACAAGCAGTTTAGAATCATGTCTGAGCCCATTTAGCAAATACCCTTCCTTGCGCTAGATAAAATGAAATGTGAGAGGAGAAACACAATCACTCACCTTAGTTTCCTGACCATGGCAGAAAGTGAGATTTCCGTCTTGCCTAAGCACTCACAAAAGCGAAACTTTTACCCTGTTTGCTCTCTGCATCACATTGAGTGATCCCATACACCATCTGTAATCAATGGAGGTACTGTAGGTACTGCCAAAAAGTATTCTTTTTGTAGAAGGGTTGAACTCTTCTCTGGTGATATCTGTCTCTCCCCATCTTATGAAAAAAATTAGATAATTAATAGTAGTATATTTGCCTAATACCTTATAGTCCAGTGATACCTGGACTTCAGTAAGGCCTTTGACGCTGTCTCCCATAAGACTCCCATAGACAAGCTGTTGACAAACAGGCTGGACGAGCATAAGTTGAAAACTGGCTGAACAACTGAGCCCAGATAGTGGTGATCAGAGGCATAAAGTCTAGTTGGAGGCCAGTATTTAGCAGTGTACCCCAGTGTTCAGTTCAAGTCCAGTGTTGTTCAGCATCATCATCATTAATGATCTGGATGATGGGGCAGAGCATACCCTCAGCAAATTTGCAGATGACACAAAACCGAAAGGAGTGGCTGTTACACAAATGGGTCATGCTGCCATCCAGAGGGACTCAACAGGATGATAAGATGACTCACAGGAACTTTATGAAGTTCAACAAGGAAAAGTGCAAAGACCTGCCCCTGCAGAGAAATAACCCTATGCATCACTATATGCTGGGCGTCACCCAGCTGGATAGCAGCTTGGCAGAAAAGGACCTGGGGCTCCTGGTGGACAACAAGTTCAACATGAACTAACAATGTGCCCTTGAGGTAATGAAGGCAAATGGTATCCTGAGCTGCATTAGGCAAAGTATTGCCAGCAGGCTGGGGGACATGATCTTTCCCCACTACTCCCTCTACTACTGGGGAGGCCACACCTGGAATACTGTGTCCAGTTCTGGACTCCTCATTACAAGAGATACAGTGACAGACTGGAGAGAGCCTAGCGAAGATCCACTAAGCTGGAGCATCTCATCTATGAGGAAAGATTGAGAGAGCTGTGACAGTTTAGCCTGGAGAAGAGAAGGCTCAAGGGGGGGATTTATCAGTCTAGATAAATATCAGAAGTGAAGGTAAAAAAAGGACAGAGGCAGGCTCTTTTCAGTGGTGCCCAATGACAAGAGGCAACGGGACACAAACTGAAGTTCAGAGGTTCCATCTGAACATTAGTAAACAATTTTTAATTCAAGTGTGACTGAGCCCTGACATAAGTTGCCCAGAGAGGTTGTGGGGTCTCCATCTTTGGAGATAGTCAACAGCCATCTGAATGTAGTCGTGGGCAACTGGATAGTTGCCCTGCTTGTGCAGGAGGTTTGGTATAGATGACCTCCAGATGTTCCTTCCAAACTCAACCATTCTGTGATTAGAGCATTCATCAAATATTCATCCAAATGCTTTGGATTCAAGCCTTTCTCCATCTGATTTCAAATAAGGAACCTGGATCTTCCAGATGAGAATAAATTACTACCTAGGCGAGACTTTGAGATTCTGTACTTCAGAGTTAGTTACAAAGACTTGCATATACCTTAAATACCATGGCCAAGGTTGCAGGGAGATAAACACAGGTTTTTTAACAGTGCACTAATTCCCTGACGAATCCTCTTTACCCTGTGCCTTTTAGAGTATGCTTGTAGGTGCTAAGAAATTTATATTCATAAACATACTGGCAAGATTTCCTGTATGAAGTGCTTAACTTCATTTCTTGCTTTGAATAAAGGGAGGTGCTTATCTGCACTGCCATGGGGAAAGAACTGTTACTCAGAAGTTTGTAATCATTGCCTCAGATCTCTCTTCTGTTACACTTTTTTTTATGGTGCAAACTGGCATTCTCACCTCACAACCAGTAAAATCCTGAGAAGATGCAGAAACTTTTCTACCCATTCCCAATTCATCCAGACTCTGTCCCTGTAGCTGTGGGCAAAGGAAAAATCAGGAATTCTGAAGATCCTTAAGTAACTACCCAGGCAAGATAAAAAGACATTCTGCCTATTTTATTCCCTGTTTCCACTGCATGGAAAATCTCTCTCAACATTGTTTAAAAAGGAAAACATGACAGATAAGGTTTCATTTTGACTCTTAGCTTCAATGAAAATGGTCTCCTGTAGCTATTGGACAAATTAGCAAACATTTAATTTAAAGACAGCTCAGAACATAGACATGCCCATAAGCACCTAGGAAAATGTAGGTGCCTCCAGGTTTCTGTGCCAGGTGAGGAGGGGTTATCCTATTATTATACAGAATAATAGAATGCTTATTTTATATCTGCAGCTCTGCCAACTCTTCTTCTACTTAAAACCCATCCCTGAGGTCATGTGAATGTGCTCAGATTTCATTTTAAACAGAAAAAAAAGAAGTTTCTAGCATCATAGTTAAATCGAAAACTTGAAAACAAGAACTTTAAAAACCTAAACACAAAACAAAAGGAGAGAGGGAATCATAGAATCATTTTGGTTGGAAAAGACCTTTAAGATCATCAAGTCCAGCTGTTAACCTAACAGTCAACCACCAAACCATGTTCTGAAGTGCCACAACTACACTTTTAAAAACCTCCAGGGATAGCAACTCAACCACTTCCTTGGGCAGCCTGTTCCAATGCTTGACAGCCCTTTCAGTGAAGAAATTTTTCTTAATATCCAGTCTAAACCTCCCCTCACGCAACTTGAGGCCATTCCTCTTGTCCTATTGCTTGTTACTTGGGAGAAGAGACCAACCCCCACCTCTCTACAACCTCCTTTCAGGTAGTTTCGGAGAGTGATAAGGTCTCCCCTCAGCCCCCTTTTCTCCAGGCTAAGCACCTGCAACTCCTTCAGCTGCTGCTCACAAGACTTGTTCTCTAGACCCCTCACCAGCTTCATTGCTCTTCTTTGGACACGCTAGATAAAACGAGCATTTTTATGTGTATATACACACATATACACAGACTTAAAACTTATTCTGATTATTTAAGATGGTCTTTGTTTTCTTTCAGTCTCATGACCTTTTACAGCGTGGGCTGTTAAACCTATTTCTATCAATTTTTGGTACAGATTTGTGTATGTATATATAGCTTGTCGATGAATGAACTTCAAGCCATGCAATAATTAAATATTACCTTAACAAAACTGTGAAAATCATTCTCTGAATCACAGTTTCCCAATGTAATAGAGAGGTATGGTTTTGGTTTTACTGATGTGAAAATCAAAACCTATAGGATTGCCCATATTATAGAAAGAAGCTAGTTTAAAGTTTCATAGTCAGAGTCTCTCAGAACCTCATCTAACTTCAGCAAATAAAACCTAGGCTGCGCATTTACTAAAATGAAAAAATATATAGTCTACACACATTATTTTATTGTTTAAATGGTTCTCATTCATGTTTCATTTCAATAATATTTCCCCAGCTTGTAAAGCTTATGTTACATTGAGCTCCTCTTTAAATTCACAATGCATAAAACTGCCAGGTGGCCTAATAACAGAGTGCATTAACAGATTGAACTATAAATCAGATGGTTGTGTTCACATACTGTAAAAACACCACCATTTTCTTTCGGATCTGAGTTTGTACACAGATTCCTCAGAGAGTGTGATTGCTCTCAAATATTAAAAAAGCCCATATAGCTCAATTTTAACATTAAGATTGATTTTATTTTTCAAACACAAAATTGTTCTCTTCAATCCTACCAGAAAATGTACACAAAATATGATCTAGTTTTGACACAGGAAAGAAAGGGATGGGGGGAGGTGGGGAAAGAAGGAGTTTGAATGTTTTCACTGATGTTACAGTAAGACTGTGACTGTAAACTGAAAGTGCAACTTGAAGATTTTGTTACTACTGAAAAATATGTGACCTAGAGGAACTGAGCTGTCCGAAAATGTATCAACAACAAACATAGGTTAAGAATATTCTATTGAAGAGTATATAATTACTATGAATTTACTGACTGGCTTTACATAAATTTACTATGACTGGCTTCTTAAAATGACCTTTTCAATAAGTTTAATTTTGATTTCCCTAAGTAGAAATAGTAACTTTATTTCTGTGGGACTAGAAACATTGAAAAAATAATTAAAAAAAAAGGTAAGAATTCATTTTAGAAACATTTAAGAATAGCAAGAGGCCACAATTTGTATATTTTTATATCCATCTACTTATAAAAAAATTTAAAGCAGAAATTATACTTTTCTGGTATTTTGTTTCCAGAAGAGGCAAAGCTATTACAATATATGCATCTGTAGCTAAGAGAACGAACTAAGACCATTCTAACTGCTAAATTCTGAATAAGATTGCAGAATCTCTTCTCAAGAAGCTTGTAATATAAGAAAAGTAAATATATAGAAATAGCAATAAATATATGGTTAGCATTTATGTGCTAAGCCATGTGAGATACCTCTTTTGAGAGGAAATATTTAGAAAAATAAAGGAATCACAATCTCATTCAGTAAAAGAAAATTATTTTCATCGAGTGTAAACTATAAATCTATACCCCAGAGGCTCTCATCAAGCAGAAATTTGTCAGAAGTAGGGCACCAGAAAATAAATAACAGCTATTCAAATAGCAATGAAAGAGAAGAGCAACTCAGGATGTTAAGATACAGTCTGAATTCCTTTATGTACAGGGGATATATCTTTCTATATGCCTGTACAAGATATGGGAAATACTGGATACAAATAAAGGAAAAAAAAAGTTAACAATGCTGGTGTGTTTTTTAGAGAATCAGCTCTTAGAGCTTTTTAATGTTTGGGGGGTGTGTGTGTGTAATCTCTGGGTCAAAAAACATAGATAAAAATTTAAAAACATTCAGATGACTTTAAAAAGTATCACTTTTTAAAGTGCTGAATAGTTCAAGTTCTATGATTTTCAACATTACTTAAGAAGTCTAACGTTTTCTGTTGGGCTTTCTGGAGAGAGAATTGCATGATAAATAGAGAGTAATTTAAGACCTTAATTTTTTTTGACATAGAGGACCAGTTTGGTCCTCACAATCCTTGAAATGCTACCTCGACTTATTTTTCTTATGTTGTCCAGAGGATGTTCCCCATGAGAATATTTGCATCCCTCCAATGTTTTTCACAAAGAATGAATATGCATCACAATTCTAAAGGTGGAATAATCCCCCAAAATTAACAGCATAAAACTACAACATTGAAACCGCTTTGTAGGTGCTCCTATTGTTAAAGGCTATTCTAGTCAAAAGGAAGTTCGTATCTGTTCGTCTCACTCTACCTTAGACATTTAAATATTATTTTTTCATGGTTTATGTACACAATCAAATAACTTAGCTTCTTAGTTCATTCTTGGGTCTCAGTTCATTAGTTTATCACATTACTTCATTCCTAAACTCTTTGGTTTGGGGTTTTTTGTTTACTGTTTAGTTCCTTCCAAAAAAAAAACAAGCTTGGTTTTGGTGATAGCTTGTGCCAGTAGTCATTCCTAAAACATAGACTAGGCAAGACTGAGTCAGCCTCAGCTTTCTCTGCCACACAGAATTCCAAAACTCTTCCTCAAATATTGCCTTACACCCTCCAGCCTGACCTCAGGGTGTGAAATGTACCCTCAGTTTCGTGTTATAAACACACCAACATGGTAACCTGCAACACAGGTTTTGTATAATTTAAAACTCTTTGAAATAGATCAAACAAAAATATAAAAATAGTATTTTAGGTTCACAGGGGTAACACACAGGGATAGGAGTCACCTGTTACCAAGCGCGTTGGGGATGGAGACAAGTTGCATCCAATCAGTCTACCCATGGGCAGTGTGAAAGTGAACCTCGTGAAAGTGGACTTCTTCTACCACTTGGCCTAAATAATATTTTACCAAGAGAATCTTCAGGCGTGGCCATGGAAGTTGTTAGGAGTACAAATAGTACTACCCTGTGTCAGTGACTCTGGCTTCCCTTATTCTCAATTGACTGCAAACTGGCCAGTTTAGACTTAAGCTATTAACCTGCAAATACCTAAGATGGATGAGAGCAACCCCATTGCCAGTGTGAAACATGACAATATAAGGAGTGTGCACCTCAATGAGTATAAAATGAACGTTGGGAATTCAAAAATGTGTTTAATATTAGAAGAATTGCATAATTAGTGAAAAGTTTCAAAATGGTTTAGAACCAACAGGTGGGGGAATAATAGATGCAGACAAGCACAGAATTGCTGGCTTGGGGACTGTTCTCGCAACAAGCTGTTGATTTTCATTCTCTAAACCCAGAAGCTTTATTTAATTTAGCAGTTCATCCAGTTCTGGTCTCCGGTGTCTTCCTCCATCTACTTAAAGGCATTTTACTACAAACATTACATTTTAAATAAGTGTTTCCAAATCCACTGTGCAGCTCACACAGGCACGAGCTGGGGAAGGTGCTCTGTCAGTCACTGTGCTTTGTTTTTCTGACTGATGGAGAAAAAGACAAGGGTATTGAGGTGTGTGTCTATACTGTGGTCAGGCTAACGTAACACAGTAATGTCAAGACGTTGCCATGAAAAAAATAAAATAAAGTCTGCTTTTGCCCAAAAGATCCAAGCCTAAAAGGAGACACCAGGAGCTGAAGCAATTTTACTATGTGATCACAATACAACCACCAAACTGGGAAATTTGAGTCATTGTTTGTATAGCTACCCCATAGATGCACACCTGCCTGCCAAAGGATTGCAATTTAAATGTTTTTATTCTTACAAGGTCAATTGTGGTTACTTCTCTTGTTGGGACCCTGGAGCATGGGTTGGAACATCACAAATGAATCAGGCCTGTACTATGCAGGCTTCAGCTCTTTACCATCTGACTGTACACTGTTGACGTCTCTCTTTTGTGTTTTTTTTTTCAGAGAACACTCCCATATGGAAGAAATCAAGGTGAAGAAATCCTAATGTTAGAAGTGGACTTTAAAATGAGTTTTTGATAACCTCAGAATGGTGATATGGCGATACTCCAAACCCTGTTACAACTCTGCCTTTTTTCCCATTCTAATAACACTTCACACACCTATAGATTTTCACTATGATGTGGTAAACCTTTCAGGTTCAAAGGTACCTTAAAACATACAACAGCTGATATTTACAGTTAAAAATGCTGCAAAGCGATGCCCTTTAGCACTGCACAACATGAAATTTAAATAATGATGATCACAAGAAAGCTTAGAACAAGGAAGCACAAAGGAAAGGAGTTCAATTAATGACTGCAATTTGCAATTGCTCAAGCCTTTATAGAATTTTATTTCTTCATTTTAATTTGCATTTCTACAGTAACAAAAGGTATTTATCTCAGCACATGTACCTCAGGAAATTATTTAAAAATCCAGTTCATCTGCATACTCTAAATAAACAGCATTCTCAGCATATGTTACTGGTTAACCATGAAGCTCAAACAGTAGCTGAAGTCCACATATTGTTCTAGGGGAAATATTAATTCTCTCATGCTAATCTGTTCCTAGGTCATCTAATCTTTTTCTCTGGGTACCCAAAAGTCCTTGACGTTTTCTTTTTGTCTCCAGAGTCTGTAATGGTATCTTTTTTAAACCAGCTAGGACTGGAACACTCAAAATTTTGAAAATTCCCATCATAACGGGCATGCTGACATGATTGCCAAAATATATTTTTGTTTCTTTTGCTTACTGTTTTCAACTAATGCATTCTTGATATCTAACATTAAATGCAAGTATTTATTCAGCTTCATTTATTTTCTTATTATGTCCTGCTCTTTTGTCAATAGTGCATTTGGAGAGCACTATTTTTAGTGCTCCACACAATAAGATTCTTACTGCTGATGTCTTGACAGAAATTGGGATATTGATGCCAAATTGTGAGTATTGATCTAAATTTGTTTCCTGCCCGTACCGAGTCAAAAAGGCAGTATACAGGTTGATGCTACAAGTGCTGTCCCATGCTGTATTGTTCTGGGACAGAATGACTTTCCATCATCTACCAACAGTCCTGGCAAACTGGGGAGGTCCCAGCCGATTGGCGCCTTGCAAATGTGACACC
>JAOQGH010000001.1:164441853-164474044 GCA_025769975.1 Gallinago jamesoni
GAGTATTGATCTAATTTTGTTTCCTGCCCGTACCGAGTCAAAAAGGCAGTATACAGGTTGATGCTACAAGTGCTATCCCATGCTGTATTGTTCTGGGACAGAATGACTTCTTGCTGCTGAACCATAGATCTAATGATCTACAGCTTACCATGGATTTTTTATTGATTTTCATTATTCGCTCTCAAGGGCCGATTCAAGTTTTTCCTCGATTTCATGGAGACATGGTAGCTCATAAAAAACTCAGAAAAAGACAGGAAACACAAGGATTTCAATAAAGGGGTCTGTGAGGGTTTGAAGTTTTATCTGCTCTCTTCTTCTAAATATGCAAAGATCTGTGCACCCACAGAAAATCACAGCAGTGAGAGCTGATGAAGTCTGTGTGTACCACCTTCAACCAGAGCAACCAAAGTCACTATGATGCAGCACACGGCTCTAAATGTGCAAGTAAAGGCTGATACACATAAGAACAACTAGAACAACACAGCAGGCCCATCTGACCAACCTACATGAGAGCTGGGTGTGGGGTTTTTTACAGAAACTGGCACAGGAAAAAACATAGTCAAGTCATGATAACCATAAAGGAAAAAAAAAGAGGGTTTAAAGAGGTAACTTAAAGCCAGAAAGCCTACTGCATACAGCCTACTGAATCGTACAATTTACTGGATCATACAATCTACCTGAACAAACTCTAGAGCAGAAAGTTGCACTTCTCTTGATCATGAAAGAGTTAGAAGAAATTTACACAAAGCTGAAGAAAGCTGTCAGAGAAATACAGGTGGATTTTCTAGCAAGCAGCTAAACCAAACAAACATAGACGGTGCAGGAAGAGAAGCAGAGGATTATGGAGAGGCAAACATCAGTAGATAAGAATCTAGTAAGAGAAAAGAAACTTAGATAATGGTAGTGTTAACACATAAAAATTGACTTGTAGGGGAAAGAGCAGGTATTAAAAATCTATACATTCCATTGAAAACAACATGACTAAGAGCAGAAATGCCCCCTTTGGATCAGAAACTAAGGCAGTTGTAGGCCAGTGATGGAAGCAGGATGGGAGCAAGACTTGCTTAGGAAAAAGGTGAAAGAACAAATAGAAAGCTTTGAAAGTCACAAGACTCTAAAATCAGAAAGAAACAACTACCAAAAATGAGTAGATATTATCTACTGTGTACCTATTTAGTAAATTATGCAATAAAGACTATTCACAAAGCCATATGGACAGTAATCTGTTATGGTCCCAAATTCCAGGAAAAAGAACCTATAAAACCGTCACCCCACCTGCCCAGTTAGTCATTGGAAAGAAATGTTATTACATAACTTCCTGAACAAGCTACCACCTCTGGAGAAAATATTACTAGCAGAAAAAAATTAAAAGGTTTCATGAGCAATTAATATGCTACAGAAGAGATTTTCAGTCTAGAATGTCACCTTATGTTGCTTCATTTTTTTCCCTTTGTACTATCCCATTTGGGATTTTCTTGGGGGATGTGAATACATTATGAGTTCTTTGAGACAAGGAGAACTAAGTATAAGTACCTACAATATAAAGATGTACTCTGGTTTACAGTCAGTGGTGAGAAAAACGGGCAACAAATTATCTTATTCTAAAGTGACACCTAAACCAGGTTAGATAGGCAATGAGAATCATGTCTCAGCATAGTTTCCTTCCTTTGATGAGTGAAAAGGTGACCAAGTCAGACATAACACTTAGATCACGTAACATTTAGATCTTAAATGCCTAAATTAGAAAGGTAAAACCCACTCATGTCCCTGGTATGTATTTTTTTAGCACAAGGAATGCAGTTCTGTTATTTTCTGAGGCATTCTAGGCATCCTGCAATACATCTAAACGAACGATATTCAACAGGCAAATGAAATCAATGGTAAGGTCAAAGCAATGAGCCAGGGAAGCATTGTTTTGCACAGGCTTTTGAAAGGCTGGATGGAAGGAAAAGGCAGTAGTTGAGGCATGAACAAAAAAAAAAGCATGGATTCATCTTTTTTATGTCTTTTTACCCCTGGATGAGACCCTTGCAGTAATCATTATTGAAATTTGTCTTTTATTCTGCTGGTTGGAATTTATCAAAGAGTGTAATGGAATAATTCTCTGTAGTTGTAACTTGGACTCTGAGAAAAACAACAGTCATTGTTTTACATCAGACTGGCTCTTTCCTGGCACAGAAGTACTTTTGAACCACACTGAGATAGTATGTCCTGCCTGATGCTCCATCGCAGTATCTGGTAGGATTAGACTCTGACATTTGTAGTGATTAATCTCAAACAGATGAGAAGCTGGCACAGGTGAATTCCTGCAGCACTAACAGGTAACTTAAGGTTCTTGGTTTTGTATTGCTGTGGGTTTTGGTTTTGGGGTTTTTTGGGGTTTTTTTTGGTTTTGTTTTTTTCCCAATGGTGCATTTTGGGAACATTGTTGTTATTTCTGAACAGCACATTGTTAAGTTTTTTTTCAGTAACCACTGAATTACCTACGTTTTGTTTACCCAGTTGCCCATGTTTGCATAATTTTTCTATATGTTGACATATTAATAGTAGAATCTGTAGCATTCTGCATGAAGCCTATTTTCTCATGGTTAGAACAAAGATTTCAGACTATTATGAAAATGCCAGAATAATACTATAAATAAGACTCACTGCATTATCTTTGATCCAGTGGAGATTTATATATGAATTTCAATATCACTGCTTCAGCATACTGTCTTTCAAAAAGGGGAGACATTAAATCCAGTACTCTGAATATTTCTAGGGACTGGTGTTGCAGAAGAGAGAATCTCACTGGGGCGCGTAGGTAACATTTTTCGTTTTCTCTAATAAACTCTGTTGCGATGGTTAATGAATTGGCTCTAATGCAAATGTCTATAAGAGATTGCTGAATGTGTGTTACCAACCATTATGACCTGCACTGTATCATATCACCCTAAGTATTTCTTCCTTTCAAAAGCACTATAGGTTGTAACACAATACAGCCCCTCTTTAAAAGGTCAATACAGTGGAAAGTCACTGGAGTCAGACTGGAATAACTGCACGAGCCAACCTGGCTGAACTTGTTTTGTCTGAATGCTAATCAAATCCGTATCTTCATATAAACTTTTGTGCTTGCTTAGCCTTGTTTTAAAAACAACACCTTCTAGCAGTTGGGATCAAATCCAATTTTGCACAATTTAAGGCTGAACGATATAAATATTACTTAGCATGAAGATGAAAAGTAGAATTACACTTCTAACAGTGAACATATTTATCCAAAAATATTGCTCAATGCTGTAACCACAACGGTAATCATTTTAATTAAAAATACCTTCTAATCTCTACGTGTTTTGTAATAAGGAAAGAAAATCTCTGCCACAAATATACATGGATGCACAGAATAACAACCATTTTCAGGAAGAAGACAATAATGCTGTTGTTTCTGGTTACTCATCAGCTTTAAGATGAAAAAAAGCAACAAATGTTTGGATTGGAAAAAAGGGAGTAAATTTTTATTTTTCATGACTTTTTGATAATTGCAGTCTCTAAGATTATTAAAAATATATGTTGAGATTAAGAACCTTCATTTCAACTAACCACCTTGGAATAAGGACCAGGACCTATCAACAAATCAGTCTCACTGTGTCAGGTTAGGTATCTCAAGAGGGACAGTTGAAATTGTTCCTCACATTAAAAATAATACTATTAAGATGATCTGAGACTGAACAAGTTTTCACTGCATTTGGAAAGGTTCAGACATTAAGGTTACAATTTAAGACACACCTTGGCTATAACTTGAGCTATAACCAAGTCTGTTTCGTTAATATGATGAAATCCAGATTATTTCTCCTTATTGACACTACGTGATGAGACATTCAGAACTAAACCAGTAAAAATCACCTTTCTCCAATAAGGTCCATATAAATTAGAAGTTAGTTGTTAAAATACTGTGCAGAGTGCATCAGAGGGAAAGCCAAGCACTAGGTAGCTGAAATAGGAAAGAAAAGTAACCTTTAAGTGTCTTGTCTTTCATGTTAATAATATCGAATTTAGTGAGTCCTTCCCAATGTTTTACTTGCAGAGCAAATATTTTCTCTTTCCGTTATTGAACTCATGGTGTGATGTCAGCTAACAGCAGCTTCAATTCCTTTAACTAATGAATAAAGATCACCAGAAAAGTGATGAACTACCACAAAGTTTTAAAGGAGGGTAAGACAAATGAGTTTTTATATGTAGTTCAGAGGTTATCATTTAGGATTTTTTTGAAGATAAGTGATATGGGTTTGATTCTGGTAGATGTAGGCACATAGAGAAATTATATGTCTAAGGAAGGTTCTGTATCATTTTAGTGAGACAGGGTGGTAAAATTCAGCTAACCTGGCTCAAGTATACAGGGGATCTGGTACTACACAGAAAGGGAAAATGTTCAAGAAAATTTGCTTCTGTTTTCTTGTTTTCATTTTTTTTATGTTAATAATGATTACTAACAATTCAGAGATAAATTGTAAACATTATTGAATTTATCGCTAATCTGATGTTTACAGTTTCAGCAGTTTTCTGGCATTTATTTTTTTTTTCAGATTGGTCCAATATAGGATGTTTTAAAGTTTAAGTGTAAAAAAATCCTAGAGAATCTAAATATCTGGACTTTTTGGGGGGAAGGGGACAGAATATGTTAAAAATGTACAGTGACTACCTGAATCAATATCAGTTCTTATTCTTCTTACTTTCCTGCTAAATATTAAGTATTTCACAAATATTCTCCAAATCTTTTTTATGATGCACCATCATCTGGTCTTGGTATAATTGAAAACAACACATCCGGTGTTACAAATAATCTGTTTAAATTACAATTAATCATTAAAGCATGATATCACATAACTTGGTTTAATGTTATATGTCCTAATTTAATCCCTTCTGGATATACCTTAGTTTAATCTCCTCTCAATTCAATTTACCAGATTAAGAATTTATGTAGTTCTGCACATCAGAGCTCATGTTCTGTGTATGCTTTCCATTCTAGGAGTGGCATGGAATAAAATCTGTTACTTATTCCCAGTGATCGTATTCATTTTAGAACCTTTACCAAAACTGTTTGTTGGGGATTTTTTTCCTGCCAAAGTTACTTGTTGCTATTTTGGACTTCCTTGAGTAAAGCAGGCATTTATTTTTAAAGTACAGATAAGGTCCTTGGTTAATATAATTTTCTTCATAGAGGTTATGCACGCTTACAGAAAAGGAAGTTTAGCCAGATGGCTGCAGTAATGAAAATATGTCTAGGGGAAAAAAAATAAATGAGGAAATTAGCAAAACTGAAGTCGAAGAAACAAAAATCTGCAACTGAAAATAAGAAAGGGTAAATATTTAAGATGTTTTTATTAAAAAGCATATGGATCTAAACACTATCAACTGCTTTTTGATGGATTCATGGCACAATGTTGAAACTTGGTATAATTTTTATAAAAAATGATCCTTTTAAAACACAACTTTTCAAGATGAAATGTCCTGTACAAAACCTACAGATTCAGGATTGACATTTTTAAAATGCCATTTTGAAATCTTCAGTAAACTTTCTTGAAATGTTTCTAGAAAACTCAGACAGCTAGATGAGTTCTCAGGATAGAAAGACAGAGGAATGTTACTGATAGAATTCAGAGAAGGACAAGTGGAATCTTGTAAGGGTCACATTTTAATGATAGGGAAAATATATTGGAATTTGATTGGGGTTAAAGTTTGGCTCAAAGGTAGAAGCAAATAAAATTCTAGACTTTTTTTTTTTTAATTAAATGCGTAGTGCTAAGTGGATGTAGTCCATAGACCTTATAGCAACTTTTCAGAATTTAACCAATAAGATCCTAAGAGTTCATGAACTTATTTACTACGTGTTCAGTTAAAGGAGTGGTTTGCAGTGAGGCATTTTATCCATAGTTAGAAGTCAAATAGCAGAAGGAAGAAATTTAGCAAATAACAGAATAAGTATTATATATAGTTCAATTGTTACATGACTGGAGACTGTAGTACAACGCACATGTACACAGGGACAGCTGGTATTGAGTGTGCAGTTTGATCTTCAGTATTTTACTGCTTAAGTATTAACCATGCAGTATCAAAGATCTCTTTACATTTTTCTGTTCTTTCTCAGGCTGACAAGCTAGTTACTCTGTAAGTAACCTTTCTTATCTCTTGGACAGTTCAAGAAGTCAAATATCTTGTTTTCACTCATATAAGCTAAAGTTCCAGAAACATATTCCTTTTAGAACAAGAAAAACACAAATTTAGAGAAAACCTTATCTTGAGATAATTCAAACACTCATATTTTTCCCATAAAATCAGAAATAAAGGCATGAACGAATGACAGACCTTTAGCAACAGACAAAGTGCCCATAGAGGACCAGGATCTGGAGACCCTTATGAGAATATGGGAATACAGTGTTCTTCAGTATGAGGAAACATGAGCAAAACTGACGATATAATTTGTGACAATTCTTGAGTTGTTTATTTGAGGAAACAGACACTAAGAAAAAATTAAGACTTTTTTTTGTTTGGTACTTTTAAAGTATAATTTGAGATGACAGAAATGCAACAACTTTTCTATCGAGTGCTTCAACATTATCAGCCCGACCCTGACAACTCTGTGATTAAGCCACATGCAATTACTAAGGTTTATCCACTTTCATAAACTTCCTGTGTGACTTTTAATGGACTACATATCACGTTGAGATACATTTAATCAGAAATGTAAATGTAACAGTAGCTTTCTATCGCAGTATGTTAGAATAGACGCTTTTTTTTAATTTGAACAAATGTTTGCGTTACTCATAAATCAGCGATGTTCCTGTATCACCACTACAGAGAAATATTTAATCTGTCTTCTGGTGCATAAAATTTCTGCAAAAGAACTGCTTCTTGATGCTAATGACAATACAGTTCTCAAAAGAACTTCAATGTAGTGTGAGCACAGCTCATAAACAGTACCCAGAAGTTAACTTTGTATTATAAACTAACTTTTGGGAGCATTCTGAATTCAGTGCCTGCATTAGGAGCCTCATGCATGAAAAAATTAAACTAGAATATAATTTATCAGCAAACATTTTATCAACTATTTGGTAATTTTTTATAAACAATCTATTATTATTATTTTTTCCTAGCAATGAGACATAAAACTGATACTGCAACATAGATTCCTTTCAATTTGCCAAATAAGTTTAAGTGATCTATGTGACTCTTGTCTAGTATAATATTTCTCAGTTACCACCAAGACATCTTCTCCACAGAATGTCACACACTTTGTCACACATACCCCTGCGCTTATGAAAAATAATTACTGGTTAGTGAAAACAACTGGCTTATTAAAGAAAAAGGAAGTTCTATAAAACAAGTGTAGAGGCTGCAGCAGGACTTAAAAGTCTACTAAGCCAACCACAAAGTCTCAGGTTGGTTGTATCATATAATTTTGTGAGTTACAGGTAAAAGTATGTTTTAATAAGTGCAGTGGAGGTGTTTCTAATGCACTTGTCTTGAACAGCTCTTCAATAATGATTTAACACATACTATAATAAAGGAGCTTGTACATGGATTTAATATATTTTATTTTATTTCACTCTATTTTATCTCAACCAGTTTTCATCCTACTTTATCTCAAGTGACAAAACATTTTCTGCCTGTAAGCATGATAAAATCATTTCAATGTTTCAAAGAGATAGTTAAGGAATTCCAAGAATATATATATGGTTTATTTGTCTGTTTCTAGTCAATAAACAAATAATGATCTCTCACTGGTTAGGCTACAGTGCATTGGAACAGTATAACTAGTTGGCATTGTCAGCTCTATACAGAAGAGCTGCTCCACTGAAGGCTAACAACTTCATCTCAAACAGTTCTCTCCATTATTTTGTCTCTCATTATCCAGATTAGAAATTCCCCCCCTGAAATTTCACTTCCTTCAGCATTCAGTTCTTTTTCTTTTTTCTTCCCAGCTTTACAATTCCATTTGGAAGACCTTCATTTCTCACCTAAATTCCAGGGGAAGCTCCAGATGACTTTCAGACTCACATTCTTCTTACGGCCATTCCTACCTGCAGATCACAATTGTAGCTCTCTTGTCTATGTGTCCTTCCCACAGAGGCACCTTTCACACCTCACTGTTTTCTTCAGCCACACTAACAACGTGGTATTCCTTATCTGTGTTCTTTGACACAAGATTTCAGTTTAAAATCAGCATGGTCATATCTGAGGATGTCATCCCATTTTCCTTCTCTTTTCTTTTTGAGTGGCTATAGACCACTGCATTCTTTTTTTTTTTTTTTTTCCTTTGGAGGCCTTAGTCCCTCTCATGTTGTCCACCTACACACAAAAGAAGATTAAGTGACACAGCATCAGTGGTCTTTCTCTTGGCAGTTTCACATCAGCTAACAGAGGTGAGACAAGCACAGTACAGAGATGTCCCGACTGCATCAGGCTAGCTACACTGATGTGATGGGTTGACCCTAGTTGAATGCCAGGTTCCCACCAAAGCTTCTCTATCACTCCCCTCCTCAGCTGAAGAGGGGAGATAAAATGTAATGAAGGGCTTGTGGGTTTAGATAAGGACAGGGAGAGATCATTAACCAATTACCGCCACAGGCAAAAGAGACTCAACTTGGGGAAAGCTGATTTGTTACAAATCAAATCAGAGAAAGGTAATAAATAAAACCAAATCTTAAAACACCTTCCCCCCCCCCTCCTTCTTCTTCCAGGGCTCAATTTCATTCCCAATTTCTCTACCTTCTCTCCACCAGTGGTGCCAGGGGATGGGCAATAGCCAGTTCATCACATGTTGTTTCCGCAGCTCCTTCCTCCTTGGGGGAAGATTCTTCACACTTTTCCCCTAGTCCAGAAACTTCTCCAACACGAATTCTTCCCACAGGCTACAGTTCTTCACAAACTACTCCAACATGAGCCCTTCCATGGGGTGCAGTCTTTCAGGAATAGATTGCTCCAGCACGGGCTCCTCTCTCCGCGGGTCCACAGGTCTTGGATCCATCTGGCATTGGCTTTGTTGGACATTGGGGAAACTTCTAGAACCTTCCCACAGAAGACACCCCTGTAGATTCCTAGTTTGCCATGAAAACTCAATGTATTTGAGTACCAGTAGCAGTTAACCACAAAAAAACAGAAACTTTAAAGTTTAATTTACCCTCCTTCTTTGTCTTCATTAAATCTTGTGCTGTAAGCTTGTTTAAAGATAACTCTGGTATTTCTGCACTATACTTTAGTCACTCATGTGGCTGACTGACAAAATCTTGTAAGTGCAGGCAATGTTTGCTTGTTTTAGTTTTACATTGTTCACATTTCATTTTATTGCACTGTTTTCTTAAACTCTGTAAAGTACTGGCTAATAACTAATTTGCTTTCAGGTGTTAGACAGTTATAGCCAGGAAGCTGAGAAAAGGTAAAGCTGAGCCCAAATAAATGACAGGAAAATTCAGGAATTATATTCTTCTCCTTGTTTCTTGTGAAATGTAGGCAAAAGCACAATATTTAGGAACTGACCTGCAGCAATTCAAATAAATACTATTTGCATATGAAATCTGTCTTTGTTTATAGCAAAAGTGAAACAGCTTTCTATTCATTTTCTTCAGTTTTAAAAAAATTATGTCATATGATTTCCCTCCTGGTCACATCTTCAGCTCTCAATCAAACATTTTCAGCAGTTTACTAGTAGTCATAATCTAGGACTAAATGTAACAAACTGGAAGCTCTCAAGTGCATTTTAATGGTGTGTTATAGGCATTAAATACACAATCATTATATTAAGGGTTATGTTTTATTTTTGCTTTATTGCTGGGTCCAAAAGTAGGCTGGATAGAACAGATGTGGGAGCAATAAAATTTTCCAAAAGTTATATTTGGTAGTTGAAACGTGTGAGTTTCATAGTGGTTTGGCTGTTTTATTTCTTTTCCACAAATATGGAATATTCCATGAATATTTACAGCCCACCAGGAAAGAAAACAGGAATGCCAACATACCATAAGTACATCCATCTTGATATTTTTTGGTCCAAATAGAATATAGACCCCCAAAGTATCCTAAAAGACTCTGTTCTAACAAGACTTCCAGGTCAGTATTTTTGGTCCTAATGTATTCACATTGATATCCTAAAATTTGAGTGTTTGTGAGAACTGTTCAACTGCTTGAACACTTGAATTTAGTCACCCCTATATTAACACTAGTTCACTGTGGCATCACTTTTCAGTTGTTTACCTTCATTTATAATGGACAAATCTACTTACCAAAAAAAGGGTCGTATAACATTGAGGATGAGGTGAAGCCATTGGATGCACATGAAACATGACAGATTTACTAAGAATAATTTACTTTCTTAGTTTTTACAGTTTAGGACATGTTATATTTATAAAGAACCCCACCTTAAACCTAGAAATAGTTCTAAGGAGATACCTTGCACGTTGTGCATTTTAGATTACTTTTGATGTCCAGCTTATGAAAACCAATGTTTAGCTTTTTCTTTTCCCTTTGCACTGTCAAGAAATTGTGCTCATGTGGGACACACCAGCCGAGTTCTCTCTAGTACATCTGACTCCACTTAAAAATTAATAAAGCCATACATGGAGTTGTCAGTAATGCTGGGCAGAACGCATCAAACCAACAGATGCTCATTCTGGAGAGCAGAAGGAAACTAAAATTCTACAGCGTTCATACAAAGATGTGACAATTTTGGCCAACATAAAATTTATGCTTTATATTTATGTCTGATTTTTCATCTGATCCGTAAAATATCTATTTGGTCCCCAGTTACATTTTGTTTGGGAGGCCTAGTTCCATTGGAGCAGGTTTGCCATTCAATACAAGTCATGTTGGCTGTTGCCTATGGCAGGGGAAGCAAAATCCTTGCCTTAAGATGAAAATGCAGTCTTGTACCAGTAGCTTTTTTTCCAATCCCTGCCTGCGCTGATGCCCACATACCCAGGCTCCCCATTTATGGGCCTTTATCTCCCCTCTGATGCCAATGGGGCAGAGGCAGTGATGGCATCTCAGGGCTCCACTTGTGAAGATGGACAACTAGGGTTGTAGCTCACCACCTCCTGCACTGCTGCTTGCCAGCTAGCAACAAGCTTGCTAGTTATTGTCTTGCAAATAGGACCAGTAATTAATATTTGAAAAGTAAGAAAGATCCCCATTTCTGCCCTAAGGATGGAGATTTCTTTCCCAACAAAGCATGGCACACAAACAGCTGGTTCTGTACGACTGAGTGGGTAAAAGCAGCATGTACAGAAACAAGGAGCTGTCAGCAGGATTGCTCTAAGGCAGTCATGCCTCCATCAAAGGAGAGGGCTATTCTGCGAGGGGGTGATGTGCTTGAATGATTTTGTATTTCTTTGTGTCAGTCCTCTTGTTCCCTCCCCTTTGCTGTGGATTACAAATGTGAGATGTGGTGAATCAATTCCCTGTTTGACTGTGATCAAATTAAAAGAGAGAGAGGAAGAAGTGGGGAAAAAAGGAACAGAGAGACTGGGATAAGGAAAGAGATCATGGTTGTTATTCTTGAGAGTGGCAAATCAGAAACCGGTGACAATTCATGCAGCCCTAAAGGACACTGAGTTCTAGTCTCCCTCAGTGTCAACAACAGTATTTGAACCTACTACTCACTTTTTCAAAGGGATTAATTATTCTACAATATATAAGTGGAGTTCAGATCTCACGTTTCTCACTTTCTCACCTAATATGCAAGAGTATGTAAAGCTTTGGGGGGTATATGGGGAACATGAACTTGAAAGCAGTAAAGACCAAAATTTTGGACTCTACTTTCAGTACCATTCATGCATTTGACTCACAAGTCCAGTGTTTTACAATACCTTGTATTGTAAATGAGAATGTAATTACAATACATTGTATTGTATTACAATATTTCATGCTGGGAACAAGTATTTCAACTTTCCACCATTCAGAAAAATAGATTCAAGCTAATTTTTAATCCTACTTTGAATCTACCAACATAGTCAAGAACACTGAGAAAACTACGTTCTTTAAAATAAAATTTTATAGAAGGTGACAGAAATTTAAAAAATTTCAAAACTAAATTTTCTTGCTATATGTATTGTCAAGACCACATTCATATTTTACGTAGGTATGTATGCAATAATTGTGGTCATTACATCACAGAAAATTTGGATGAGTGTATTTCTTATAAGCAGAATGATTATATTCAAGCAGAAACTACTGGTTTCTTGGTTATTATTAATAATTTATTGAAGTGGTGTCAGAACACTGCTTATCAATCTACTAGAAATAGTAGGATATGGGATCTGTCCTATAGGGTTTACAGTTTGAAAACGATACAGGAAAAACAACATTCCCTGGGTAATCCAGTAGCAGATAACCATTACAGTGTATTTCCCCTGCCTTCACTTCCTGTTGTTATTTTGGTTTGTTTATTAGTGATTTTAGATTAGTAGAGTGACTGTCAGAAGCTCTGGAGTACTTCTTCAAGTTTTTAGTTTAGATAGGATATTTTTTTCAGCACTCCAATCCTTTTGGTTACTCTTGATTCCAGTAAATATTACAGATATTTGTAAATTGAATTAACAGCAAAAAAAGGTTGTGTTTTACGTGAAAGAAGAAGTTGGAGTAATATGAGAAAGGCTAAGCAGGAGAAGAAATAATTACCCAGGCAGATAGCAGCAGCAGATGGTGATTTCTACTGGGAAATGCATGCAAGGATTCAGAAAACGAGTACTATATTATAGTGCTTTTAAAATCTGATGGCAGCACTAACATCTTTCAGAAAATGGATGTTGAACTGTATCTCAGTGCTTTAACAAAGACAAAACAGCTAAATTGAAAACAAGCAGCAGTATACGGATAACTTTGAATTAATACTCATCCTGTCCATCATATATGCTGTACCCAAAGACTTACTGGAGAAGGAAAAGAACTGCTGCAAAACGGTCAAGGGCTAAAAGAGAAAAATTGAATGGATTTGTGCTGCTCAAACTTTGGTCATGGAAACTCAGAACAAACCCTTTAGGGACTGGAGTGGAAAATGTACTATGGGGTCTTCAGCTCCTGCCCACTTTGCTCTGGGAGTAGAGCTCACTCAGCCAAGTTACAGCAGCTCAGGGGCTGATCTGACTCAGTGCAAACCGATGCTGAGGCAAGCTCCACATCTGCACGTGGCATAACCACTACTAGCAATCCGGGCAACCTGGCTGCTCCTTCTTCTCTCCACCAAGACTTCACAGTCCCTCGATTCCAGCAACAGGGAACAAGACTGGCACAAAAGCTTCCACACCAGCTCTAAAAGTACACCTTTTTTTTTTTTTTTTTTTGACTGAAATGAATGACTTTTTTCAAAATAGGATATGCCAGCTTTAAAAAATAGATCTCACTATAAAGTTTGTGAAAGGTAGCTCTTAATGAGCAATCTGTCCAAATGTGTGTGATGCATTAAATAGCTTGTGCTCTTTTTCCTGAAGTTTACTTGAAGAAAGAAAGTTAAAATTAAGGCAATTGCTGTTGTGAAAATCCCCTGCTTCCTGTGGTTCAGAAATGTTTCCTGTTAGTTTTCAAAGTCCAGAAGTAGTACCGTTTGCTAGTGATTGCAGTCTTCATATTCTCATGAATAGAGCATGTACATTACCATGCTCTATTCATCCTAAATTGTGACCACTTAAATATATAAAATATTCCTCCCAATGATAAAATGAAGATCTGACTTTTAATTCTAGTTACAATGTACCTAAACTCATTATATGATAGAGTTTGTAACTTAATCTTTCACTTAGTTTTATAAAACAGGAATTTACTGCGGAATTTGCTGAATTTACTTCCAATTCTGTATTCTTAGCAATCTTTTAAAGAAGACGTTTATGCTTCATAAAGGGAGGAATTGCTTCTATTATTTTCACTGAAATAACCTTCCATCCCCTTAAAACCGTAGTGTTTGCAGTTACCCGAGTTGGGCTTTGACTTTAATGCTCTTCCAGGTACACCAGCTTCACCTTACCTTCTTTGAGGTAGGAGTCATCTCATTGATTGTCTTGAGTAAAAGGAAATGGCTCATGCATCTTTCGTACATTATAACAAATGTCCTTTTGCATTATAATTGAATGGTGATTGTTGTGTTCAATCAATGAGAAAGGTTAAGGGAGCTTCTCTGCCAGCATTTTTAATGGAGAAGTCGATTAAGATTCAGTTTAATCATTCTGGCTGCTTCAGAATTAAAGCAACAAAGACCATCAATGGCACTATAATTACCAGCCTTTCTGTAAGTTTACACTGCTATTTATGCAGCCATAAATTTTGTTATAATGCACAATGTGACCAGGTTAACTTGCTTTGTTTGTAATGCAAAATATTTCCCTTAATTGTACTGGGAATAAGAAATTGTTGTGATGAAGTATATATTATTCAGCCTATTAAAAAAAGGGGAAAAAAAGGTAAAAACAACTCCTCTGTAGAGACTGACTGAGGTGAATCAGCCTGATAGCTTGTGTTAAATAGCTTAAAGTCATGGCCTTAACCTTGGGACACTAGAGACATATTCTACTTTATTGAACATGGAGACTAACATCACTCCCAGATGAGTAAAAAGGGTCAAATATATTCTTCTAATCCCTGTTCCAAACAGAGAAAAGGTCATTATACACTACCTATTGCATGCTGCCAAAGAGTGAAAAATTCACATTAGGGACATGGGTGCAAATCTATTTTAGACATGGCCTTTAAAATGTTACTAAAATGAATGATTAAGTGGTTTTGAACAAGAAAAAAATTCTTGAAATTGATCTCATTTATTAATTAATTTAAGCTTATAAAGGTCTTACTATAAATAGTTAGAAGACTAGAATAAATTGCTCATTTCAAATGAGAGAGAGGCTATCAAATAAATTTGTTTTCTTGTAATATTAATACGTGTAAGTATGGTTATCCGTTTCATTTACTACTGCTGAATGGAAGATGACAGGATATCTTGATTTATCCAGGATGTTTAGATAAACATGTCCAGTGTTTCCAACAAAGCAGAGACACAGGATATTTCTGTTACTCTTTTCTAATTTTTTTCTCCTTTTTTTTTTTCCTACTTCTCTGTGTAGGAATTTCATTCAAAGGACATTAAGGATTTCTTTTTTCCCTCCACATAGAGGGACAAGCTTTGATCAAACTTCTCACTGATTTAGAGACATTCTTTCTCCATGCAGAAGCACAATCTCCACAGATGGGCCAGTATAAAAGAGAAAAACAGTCCTTCAGCCTGTATAGGTAGGTAGAGGGCAAGATGTTTTTTTTTCCACCCCACAAAGTCATGAAAGTTCAGCTTGCCTGAACGAGCTAATCAGATTTTTTATTTCACATTAAATAGCAAAGCTATTTGTAAATTTGCATGAAGATCAGATGCACACAGGGAGAGCATTTTCACCAGTTAAATTGGTGGGATCCATGTGGGGAACCACCTCAGCCTGTAGATTTCAGAGAAATGGATTGTGGCCCACCTAAAATAAAGAAGTCTCTCCCTGTAATTTGACAAAATAATCTTGTATTTTTTCCTATCACCTTTCATGATTCTTTATTTCTACTAATAGCATATTTCATAGCTTGTAGCTGTGAATATTAACTAAAGATGGATTGTATTGTCCCTGTAGCTTGGAGCTTGCTGTTGTCCTAAAACAACTTTTCCTTCCTTTTCAGCAGATCATAAACTAGTAGGAGAGGATCATCTGACTAACACCAGTTACTGAATGACAAATAAATTATCAGATCATACAAAAATTTTTTAGTGTACAACTTCTGAGCTTGCCATTTGCTGCATAATTTATGCTTCTTGGAAAGCTGGGCTTGAAAGTGTAATCAAAGGTATCGATATATACAAATCTGGACCTCCTACTGGCTATAAAACTACATGTACATGTGGTAGCAAGATACGGTTCTTTAATGTATTTCCATATCAAGCCAGCTCTTTCAATAGCAGGAAATTATGAAAACCGCTAAAGAAGACAATTTAAAAATGTAACTCCTTAAATCTGTCTCCAAAGAGGTAAAGACAAACATGTAAATCAGCTGTTTATGAAACATTCATGTTTGAATTTAAAAGGCATATCAGTATACAGTGAGCATCGCTGATATTAAAGTCAGGAGCTTAATCCTCTAAAGAAAACAAAACACATACAGTGCGTAGGCAGCCTGGCATAGTTCCTTCGGATTTTAGACATGTGAGTTAGGGTGCGGAGGCTATACTTAATTTAAAATAAGATTGACTAATCTATTTGAGTGCTTACTGCCTTGTAAGCAGAGAAAAGAGTAGCGTGCCAGAATGGAAATCATATGGGCCGGGAATTCCCCTTCTGTTGACCACAGAAGGTATAGGCATAATCCATCAAGAACAGAATGCATGCCATACTTTGTTCATTAGCATTTAAAGAGGCTGTTTGGCATCAGACAACAAATACAATTCTTGCAAGAACTTGGCAGCGGACTGTTTGTCAGTTAATGACAATCCACAGCTTTTTCAAGGAAATACTAAATGTTCCCAGGGCTATTTCTGAATTCTTTTCAGCATGAAGCTTGAAGTGGAGCTAACACATTTGTATAGCAGTGACCAGCTTCCAAGAGAAAACATCAGTTCTGAACCTGAAACCAAAACAGATTTGTTGGCAACACATCAACAAATTGTGATGGAATTACGGGATATGTGGTATCGCATACCTTATCTTTACATTTATGCATTTCCTAAAATACACTGTGTTTAGCATGTCCATAGGCTACAGTCTGGAAAATGATAGAATCTTATTTAGGACTTGGATATCATTATAGACAGTGTGATAACACACAAAGAGAAAGAAAAAAAGAAGAAAAAAAGCCCAAAGTTTTTGTAGCTTTAATTATCGATGAGGTTTTTTGCTAATTGCTGTATTGTTAACTGCATACCAAATTCCCCTCACTCTCTGTATAAAAATTTTCACCTGTGCTTAAACTAAATAAAATATATATTTTTGAGATGAGGTCTAATTCCAGTCCTAGATAACTAAATTTAAACGTATATAGGTGAGTCTTCATGTATGAGACTTATATATGGGACTCAGTAGCCTAAACATAGGCGTCCAATACCATGTGAGACTCCATACAACCCTGGCAATTGTGACAGACTGTAAGGAATTCATGACTACTGGAATGGCCATGTGGTCTTAGGGTATGTACCTTAAGTCATCTTGGCACCTATGTTAAGGCAGTAGATTGCCAACCTTTGTGTCTGAACTCCTGTTTCAATCACTGACATCCACTGGCTTCCAGAGTTGAGAGAGCTGTTCAGCTGCCAAAGAGTAAGCATCAGCTTCAAGGAGAGCTGAAGAGCTCTCTACCCTTGCTGGACTGCATTGTCTAAACTTCCACTCACCTTTAGGAGAGCTTAAACCCACCTGTCTCTCATAGAGGTGCTTCCTCTAAAGTTAAATCCCACACTTACTCTTCAGTAAAGAAGAAGAAAGAGATGACATCTTAAATAACAGGTTTATTCTTTTCTTCTCTAAGCTATATGACTGTACATATTTTTCAAATGCAGAGGAGCCATGCCTCTGTTTTTTGCATTTTGGTGGGGGTTTTGTGACAACTCTCAGAAAGCCAGCTTTTTGTAGCATAGTTAGGAAGAAATTACTAAGCCCAGATGTAGGTCTGATGCAAGGTTGTGATGCTACAAGTTAGACTGTTTTGTAAGTGCTACAGGTTGTATTGTGTCCTTCTTTCATAAAGGCAGGGACCGTTTGCTATCTCAGGAGAAAGATTGTGGATTTTAACATTCTATCCCACAAAGCTTCAAGATATTGCTTCCTTTTTTTTTTTTTTCTTCAGAATATCCAGCCAGGATTTTTATAGGACTTCACTTCATAAATTTGGCTTGTGGGCTGAAGAGCAATTACTAATAACAGCGAGCTTCAGGAAGCTTGAAAAACATTATTTGCTGGCATGAGGGTACCAGCTGATGTGATTCTAATGAGTCTAATGAGACTGGAACAACAACAAAAAGTTAAGTACTTAGGGGACATAGAAAAAGATACTTTGCTTAAAGAACCACGATTCCTACGGCAAGTGACCACCTTGTACTCTTCAAGGTGGCTTCTGAATATTCTCAACTGAAGCCATGTATTAAACAATGAAGTAAGCAAGAAGACTGATAGAGGAGTTCTTATTAAGCTAAAATTGCAAGCCTCCCTGCTAAAGTTGTGTATAGATTTTAAACTGAAAGTGTACTGTTGTCAGTCTTAAAGAGTTCTCTGGTGGAAATTTTCCAGGGAAGCTATGAATAAATTATATTTACATACACTTGAAGGTACTTTTACATTGCAGGAGTCCTAGAAAAAAGTCTGAGGGTAAATGAGGTCCAGCTCCAACATCAGTAAAATTTTCTGTCACAAGCTTCATTTACAGTGGAAATGAGTTAATAATTACACACCTGGATCCTATAACCAATGAACTTCATTGCTAAAGAGGGATGATAATATGTTACTGAATCTATTCTAGTTAATGTTTTCTCCTTCCACATTTTCTACAACATAAATATGGGTTACTTACAGTTCGGAAAGTATGTTGACAATGCAAAATGAAAATCTGGTTATCGGAGATACTAGTATAACCTTGCTAGCTGATCTGTTTCATGCAGAGAACAGCAGTGAAGTCAAGGTGGCACTTCTACATGTTGGGAGTTGAAATAGATCTGACTAAAGACTATCATTTGTATTTTAGATTGCTGACATACCATAAATTAGTCTCCTATTTTTTTTGTTGATAGTGTTAACTGTGCTAGTCAGGTTTAGCTAACACATGCTACAATCACACCTCAGTTTTCTAAAGAGAGGTATCCTATAGAGAGCCTCATGGCAACAGCAGTAGGACAGAATGTTCCAACTGAGAAGTCAGAATCTCCATCAGCTCACAAGGTAAGACAACTGTGCTACTACTGCATGGCAGAGTGTGTTGGTACAGTAACAAAGCAGAAAGGAAATCATACTGGAGAAAATATGAAGTATGGGTCACTCAGCTAGCACTAAAGAGCTTAAATGGACTTCCTGTGCTATCTTTGTAAACCAGTAGTTTTCCTGTTATCTCTCAGAAAGAGCAGGCCTTCCCTTCTTCACACAGGTGTGGAGAATAAAGATTTTAAAGACTGTGAGACAGAGAGAAGTTACAATATTGCAGACTTGTCGATATTCTTAAAACAGAAAGAATACCCAAGGCATCATATACAATGCATAAGTCAGAGCCAAACAAAAAGATTCGAGGTAAAGCACATGAATCTATCCAGACAGAAGGGGTGGAATTCAGCTAGTTGCACCTTAAATTTCTGACCTAGTCCTGGCCTGACTTTATAGTAAATGGAGAGCTACAAGCACTTTTAGAGCACAATTCATCTAACCAAATACAGTTGTCTCCTTTGGAATGAGATGTTCTGCTCTATGGCTCTCCACTGACTATAATAAGCTCACACCTAGGCATCTACACTCAGGTGAATCCAATGCTCGGATGGTTAGAAGAGATGGAGCACAGTCCACATGCAAGTCCACATGCTGCCTTTCTGCAGCATCTGGTTACTGAAATGGTTTTTTGTCAGTCAGCTGGACCAGTAGTGTGGAACCCAATTAGGCCTCAGGATTAAGCAGCGTTTTAAACTCTGGGTTGTGCAGTGTTGAATATGAGGATCAAAAGAGAAGAGCTTGGGTGAGGAATAATATCCTTCATATGTTGGCTGCCAGAAAAAGCAACATTGATAAGTTATCTTGTTATGGAATTAATAAAGTTCTAGATGTCTGTATTAGTCCTTTTTGGCCCCCGCCATTCACAATAAAATCATTATTTCATGTTAATAAGAGACAGATCCTGCACACATTGAAGTAAAAAAAAAAGGTAGAAATATATTATGCAGAATGATTGGCAATCATAGGCTGAGGTAGACTGATCATCCAATTAAATCATAGAATATTAAAAAGGTCAAAGTAATATAGAGCTAGTCTAATTAATAGACAATGAAATAAAATTCTGATTCTCACACTCCTGAATATAAGTCCAGTTCTGAAAACAAATTACCTACTTTATTTATGAAAGTAGTTCCTTTGACTTCAGGGTGCTTCATAAGGGCATGTGGTTCCTTGCTTATGGATTACCATGCAGGATCAGTGCCTGAGATTTTAGTTTTTCTATCCTGTTCAGGTAGCTTTAGTAGAATATTTATTTTTTTTCATTCCTTATCTCCATCTTACAAGGAGGCTCATATAATCCTTTTTGACTTCATGAACAGTAGATAAAGATTCAACCCTTTAAAACTTCATTAATACGTTGTCCTAATGATATCAAAGGTATAGTATAATTCAAACGTCAGTTCTATGTCTGTCTTCTGTGGTTTATGTGGATTTCTATTAATATTTAATTTGGTTCATTACCTTATTTATTGTGTGTTGGTTAAAGGAATTTGAAGATGGAGGTGCTGTGTTAACATAAAAGTCTCCTCACACTGAAGCAGGAACCAGATATGATGCATGCACAATAATGTTGGGACTTTGTTTATAATAAACATTTTAAATGACTGATTTTTTCTCATAAATACTCTAAGTAGGATGATCTATGAGATTTCTAATTTATTCTTGTTTAAAATTTAACCATGCTTTTTTAAAGCATATCAATTTTGTTAATACCATGTAATTAAAACATGTCAGTGCACAGCAAGTTTTAGTCTAAATTAATGACTATGAGAATTATTTTAATTAAATAACCAATTATAGAAAAATCGCAAGCATGAGAGCTGACATTTAAATGAATTTCATTTAAATTGCTTCTTAACATTGTCCCATCTAGGACACTAATGCAAAATGAACTATTGTATCAACATAGATTATCACTATTTTTGTATGCACATAATGTATTCATATTCAATCACTGGAACAGAGCTGAATATTTTGTATTGATCTGAAATGTCTATGAATAAAATACAACAGAATAAGCTGAAGTACAAACAAAAACCCCTTGTAGTTCCTTGACACAGTACAGCTGCATTTCTCTTGTTGGCACATGTACGTTTTCATATTTCAGTTCTTCATTCACTCATAAATTTACTTTTCCATTTGGTACAGGCTGAACTTCTAAAATTGCTGAGCATTCCAGTGACTTTTTAAGTTCACGCTCTCTTGTAAACACACATGAAAAATCATGATGAGATCTTCAGTTTTCATGTCAGATGTTTTTAAAAAAAGTCTTCTGTTAGAAACATTTGCTGGAATATACTTTGCTCACTTTTAACAGGAAAGTAAGAATAGCTTACATAGTTAACTAAATTACTCACCTGCACTGCACAAATCGTTACTGCATTTGTCTAACAATCACATTCAATTTAATCAGATGCACGGTGCAAACTGTGCCAGGAAACTCCTGAAGCTATTTTCAAAAGTGAGCAACAGTATAATACATTGCAAAATTGTTCTCTACTGTAGCTTTAAAGATGTCACAGAAAAAGGGGGAAAAAAGGCTCCTGCATTTTTGTTCATTGATTAACCAGTAATGTTATGTATAAATAATGTATCTGACAGTATGGCAGCCCACTTGGGACATTGTGCCATTTACTACAAAATAGGATGCAACATGCAACTGAGCAGCAAGAACAAGTTAAACATCTTTCCTTGGTAACTTTAGCATTTTTATGAGGTGTTAAACATCACAGTGAGAAGAAAAGCAGATGTAGATATTTCAACAATATTAACCTTAATTTAAAGCTATCTAGAGACACAAAATAATATTTATACATTCCTAAAAAATGCTTAAACTGTGTACAAAATGTGCTGTCCTAATCTCTTTATGTTTTTTTGGGACTTCCATGGAAACCAGTTGATATAGCAATGGAGTAAAACCAGGATTTTTTACAGAATACTGCAACTAAATGCAGTGAAGTATTATGCGTAATCTTGTCTTGTTAACTTGTAATACAGAGATATCACTGCAATATGTACTGTGGAGAATTTGCAATTAATATAGGTGTGTGTTCTAAAACCATGGTTTTTGTGAAGTGCTAGTGTTCTAAGTCAAATTAAATTATATATAGAAAACATTAGAAATTTGCGTTGAACACAGCCTAAAAAAAATCAGGGTTTATGAGTTTAGTTTCAAAAATGTCTATGAAAGTATTTTATCACTAGAATAGAACAACTAGAGTTCTTTTAAAAGATATTAAAATCATTATATCATTATAAAAGTTACCTAAATATCATCTCAAAATACCTTGGGTCACTGACAGTATTTTAAATGAAATCAATGGGACCCTTAAGTAGAGCTGCAATGAAAATAGAAATTATAAGACAAAGAATTTTATAAAGTAAGGAAAAATAAATGAATAACAAAAGAAATGTATTCCATCTGGCAAAGGATGATTTCATAATTATATATTTATCACTATGTTCGTGTATGAACAGTTTTCTTAAAAGGAATATGAATAAAATGTACTTGTATTCATTGATTTTGACTGACAAAAATAACAAATTTTATGGAAATAAAGATGTTAAACAGAAGTTTTATGTGATTATCACTAATAAAAACATAACAATGGTATTTGTATTCTCAAATTAATCCAGAGGAGTTAGCAAGCCAAACCTTAATGAAAAGCAGTATGAGGTGTTAGCCCAAGTCCCTTTCCCTGCTGTGGAATTTCCAATCACTGCATTAAGTATTGTTAAATGGAACAAGTGAGTAATATTCAACATGATTCAATACCATACATCTTGAATTTGTAACTATCATCACTAAATCACATGATCACTAAATCAAAGTATCTTTCTGTGTATTGAGCTAAATACCCAATTTAGACTCTCTACTCGTTGTCCTTTTTACATACTGCAGAAGCTGCAGCAGTTTATTTCACATCTACACAATAATTAATCTAATATCCTCTCATACTTAATGGTTACAATGGTTAATGTTTATACCTGAGGTAATGTCCATTGCACAGTGAAGAGGATTATCCACTTGATTAAAAATAAATCTTTTCACCCCTGCACTTGATTCTGTACCTCCCTGGGGAAGCTGACCATAATTTCTTTCTTGTACCTCATTCCACAAGTGATGATCCCATTTTGCACGGCCAATACTGAAGGCAGCACTGGGCTTTCAACAGGATAGTACTTCAATGGGGTTATTTTATCCCAGCTCCATCTGGAAACAAATCCCTCTTAGTTTTTGCCACTAAAAACACCCAGTAACCATCATGCATTTCCCAATGCTGTGGCCTATGAGATGCTGTGGTTGTTACTTTTCTCTTAGAACATGGAATAAGCTCATCTGGAACGGTATTAATGTGAGTAGTGCAAATGGAAAATGGTTGCTGGAAGAATACCACCCAGTCTTGAGTACAAAGAAGTTTGTAGCAGGAAAAACCAAAAAGCAGTGGCTGAAGGGCAAAGTTTATGAGGTTGATTTAGAAATTCAAAGGTGATAGGCACCTAAACTGGGTTTCACAACAGCTGTCGTGCTCAGCCAGCTAAGTCCCATGCTAAATGTCTCTCTGAACGCTGATCCAAGAGCTGCACAGGTGCCTAAACAGGCTAGGAAATAGTAGTTCATCTGCAAGCAAACTCCTAATTGTGACTCACCAGCACTATAGATGGTTTTTTTATACCTGGCTGCGGATACTTAATTTTCTATTTTGTTAGGTTACAAATGCTAGACCATGTCAAATGGACACATGGTTAAGGTGACTCAAAGGAAAGGCAGCCTCCTTCTCAACTGATAGGTATCCTGTGAATCATATACGTCTACTTCAGAAACAATTGTATGTTTTTGACTTTTTTTTTGCTTACTAGACCCAACAGCTCTGGTGGAGTAAGCTGGATTCTAGTCAGGCTCATATGTCATCAGTGAAGCTATTCTATCTCCAGGGTTACCACTGGAATGCCAAATGCTGTCCTTATTTGCACCTTCACAACCCCACTGGAGACAAGGTGTCTACTCAACTGCAGTAATTTGGCCTGAGAAAACTTTGCTGTTGGCAGTGACTTTCAGATCCCAGTACAAGGTTTTCATTACTGGCAGTTAAAATGAAAAATATTTTTATGCCCTAGCCTGAGTAATACTGATACAAATTCACAGAGATAGAGAAAATACAGAACTCTACCATGTACTTTTGCACTACTTTATTTAAGAACTACAGCTTCCTTTTCATCAACGAAGTCTGTAAATCAGCTCAGAATGATTGTTTGCCACATGGTCATTTGTAAATCTTTATGATTTGTAATGGATTTAAGTTAACTTTCTAAAGAGCCTGAAGATAACTATGGAGTGTGCTGCTGTATTTGCACCCAAGCAATTATCTTTGCCCACTTAAAGAACAAATCTAAGCATAATAACAGATAAGAAAATGTTCATGATGTTCTATTCCAGTAGACAATTACAGTAACAAATTAAAGCAGATTTTCTCTTGAATAAAGATTACCTCCTCAGTTTTATTGCCCAGCTCTGCCAGAAGTCCCTACATACTGCAGCGATGGATGCTATGTAAAGGTTCAAGAGAAAGAACAGCAACAGCACTAACTTCTGCACAGGATTCTTCTACCTGACAGTTCAGACCACATTAAACAGAGTTTCATGTACATACGCATTTTTGCATAAGTGCCAGAAGGTAGGTAGACACACACAGTAATTTTGAAAGAGAAAGACTGATAACCTTGATAACCTCTAAAGGATGCTCAACTAAACAGTGAGCACCAGTATTCAGGTTCATCTTATGGAGAGAGAAGGGTGATATGGACATTTTTACAGTTGTATTTAAACTATATTTGAGTTCATGAGGGGACAGAAAATCATGTCATCTCCTGTTTATACACTATTCTGTCAGTTACCTCCATGTTTACTCATACTACACTCACACCTCAACTGCAGGAGCTCTCTGGTATCCAGAATACTACAGAGATTTTCAGTCAACTTCTCCCAGTTTTTTCCAGGACACCTAGAAAAGTATACTTTGATTTAAAACTGAATTTGTCTCCATTTAGGTTTCTGCTATTGGATCATTTTTTTGTCTCTCTTTTCTTTCCTTTCCTTCTGCATCAAGTATCCTCTCTACTTGCAAAAGCCTTCTGTCCAAACGAGGTGCATGATCATTATGGCCATGTTGAGTATTACTCTTCTAGGGAAATAAAACAACTTGAGCTCTTTAAGTTTACCACTGTTCAACTTATCTCTTTTGCAGCTCCCTTCAGATCTTCTCTCAGATTGGTAGTGGAACTGTGAAGTGTGATGGCAGAACGGCACACAGTATCCATCTATTACATTTTTCTTTCTAATGAAGCTAAAAAACTGGCACTTCCTTCTCAGCACCCTCTTGCTGAAATGTTTGGGGATTGCATGCTCATACATATCAGAGCCAGGCTCTGATCTACTCACTTATCACGCTAAACAAGGGCATTTGCCTAGCAACTTGAACATGTATTTTTGTCTCACATTAAGACCTTGATAGAAAATAAAGATATCTCAGGAACACTGTACGTTATAAAGCATTCCTGTAGTCTGAATTCATTCCACATAACTTGATACCTAACTCATAGATAAAGAGAAAGCAGTAATCACTTCCAGGTGGAAATTCCAACTTTAGATCAGCTGAATTGGTCTATGGATTACGCAGATCTTTTTCCATTTAGAGTACCAGGAGCCTGAAGTTAGGTATGCAGAGTCATATAGGAGGAAATCAGACTTACATGCTTACACTTCTAAAGTTTTCTCAGTTTCTTGTTAAAATCCATTTGTGTGTACTGTTTGTAATGTTTTAGTTTAAGCAAAAAAAAAAATGGATCATTTAGAAAGAATTTTGATTAATAAAGTCCCTGACAATAAAAAAACAAGTTTCTACAGTTTCCATTAGCTTCCCCTATCAATGATTTTTGATATTCAAGATACTTGCTAAGACGCAGAAAAATAAAGCGCAATTGCAGCTCTTCCCATTGGTAATAAACTATTCCATAAATAAACATTTGCTTTGTTTCCTTCTTAGGAAAATTACCATTACTGCTTGGATAGATTTTCCAATATGTAGGTCAATCTGTCTTAACCTTTTCTGAAGGAAAATGAGAAATGTTCCCTATGAACAAGATAAGACATACTGTATCTAATGGCACTGTTTGCAAACACCAAATAGCAGCAGACTCAAGAACTGCAATATAAAGCTATCAATTAATTTTGTTGTAACTGTATGCACCTGTGAACAACTGCTTAATTAAAGAGGCAAACAGAAATCTCTCACAATAATGCTTCAAATTACTTGCATTTATGTGACTCAATTAGTTGGAGTGGATAAATACAATTGGAAAGCTGCCATGTGGACTTCTGGAAATAAAGAAAAGATAGAAATGAAGAGATACAAAACCAAATGGGAGGACTCAGGCAGATAAATACAGATAATTCTCAGAGGTTCATAGGCCTATACAAACAGAGAAGATAAAAAGATTCTGTGTAAATATATATAAATACCTCATTTACTGTCATGGAGTTCTGCTTTCACACACAGGAACATTAAGGGGATTGTTTGTTTTGGGCAGCGTGCTCACAGGGCTCAGATTTGTTTTAATTTTGCCATCAGACATATTAATCCAATTCCATTTGCCTTTAGGGAGTGGCAGAGTTGTTTACTGCTATTGTAGGCAGGCTAGAGTGTCTTGCCTACTCTCCAAATGTTCTGCCAGAAGGGCACAGGTCTTCCACAGCTCTGACCTATCTGCCTGCCTAAATGTCTCATACCCTGGGGGTGTTCAGATCAGGATGCATTCCTGAAACAAGTCCCCTCCTGGTCCCCTTTCCCATTACAAAGAGTTTTTCCAGAGCATGTGAGGCAGTTTTTGGGGGGGATGAAACTAAACTAGAAGATGGTCTCCATGTGAGCACAATGAGTGAACATTCATCCTCTACAGATAGCCCAAAGTGAAAAAAAAAAATGAGTGTGATGTG
The DNA here is from genome assembly GCA_025769975.1 of Gallinago jamesoni. Classification (NCBI taxonomy): domain Eukaryota; kingdom Metazoa; phylum Chordata; class Aves; order Charadriiformes; family Scolopacidae; genus Gallinago; species Gallinago jamesoni. The sequence continues at coordinate 164,468,785 of JAOQGH010000001.1, forward strand.
AACACCAAGTCTTGAACCCTGTGACAGTGTTCCTCTTGATGCTTCCTCCTGATGTAGACATAGCCTAAGGCACTTAAAATGACACCAGACACATTAGTCACTTGAATTCCTTCTTCAGTTTTCATTGCCCTGTTTCAGAGTAGGATTTAACCCCATATATGTGCAAGTCTATAGCTGAAAATGCCTTTTTCTCATCTTCACATACAGTTCAGTTTTGTTCAGTAGCATTTCGGGAAACCTTACTGCTGACAGCCATTGTCTGCAATACGGCATTTCATTAACACTGAATGACTGGCACTGGGGACCAGTTAAACAAATCAGAATTTCCATTCTTCTGAGAGGCGTCATCTAGAAATGGCAAAGAGGATAAGAGTTGGGGTAGATTACACTTTAAAACACTTTCAAGTGTGGTGTCCAAAATCTATTTTACTTTTTAATTCTGTCTTCTAAACAAAACCACTATTATTGTTTTTAATTATTTTATAAAGAACTGTCTATTCTGAGCTCACAGTCCAGGCATTCTATTCCTTAGAGAGAGGCCAAATACACATGGTATTTGGTATTTGGGTCAACGATTTGTACACGTACATTGTAACTGAGCAGTGGGATATTCTTCCAGGTGAAGCAGGGAGCAAATGACCAGGGCAGAGGAAGGTGCAAGACCTGCTGAAAGCAAAAGACAAAATTATAATTTTCTGTGGAATAAAAAATCATTAAGGCAGCTACCGTTTTAGACTTATAGTCAACAAAGGCATCAGTTGTTTGGGTTTTTTCTCTCTCTCTGGAGATACTAGCATATTGGTTTATAGCATATAGGTTTTCAATATTCAAATTCATACAAAAGTTTCTCTCTTAATTTCAAGATTAACACTGAAATGAATTTTATTAAGACAAAATTATTCATACTTTAAAAAAAAATCTGTCCATTTGAGGCAGAAAGGCTATCAATATATTTCATCACACCATTTTCACTATAGTAGTATATTAAAAATAATATGTATTTGGCTTTCTTCACTTCCTTTCCTTCCTCAATTTTGATTTCCCTCACCTTGTCCATTTCAAAATTTTTGTATATGTAAAGTGTATCCTCATAATAATTGCTTTGTTTTTTACTTTAATTCTATATTTTCCATTTGGAGCAAGGTCATAAGATATGCATAGCTGTCCCTATTGGTTTTTCCCTTCCTCGAAAGCAAATCATGCAGGTAAATGCACAAGATACAAATAGATTTGTTAGCCAACCCAATCTGGCTATAAAAATCTACCTATGACCTAGAGGACAAAACTCCTCACACTTCTAATTGAAGTCAACTACCCAGCTGACAGGCAAATATGCTTTTGAGGGCTCTTTTGCTGCTGTGATGATAGCATCTTGAGGTTGTTCCCAGATGGAGGGGAGGGAGGTAGAAGTGAGAGTCAGAGAGTGTGACAGTCACTCATCTATCTTGGAAACATCGAGGACCTTGGAAATATGAATTAAATTAGGCTGTGCTTTCGTGAACACTTCAATCTAACTTAAATATGAAACACTGCTAAAGGAGACGATCCCTCCGCCCTCCCCACCCCAGCTGTCTGTTCCCCACCTTTTCCCTTGTGCCAGCATGTGGGATCATGTGGCTGCCTTGAAGGCTACAACTGGGAACTGATCCAACACCCAGCCCCCCAAATATTAAAAGTTTTTAGTTGGGTCAGTTCCTTTTGCATAAATGCTAATGGGAAGAGTGGGGGAGTAGAAAATACAGGCAGAGGAAGGGCTGAGGGAATTACCACTTTCAGTAGCAGCCTGGGCTTAGATCGTCTCCAAGGCACTGGTAGACCACAGACATAGCCATCCACGGGGCTGAAGCCCTGACCCAACAGGCCTGAGAGCCAGCATTGCACTTCACCAGCAGCAAAGATATGGAGGAAAGCTGCCACTTTTCAGCACCTGTTGCAATTCTTATAAGACTAATCAAACTGATTGGGGGGGGGGAGGACACAAAGAAGTCAGGCTTCATAGTTATTAAATGAACTGAAAGTTATTCTGCCCAAACTTATTTTGATCATTATTGATCTAATCAAAATATGCTTGTTTAATGAGAAAATGCAAAGATTAAGGAGTTATTTCTAATCAAAACAACATTCTCTAAAAATGATGGAGTACAATTTCCTAGGTGCTTATGAGTGGTAGATGACTGGGTTTTCCTTCTCCATGCTAGGTAAGTATGTACTACACATAAGTAACGAACCAAGAAGAACTCTCAGGCCAAAAACCCTGACAAATTTGAAAGTTCCTCTCTGCCTTCCAGCACAGCATGCATTACTTTCAGTCAGCTCCTCCTGGTGCATGTAGCTGTGAAGATAGAATTTGCATGCCATTTGTACAACTAGCACCCAAAGTTGATGAGAGGCATGACAAGGTTGCACAGCCTTGGCATAGTAACCCATGAGGGTGCCATAACCTGTCGCTGTGGCTACAAGTGCAGAGTACACGAGGAAAGCTAAACTTATAGGACTGTGACATCTCCTGTGCACTCCAGAGTGAACTCTGAGGACCAAAATTATACTGAATTACTTCCTTTCCTTTCTTCCAATATGTCCTCAGCCAAATTCCAGTGACTGAGCAGCTGTAGCAATACCGTACTGATGAGTGCGATGAGGAATTTGTCTTTAGGGTGAAGGCTATGATCAGTTCAATAGGCTTGAAGCTTTTTTTACTTTCTCCTTCCTTCCTCTCATCCTTCCTTCCTTCCTTCATTTGCTCAATCACAGTTCATATATGAAACCACCAATGACTTATCACAAACTGAAAGCAGAAGCACAGATCTAGAAGGAAATCCTTTTGAACAGATACAGATACCTGTAATATAGACGTTGAGTTACCAGTGAGCTAGTCATCCAAGATCCCTACACAGTTGTTTCTAGGCATTCATTTCATCTTAAAACAGAAGTCTACAATAAGTCAGGTGAACTACTATTCCAGAAGACCAGAAACCTGTATTTCTCTGCATTGACTGCAAAAGATGATTAGCTAAGCAGGTGACTACAGCGCAGAGATCTAAAGCTGGGTAGCAGGAATCCTGTCACTGACTACAGAATTTTTCTTAGCTATCATCCTCATCATGGCAATCTGTAATAAAAGAAAAGATAACAGACAAATCTTTAATGATCACGTTTGAACTTCAAGTTTGTGGGGGATTTTACCCATGATATTCAAATCTCCCACAAATGAATTAGAATTTTCACAAAAACTTTTCACACATTCCCACTATTTTTTTGCTTGACTAAATATTCTCACTCTTCTGCCCACATACACAAATGGCATGGTCATACTGGGGATGTATGTAGAAGTAATAAACGAATGAAAGATGCATAACAAACTTTTCAGCTAATTTTGCTTTCAAAGCTGTAGTTTGAATAGATTTAGCAGGAAAAAAAAGTCTTACTTAAAATAGTTCAACTGCAAAGCCAATTTCTTTTCAAGAATATATTGATTCCTTCTTGCAAAGTATTATTTCAACCTAAGTTTTGAAATTGAAAATCAGTTCTGAATGGCAAAATATTGTTTGTTCAATGTTCTGTTTTCAGAATGCTTTTGTGCTACAAAGGCATTTCACCATTATTCTCCCTGATTTCTTTATCTGAATAAAAAAGAAGGAGAAGAAAAAAACTTTGATGCATTGTCATGCTGTGATGGGATATGTTTTTTGAAGTTTTTACATTGCCTTATTGGTCTTTATTATTTAAATGCCTGGTTTAAATTTATATGATGAATTGAAGTCTGGGGGGGGTGTACCCATATTAACTGTAATCCAGCCAGCACTTTGGAGTTTGCTGCTACCCGTATTACTTTTGATTTGTGTGGCAAATCTCCAGGTTTGAAGTTTCGTTGCAAGTGCCTGAAATTGGAGTAGGATGAGCGTTGTTATTTTCATTGTTTGGAAAACAAAAATGTACCTCTGATAATTTTTGTCTTTGATTACTGCTTCTTCAAAGGATTTAAAGCAGAATGAAAGCCTTTGAAAATTTTAGAGATGAAGAGACATGAGAGTTATTCTGTATGCACCAGATAAACAGATGTCTTAGCTTTCAAACTAAACCCAGAAAATATAATCACAAGCTTCATCAGAAACAGATAACAATCTAGGTGCACAGTACTTTACATTTTACTAATGTGCAATGGGAGAAATAATAATACTACTTCCTTCACTTGTCTAAATATTTGTTTCAGACTAACAGCTCAAAAAACATGTTGGTAATAGCAAACAAAATATGATAAATTCCTTTGAGGGGGAAATATTCTCAGCATAATGTCATTATAAGCAGAAGTAAACACACTTTGAAATGTATTGGCAAATAAGTAAGACACTCATAACGCTGAAGGTCTTAAATTGTGAATTCCTAAATTAATGGGTATCAGATGTCATGAGTGCTTTTCATCCTGTATTAGAGTCACACTGAAAAGTCCCAATAAATTTAAGTTGAAGTTGTAATCATCCAAAGGATGACTACATGACAGGGCCCATTCTTAATATGTGGAAAAAATGCCTGTTCGGAAATATGTAAAACTGTTTAGAAAGAGCTGATGATGTGCATTATTAAGCCAGCCTCTGCAGGCTTCCAGGAAACCCTAAAATATGGATGGATTTGAGTGACCCACAGAAAGAAATGTAGGGTTTCTTATGTTCCTCTTGGTTCCAGATACTCAGGATGTTGTTGAACAAGTGCCTGTACCTGAGCTGTAAGGGAGCAGGTTAGGGAAAGGCATAGGAAACCTGACTAAATTAAGCAGAGAAAAGCCTGAAGGAATTCAGATCCAGTTTATGGTTTCCTTAGGCTACATGAAAAGGAACAAAGTGATTTTTGTAATTCCAAAGCAAGTTCAAATGACTTACCTCCATTTATGAAATGACGTACTCCCACATCAGAAAGTCCGTTTGTTCTGTACAGGTAAGATAAAGTATGGACAACACACAGTGCTCTAGTTCACCAGAAGAAAATTGAGTTCAAAAGAGAAAGTACAGAAATAGAAGTCACGTTCATTTCACAGAATCACAGAATCACAGAATCTTAGTGGTTGGAAGGGACCTTTGAGATGATCGAGTCCAACCACATTAAAAAAAAAAACCACACAACAACAAAACAAAAACAAACCACAAAAACAACAAACAACCAAAAAAAACCCCACACAAAAACAAACAAAGAAACAAACAAACAAACAAAAAAAAACCACCCACCAACTAAACCCCACACTCACAACCCCACACACAACACCCCAGCA
>JAOQGH010000001.1:164474144-164489435 GCA_025769975.1 Gallinago jamesoni
CCTCCCTTTCATAAACCCATGCTGGCTGGCCCTGATCCCTTGGCTGCCCTGCACTTGCCTTGAGAGCTCACTCAGGACGATCCTGCAGAAAATCATAATTAAAATAGTGTTCATGGAAGACAGAAGAAACAGTACCAACAAAAAGAAGGTTCTTTAAAAACGCATGAAAAAAGAGAAAAGATAACATTCCAATTCAAAGAGGACAGAAGTGGAAAGTCATGATTAAAATTATAAGAAAAGGAAATATCAAGCGCCTTAAGTAAAAGGAAGAATAAATAGGGAGATCTAGAGATAGACAAGGTATAACATTTGAATAGTATGTACATCTGCTGTCTCTCTAGGCTTTGAGATCCAGTTGTTGCTGTTAAGGTGACAATTCAGCTGAACAGGACTTTAGTATTAATGCTGAGGTTTAAAATTGAAAGTAATTTGTATTTTGAAGGACATTAAATAGAAAGATCCATCAGAGAGCAGCCAACACATTAATATTTCAAGACTCCATAACCGGAAGTAACACTATGAGCAGTACAATTTTTAAGATTTCATTGGCAGCTAATTATGATACTTGTTCTTATGTATACACTGCTATAGAGACAGCAAGCTGGACCTGGAACACATATTGCAAGAGATGGAGAAGTAATGAGATTGGGGAGAATTAAAACAGTTTTAGATCAAACATGTTTGATTTGGTTTAAATTTCTAATTAAAGACAAGGCGACATATCCAAAGCCCCAGTCTTCTCATGACTGGTTCATTGTGCAGTTACACTTCCATTTAGACCTCAAAGGAAAATTTTATCTTCATGGTGGTACCCATAGCTATGTCTACACTGCTACTTCTAGGGACTGATCCCGGATAACCAGCCCAAGTGGCATGGACTGATTCACCAGCACATTCTTTTGAGCCAGCTTCTCTGATGCTCCCCTATGCATTGGCCATGTTTTTTTTTCCTGGAAAGACTTTTATATTCCATTTCTATTCTTGCGCGTGGATTTTCAGTTCAAAGAGTCTGAACTGATGTGAGGACTTATGTTGCCATCTTCAAGATTAATGGCTTTTTAGCATAAAGCCGAGGGGAGTTGTTGTGTGCCTGAGGATAGTGAGGGTGCTTAAGAATGAAAAGCCTCTTGGGAACATTTTTGAGGACTGCTGAGGGACAAGGGGTAACATGTTGTGTGGTTTGGACATTCAGGGAAGATCCACTGAGTGAATTATTCTCCAATGGATGCCCAGTTTTTGTCTTTGATAGAATTAGCTGTAGAGGAAATTAGTAAGGTAGGGAACAGTTAATTAGTGTGAAGGTTGGGTGTCCAGCTCATTGCTTCTTTTGTTTTTTGGTAAATATATCCTTTTAGGCCTGAATCTGATCTTTATTTACACTGATTAAATTAAGCAAAATTCTAGTTGTATTCATATGAATGGACGAAGACAGCTGCTTTGAATCAGAGCCCTTGTGGATACTATATTTTGCCTGCTATCATGTCTCAGTGTATTTAAGAACTATTTGATTCATGAAATACAGAAATCAGATATTTAATAATTCGGATGATAGGCGGTGTATATATGAAACTGAACAGTAAAGTCCAGTTTATGCTACTCTCCATGTTCTGTCTTCTGTTTATCCTCCTTTTTTGTTGGTATTGGTGTGCTCTAATTTCCTTCTGCCTCTCTGTAATTCCTGCTGTCCAGTTCCCTTTGACACCAGCTTGGTCTAATGTCAGTTGAATATAAAACTGAATACTTAAGGGAGATCTTTCCCAGTCTGGCAGCTCTCGAACAGCTAAGCTTCATTTCAAGACTGGTTTGTTGTTTCGTTTTGTTTTGTTTGCAAGCAAATCTCAAGCCTGTATTCGGAGAGAGGAAGGGTAACAAATAACTATGCATATAAATTCCTATTTATCGAAAATGAAACTATTATAGCAACATAAAAATCAGTGTTTGTCCAATTATTTTCTGCAGGCAGTACAGTACATTGCAACATAGTTTCTCATTAGATTAAATCAAAACTGTTCTTAAATACCATTTTACCAGCTGTTACTGAATAAAGGGTGAAACAAACAGTTTGTAGCATCAGATATGTAGCTTTCTGGCACACATCTTTGCCAACTTTACAACATCTGTGTATAATGTTTCAAGAAACAAACATCCTCAATGGTTATTCTTCAGTTTTATTAAAATTCACCATTTCGCCCCCCCCCCCCAAAGTAGTCTCTTATGTTTGTGCTAGTATAAACTGAAACCATTGCCAATAAAAGTGCATTGAAATTCATAAACTAATTCTTAGACTTTCTTTCTTTCAATTATTAATAAAATGTGGTGAAAATAGTCTTACAAGCAATCACACTTCTTAAGTAATTACTTAGGAGGACAGCTTTGTTTTTTATTATTCATTTTTGTTTGCATTTTTGATTATTATTATTTTTTTAGTTATTATTTTTCCTCCCAAATAAGGATGCAATATAGCCTGCACAGAGATTGACAGTGTGTACTGAGTGTTAGGTGTGTGCATCAGAGACATATTCAGATGTCTGTGAAGCTTGGATCCTCTTGAGTTTCTGGATGCTGTGTCTCCTAAAACTAATCTCAGCCTATTCGCTGTAATTTATACCTGATCCCTGTTTTCATAGGGGCCCTTCTGTGAGCTGCTAATAGTGGAAAGAGCCCAAGCTGCTGCAAAATGACAATGTGGCTGTTGTCTGCTTCAGCCTAGCAGGCAATACAACTGCATGGCCACGCAAAAGGCATCTCAGTAGTATGAGAAAATCTCAGCCACAGGACAAGCTGCAGATGATTGTCTTCTGTGTGCTAATCCCAGATCTAAACACTGATTCCTCCTCCTGCTTTGTCTAATCACTTTGCCTTTCTGTTTTGCCTTCCTGTTTGGAAAGTAAGGGTAATAATAATAATATTTAGCTTCTTCAGAAGATAGGGGTTTTTTTCACTAACGAATGTAAAGCAATAGAATGCTATTATTAGACAATGTGGGGGTGAGGAGAGTAGACTTGGAAGAATTAAGATTAAAAAAGAAATAAAACGTTTGGGAATTAGAAGATCAAGGTAACTAAAAGTGGGGTTGGGGGAAGAAACCCAAAGAAAACAGAAGGCGTAGAAGGCATAAGAAAAGCTCATAGCTCAGAGCAACAGGGGAGGCACATTTGCCAAAGGGAGAATGTCAGGCTAAACCACTCTTCTTGTTAAAGAAATGAGCAGAACTGCGGAGGAAAGAAGAAACCATAAAGAAAAAGGAAAGTTGAAGAGATACTAGGTAGAATGGGTTTGACACAACCAAATGAATGAAAGAGGAGGACAGTAGTTTATAGATTCTTCTGCATTTGATGGCAGCTGGAATCACAGATTGCCTTGCCATCAGATTAATAGCAGTTCATGGCACAGGGATCACTACCTGCCAAGGCTGTAGGTGAAATCTTGTCTCTGGTGAAGTAAAAGGTAATTACCTTAAGCAGGCCTATGATTTTGCCCCCTGAAATTGGGACTTCTCATAGGAAAAACAGGTGCTTAAGAAAACTAAATTAATTTAGGCACTCAATAAGGAAAGGTAAGTATTTGAATATGCATGAAAAAAATCCCAACTTGTCAACAACATAAGGAGCATAATAAATAACAATTGAGCACAAACCTCAAAATCAGTCTTGATATGGAAGTATTAGTATTTTAAAATTACAATCATTTACATAATACTATATATTTAGGCAGAATTCTATAAAAATAAATAAGACAAGTTCCCAGCCCTGGAGAGATTTAATTCCTAATAAGATATGACAAACAAATGCAATTCAGATTAAAACAGGTAGAAGGAAAGAAAACAGAAAGAGCAAGATATTTTAAAATGAAAAAAGTTAGAGGTGGCAGAAAAAATGGAGTAACAAGTTGAAGGTATAATTTAGGAGCCATGTTATGTTGTGTGCAAGATGATCATTTGCTTGTGCAGAATTGTTCAGAAACCTCCCACACTTCACACAAATTTCAAGTGCACTTGTGTCACCTGACCTACATCATTATTAAGAAACATAATTTTTTACCAACCATCTAAGTTTACAAAATATTTTGAGATTACCTCTTTTATTTCCCTCTCGGCAGAGTCAGTTTTCTTAAAAAGTTCTTTGAAAGCTTACAAGAAAAGCCACTAAAATATCAAATACTCCATATTGAGCAGTAGTTTTCTGTGTAGGTGCCTAATATTTGTATGTGATATTAAATTCCACTTTTTTTTCCTAATGACGATTGAATTGTTTCAAATAAGAGGGCAGTGGATTGAAAAAACAGAAACATACTCCTCTGCTAGAACAATTACAAGATTGTCTCCCTGTGCTTGGCATTGGTGAGGCCACAGCTTGAATATTGTGTTCAGTTTTGGGCCCCTCACTACAAGAAAGACATTGAGGTCCTAGAGTATGTCCAAAGAAAGGCAGTGAAGCTTGTGAAGGGTGTAGAGCACCAGTTTTATGAGGAGCAGCTGAGGGAGGTGGGGTTATTTAGGCTGGAGAAAAGGAGGCTGAAGGGATACCTTATTGCTCCCTACAACTACCTGAAAGGAGATTGTAGCCAGTTGGGGTGTCAGTCTTTTCTCCCACGTAACAAGCAAAATTTAACCTGCAAACTAACTGGTTAGTGCCAGCTAATGTGTTTTTGTAAAAGTGAATCCAATATTATATACCAAATTAAAGTTTTATTCATATAATCTAAAAAGAAGTACTCTTTGTCTTTAAAAGATGAACTCCAATATCTTCAAGCTTAATATTCGGCCGACACATAGTATTCTTAAAATGTTAGTGCACATTAAAGCAACTTCGTTGCACAGTAATTCATCATGTGAAGAATTACTTTTTTTTTAATTTTTTTTTTAATATTATTGTTAATGCCTCAAGATCCTTCCCTTGCACTAAATCAACTGAAACTTTAAACCTCACTTTGTCAGCTACTGGATTCTTGGTGATTGTATTAGCATTTAAGTGGATGGCACTCGAACTGAATCATACTGGGAAGTTGTTTTACAACTGTAGTTTAAACATGACCATTACACTGACATAAAGTATGCCTTTGTAGTAGACGAGGTATAATAAATGAGGTAAAATAAAAACAGTTAAGAGATTCTGAAGATGTAAGGAGTGTGGTGAAACATTTAAAAAACAATTTCCATTTCAGAGGATTGTGGGAACAATATCCATTTGAAGCATGTTTTGAAGTTAGTTGGGAAAAGGATCTCCGATTCCTTTGGCTCTCCCACTGAATCTAATGACAAATACCCCAAAATAGAAGAGTGATTACATAGGTTCTCTGTCTCAAGAAAGCTTTTTATCTTCACGTTTATCTTCCCAAAAGTCTTAAGACTGTTAAATACATATGGTCAAAAGTAATGTTACAGTAGTCCCCCAGTCAATATATTATTTCAAATCCAGTCTTCTTCATCCTCTCATGTTTGTCTGTCAATCTGACAGTCTGTCAATATGCTTGCAATACCCTTCTTATTCCTTTGTGCATTAAAGTTATCAATTACAAAGCAGTAATGCCATGAAAATAAAGAATTGCAAAGTTAGGATTGCACTTCTATAATTAAACAAACATATTTCACTGCATCTCCTGCAGGTAAGGTGGCCTTGGGCAGAAAGTTCATGGTCTGTGATCCTAAGCGCAATTTGCCATTATATTCTTAACAGTGCCTGATTGGTTTGTTCAAGGAAAGTGATTAACTGTGGGCTTGCAATGTATCTATTTAATGTTTTAAACAGTGAGTAAAAGCATAACAGGTAAGTTGCAAAACAAGAGCTGTTCATGTATACTTCATAGTATTATGCAGCCCTTACTCAAGCTTAATTGATGCCATAACCCTGCAGCAATAACGTTGCTCTTTTGCTTGGTTATTCAGCCTTCCAAAAACCTGCTCTGTTACAGCAAAGGAACCTGATTCTGAGAGGAAGCTTTTTTTTTATTCCTTTTAATTTTAATACTGTGTTGGAGAATAACTTTTTAGTTTGTTTTCTAATTAGACACTCCCAAAGATCAAGAATTAGAGAGCTTGCTTCATCTTTAAACAGCTGGGTTCCCAGCTGGGTTTGTGTAATGACTTCACTAATTTCCTTTCTTTTAATGTGTTTGTTTTCTATTGGTGAGATGCATTGTTTGGAGTTAGAGTTCCTTTGCAAACAGTACTGCTTCCGCTGTTTTAGTTATCCTGCAGTCGCTTCTATAGCTCTGATTTACAAGCTAACCTATTTTATCCAAGTCTACTTTATGACGATCTGTAATGGTTTTTAGGCTTTCTAGTTTTTCAGCTGCTGTTTAGTTTTCAGGGATTTAAAAAACATTCTTCCAAGATATCATTAGAAGTTAGCAGAACGATTTAATATATAATAAAATACCTTTAGACTAATTTACCGGGAACCTTAACACTGTCATTAGTAGCTTTCTCTGTGTGGCTTAACAATCATCTTATATGTTTTGTTGTTCACAAGTCTTAACTTCCTATTAAGGGGATTTTGCTGGAGTTCAGGGTTAAGAAAACATGATGGTTTAAACTTTTGATGAAAGTAACACTACAAAATTGGAAGGTTTTCTGATTGTAATTAAAATTTTCCTTTTTATGAAATTATATTTTCTATTGTGAGAGACATGTTGCACTCCATGACAGAACTGGACATATTATGTGTTTTGATATTTATTAATCATAAAGAATGCCTTAAGTTTGCAATGATAATCTTTATGTGTGTGTGATTTTATTTGCTTTGCAGAAGTCTGTCGAGGCAGAAAAAAAATCTTCTGAAAAGAAATTTCCATTTTCCTTTTTGTAGCATAGGTCTCTACAACCTGAATATTACCCTGCAAAATTCTTGGCTCTATTTTCATTCCTTTAACCACGTTAATTAAACTTACTATTCTTGTTTCACAGGGGAGACTGAAAGAGAACAAAATCAATGCTTTCCTAAATTAATAAATAAAAAAACTCTATGTGTCCTTATTTGTAGTTTTCTTGTTTGGTACTGTCTTTAATTTTCCCCCTCTTTTCCCTCTCACACCATATGACAGGATTACATAATTGCATGTATTTTCCTTTTAAGTAACTGCTGTTTTTTGGTCTCCAGGAGAGCTCTATCTTTTTCCTTGAAGCCAGAAAAGACAAACAGTGGAGAATAAGGAATTTCAGGGACCCTGCTCCATAGCCAAGCGAGCGGGTCTGAAGTGCCTTTCAGAAGGAAAATGCGCCATGCAACAAAAATTCGCCGATGTGGGATTACAGCCCTTCTGCCAAGAGGTGTCCCTCCTCCCTGCACAGAGCACCCTGACACCTCCTCGCCTCTTAACGCTATAACCAGAGCCAGACAAGTGTGGAAGGAGGTTTACTAGAACATTGTCAAGGTAGAAAACATTTATGCTGAGCTTTGGAGGCGAGTTCAGTCGCTTTTCTTTTTTGTCCCCATCAGCTTGTTGCTGCCAGTTCCAAACTTGAACTGCCCTTCAGCTGTCCTTGCTCCTTTTCTTGCTTGTTCCCCCGTATGCCAACACCGTTTTCAATTTTGATCTGATGAACGTAGATTTTACCTGAAGAAGTTATTTTTGACTGGACACAAGGCAAAGCTGGGGAAAGTCCCAAGACAAATAAAAATCCCTGTCATCCTTCTGTGGAACAAGCACAAAGGCCAGATTTTGAATTGCCTTAATTTAAATTCTGTGGACCATGAGCCTGCTGAATCTCATGTGTCACTCCGGAAACTTGACTGATTTCTCATACTACTATTTATATAATAACTGTATTGTAAAATTTTTAGAGATCCCTCATGGTAATACACTCTGCCTCTGTATAAAATAAGTTTATCTGGAGATTATCAAAAACTCAAGAGTGAAATCATAGAGCTCCTTAATGTACTGTGCAGCCAACTCTATTAAGTGCAGAAACATTTCTTGTTCCATGCCACATGAATTGTGTTTCTAAATACTTGGAGTGGTATATAATCATAGTCACTAGTGTAAAAGACAGAATTCTTCTGTGAGATACTAATGTTCTATTTATAATTTATTGTTGTCCAAAATACACGGCAGTAATTATGTTTATTTTCAGAAACCAAGTGTTCTCATTTCAGGGTGGGGCTCTTTTGTTTTGTTTCTTTGCAAGCAAAAAATGCAGCCTGTAAAGTAATAATGTGATGTTAGGCCAGAAGGAGCAAATGTTTTTTCACGTAGTCACATTCAGTTTTCACATATCTGCTTTATGGACTAGCTATGCTGAGAACCACCACAACTCTGGCTGACTCTGCTCAGACACAGTGTGAATCTGGCTGGATTTATTAGCTCAGGCACAACGCAAATATGGTTATACTGCCACCAAAGCCAGCTTAGATCCGAAAAGATTAACTTAGGTTGCGTTTGGCAGAGTAACGAAACAAACTCTAGTAATTTAAGCTGGTCCTGCACTGGCCAGAATGGATGTTTCAGAGCTGTGCTCCCAAAATTAGAGGTAGCAAGGAGAGCAATGCTCTGCTTAAAGCTCACTAGTGTTGATGCGAGGCTATTTGGTATGTCTACACTGGTGAATTAAAAGAAGGCTGGAGAGAGTGCTGACACACTGGTCCCTATTCATCCACACTGTTTAGTTGCTAGTTTACTCCCTGGGTTTGTTTTGTTTTAGAGGGTTTCAGCTTGGCTTTTTCCAAAAAAGAAAAAAAAAAGGGTCAGCCTTCAACAATGTAAGCACAGATGATCACTTCAACTTGGTCCTTGGGTCATCCTCAGGCTGACTTTTATTTAGCAGTAGACACTGCTTTATTACTCCCCTTAGCTCAAGTTCAGCCCAGGTGTGACAACCTGAGCTGAGTCCTGTAAAAGGGATTCAAGCCTCATCTTCTAGAACAGTGTCCATTTATCACTCCCCTTAAAGTGTCTTAACGTCTAAAATACTGCACTGAGATAGTTTGAGAGAGTCAGTAAGACCGGATAGCCTAGCTGTTGGGAGTCCATCCTCAGGGAAAGAAGATGTGGATCTGAGGTGATATTTTGAAAAAAGAGAAGATATTATATTGTATATTATGTCTTGAGTTTGTAAATTAAATGACCTCTGAGAAAGGAAGGCATGCCTTAGGAGATTTAGCAAGACAATACCTAATTTCAAGGTGTTCTTTGGCTTTAAAAACAATCTGTGTGATAATGGGATCAGACCTGCCAAGTTTCACACTTACGTACAGTTGCTGTTTATAGAAGACGTTCGTATAATTTTTTCTCTCCCCCCATTCCATTTGTATTTTTGCTGTCCAACAGGCAAATGTATTTGTAAAATTGCTAGACATTACAGTGCATTGTTTCAGATCTATGTCTCCATAGTTACTGTTTACATTATCTTCCTCTGCTTAGACCCTTGTGCCTTCTGCATTTGAAAGTAACATGTCTTTATTTTTCAGCAAGAGAGTTTCCTCCCCTCACCAGCTTGCTGATTAGGTAAACATTTAGGCAGATATTTCTCTCATATATCTTTGGCCATCTAAAAATTAGGCATCTATCATGGCGTATCTCTTCAACTGTCTAAATGTAGTCACGTAGTCTAAGCTGGTTACCTAGGCTCCCTCCATAAACAATGGAGAAAGATAGTTGCAAAATATGATTCATTCAAATTATTTTAGACGATTACCTTAGGAAGCCTGAAATAAGATCCAAGATGAGATGAACGCCTACACCTCCTCTCACAAGTGGCATCTAATTTTTTCGGATCAAGAAACCAAAGCTGTGAATAATTAATTGAATAGGCCCTAAGATACTCATGTTCAAATGCAACTCTCATGGACAGCTTAAGCCCAAAAGATTTGAGCTGGAACAGTATTCAGAATTTCCCAGTCCTCTGTATGATGTTCTAGACTGAAGATGACTGTTTCTCTTTCATTCTTATTACCAAGGTGAAAACAAAATCAAGATTAGAAAAAGACAAAAGAGATCAATCTATCATTTGATTTTTATTTCTGTCTTTCTTTTTTTTTTGTCTTATAAGCAAACAGATCCCTCAAATACCATTCTCAGCAGATATTAATTTATGTAATGCATCTAGAATACTATAATACATCTGGGAAGTAGATCTAACAAAAGAACTGCATCTACCTCCTTTTTTTGCATTTGTCCCATGACATGTCTTATATGTGGCATATTGTATAGGTTGCATAAACTACAGCTGTCATCATGGCCTTGTGACTTTTTGAGAACAAACTGATCTAATATTTGTTCTTGCTATTTATTGATGCCCTATTCATTTTGTTACTGCTCCTCTTAGACTCTCCATTAGCTTAAATTACACTGTCTCAGAGACATGTGAGCCTACTAAATAAAAAAAAAAAAAAAATTTAAACACAGAAAAAGATTGCCTATCATGTTGGGTCTTCTCACCTTCCCCTAGGCCCAGTGAATTTTTTTGAAATTCAGAACATAAAGTACTAATTTTTTTCACAAAGTATGTGGCTGTTCTGAGACAACCACACCTCAGAGGCTATTTTACAAGACCACTGGAAAAGCTATTGTGATGAAAAGGTAGCAGAAATCAAGTAGGAGAGCAGGGAATAGTATCTAAACTCACCTCTGTGGATCACACAAAATAATCTTTCTATTTAATATATTCAGTACCTAATAACAGCCTTTCCTCAAGGGCCTGTTTGCACTGTAATGAAAACATTTTATAATTTGGTTCCACCATCAAAACCTGCTTGCGTGTCTGCAACATCCAACATCATCATCTACCTGATCTCCATCTTTGGTGAATAGCTGAAGTCCTCAGTGACTACATAACACATTTTGGACAGGGAAAACTTGAGATAAAGCATTTGTGATTACTCTGTTATGACATAAAGCAGCTCGTTAGGAGATATCAGCCTAAAACACAGAAGGATCACATGCGGGCCACAGTGTGAAACTCTTATTTGGAATATAGATTTTCAAGCACGACTCTTCTCATGAAATGGAAAAAAAAAAAAAAAAGAAAGAATATCTATTAAGGACACTAGTTATTAGATAAAAACTAATAGAACTAGAGATATAGCTACAGCTTCAGGGAAGCCAAGCACTTCTGAATGAGTGCTTTAGCGAACAGTCAGACTTTTTTACTTCCTTTATCTCTAGCCCTCTTACGTTCATTATTAAATGTGGACATACTTCCAGCAGGAGGGTTGTAGGTCACAGTGCCCATACATTGGCCCAGTGTAGGAAATTCAGCTTTAATTCTTCCATCCTTTTTTTCATTAGCATGAGAAAGTAACTAGATTAGGTCTCCCTTTTCCTGGTCAGGTGCTGTCATCTCTTTTCCCTCTCATTTATTTTTTTCAAGCAAAACCAGTGTTAAATCTAAGTCCATGCAGTATGTATTCTACCTATAATTTTTAATGGTATACATACTTTAGCTTTATGAAAATGTTAAAAAGAATACCATAAAATCATAGAATGGTTAGAGTTCGAAGGGACCTTGAAGATCATGGAGTTCCAACCCCCCTGCCATGGGCAGGGACACCTCCCACTAGAGCAGGTTGCTCAAAGCCCCATCCAGCCTGGCCTTGAACACTTCCAGGGATGGGGCATCCACAACTTCTCTGGGCAACCTGTTCCAGTGCCTCACCACCCTCACTGTGAAGAATTTCTTCCTAATATCTAATCTACATCCACCCTCTTTCAGTTTAAAAATGTTACCCCTCATCCTATCACTCCACTCCCTGATAAAGAGTCCCTCTCCATCTTTCATGTAGGCCCCCTTTAGGTACTGGAAGGCTGCTATAAGGTTTCCCCAGAGCCTTCTCTTCTCCAGGCTGAACAACCCCAACTCTTTCAGCCTATTCTCATAGGAGAGGTGCTACAGACCTCTCTATATATCCCTAGTTCTCTTAAAGGTATTATAATGTCAGGAAATTTGTTCTTTTCAGGGATTTTTGCTTGAAGCTAGCCTTCCATTAACACAGTGTAGACTAGAAAATGTGTCTTTCCAACTCCAAATCCTATGCAATTTTTACCTTGCCAGGGCCCCTGGTCCATTAAACAATCAGCCCAAAGCTGCACAGTGTTTTTTGAGTGAGACAGGACCAGAACCCTTTCACTAAGTTCCCAAACCTAATCTCTCTCCACAGGACTTTGTTGTTAATAATGCAAAAATACAAGTTCATTTAAAATGGAGTCTGTCTTAAAGCAAAGAAAAAAATTACTTTTTTTTCTGGTTTCCTAACTGAAAGTTGACGGGAAACATTGTAGAATACAGCCACAGAGTATCTTTGAACACATGCCTTATGTTAGAGCATATAGGCTACAACATTTTTCACCGTTCTATGTTAAATCATGCATTCAGTTGTTTCCATTTATACTGCATCAAAGCAGTTGAAATCCAATTGAAAAGTTTCTTTAGACAGTTATTGTGCAGGAACATGATGTCAATATTAATAAAGGCTGAATTTCCCCTTGGCTCACTTCTTACAGATAAGCTTTTCAATAATACACTGCTTGCACCAAAGGTCTGATGGGACTGGGAATAGTAAAAAACACTAATAAAAGAATGTTGAATGTTTTTATATTAAATTTCCCCACAGGCAAACTGAAAAGCCTACTTAGAGTACGCCAATCAACATGGCACTTATTAAATGTAACAAGAGTCCTGTTACAACAGATCTTTAAAGCCCCTAAATATGAATTAGAAAATAAAGACAAAAGACAATTACAGATGTATTTCTAGATTGAAGCCCTGGACACCTCACCTGGTACTTACTAACATGACACTATGTTTGATCTTCAAAAAGACTCCATTTTTATCAGCGTACAGCTATATTTTTATTACTGCTATTTACCGCAGTTAAGAATTTTATGCCTTCTATTTCCAGTCTTTTAAAGTGCATTTTTATATAAGAGAAAAATACTGTAATTATTTAGAAATACTTGACGTCAGTAATTATGATACAATACCCACATGATTTTGGATTGAGTAATATAAGGAAAATGGAAGCTTACAAGTAAAAGTAGTGACCACAGTTAGGCCAATTAGAACAAATGATTATGTCTTCTAACCAGAATGTAGAGGTCTGAGTGCCTGAAAACTATTTTGTTATAAGGATTACATCTATTTCACAAAAGCTCATCTCTTACACTTGAATTTCAGCAATATTTTCACCCTGTCAAGGTAGTGACAAATATATTAAATCTGTCTGTCTTCTGAGATTGTGAACCCCAATCTGAGATTTTGCCTTGGGCACAGCAATAAAAAATAAACTCAATTGTTAAGCATAGGGTTTATTTTCTGCAGATGGAAAGAGAAAGTAAAAAGGTTGCAGGACCTTTTACAGGATTGTAGTTTGTCTGTAAACAACTGGCTTAAATTAATCTAAGTAGCTGTGAAACGTTTAAACTTCTACAAAACTGGGACAATTCCTGTAACAATATTGGCATTTATGTTAATTGGTGTGTATTAATTTGGAAAAAAAAAGGTGCATTTTATCAAATAAAAAAGTGAAAATAATAAAGCTCTTGTGTAACTCATGCTAACATTAAGTATTTTGTTTGAAGTTGTAAGTAAAGCACAAGGCAATGTTTATCAAAGCCTGTTCTGTGGACTCAATAGTTTTCTAAGTTGGTCACATGAAAACTTGAATGTCATTTAAAAATGCTGACAACACACTAAATACGTTCACATCACATTTTGATGAGTCTGCACCGAACTCCATTGGGATCTTCCAGGTGATTTCCTATTTATAGTGGATCATATGTTAAATAAATAACTGCTGTATTTGTCATAAAGAAGTTATACATTTATTAACAGGACAAAAAGCAGTGTCTGTCTTAAAATATGATCCAGGCTATGGAATATCTTGAAAGCTTAGGACAGTTTTCTGTTTTCCATGCCTTACTACTCGATAAATATTTGAGTTAATGTTTCAGTATCAATATCTCATTGTATGAGTAAGACACATATTTTATTCAAAGTTTACTTAAGCAAAAGTTGCAACTACATTCTATCATGTATTGCTGGATTTTGCTGTAGGCTTGCCGAGGCAAACTTGATTTTGTGATCTTTGTAATGCTGTTGGAGAAATAAATATTCCCAGTAGCCATATTGCGGAAAAATGTATTTCCCGTGCACAAACTGGAGAATGAATGTTATTGATAATAGGAGATATCAGCTATTCCTCAGCGTGATAGCTAGCAGATTTATTCCCCAACTAGCAACAGAATTAGCAAGACGTCATTCTATTTTATATGCAAATTTGATACTAATTAGTATTTGATAGAATAGCTGTTATATAACTTGTATGGAGTAATCATCAATTCATTCTGTCTGTTAATTTGAAAGATAGACAAAAACAGACCAGTAAAACAAGTTATGGATATCAATAGGAGATACTCCCTAAATTAAGTTCAATAAAATGTTGATAAAACCAACTGGTCTGAAAAGTCAAGGGATGAAAACACAGAGGACACTTGGTATTACTTTGGGAAGGAGTACAAATTTGGAGAAGGATGAGCTTGACCTACTGACATGAATATCTATGTTAAGAAGGATACCAAGAAAATGCAAAGAGCCAAATATTCAGGAAAGCACAGAAAAATTATAGAAACTACTTAAAAATCAAGAAATAAAAATTAAGAAATAAAAAATCAGACTAAGATACTGCAAAAGTTATTGAAACAGACAACAAAATAAGTCTTCAAAACCAGAAATGAGAATATGGAAAGAAAGTTGTATCCCATACAGTTACTGCCTATATGCCATTAACAAAAATAATACCTTGGTTTTTAATAAGGATGTTGCAGCTAGCTATAGTGGCAAAAGTCAGTTGAATAACAAGAATGACAAGATGAATAACAAGTTATAAACTCAGAATTATTATAAACAAAAAGGTAACAGAACACCTAATTCTTAATGCTCTCAAAACACATGACTGTTTCTCTCTATCTCAAGATGCTAAAAGAGCCAATCTGCAGAATTACGAGTCTGGTAACAGGTTTCAATTCAACAGTGAAAACAGAACAGTTGGAGAAAAACAAATCCGATATTTTAAGGGAGGAAGAGGGGAAGAAATTTAGTAAGACAACTTTAAGTCTGTTCATACTTTCTTTCCCTTACTTTTATGGAATAACTTCGGTTCAGGACAGATACAAAGTAAACTCACCTAAAGGATCTTTAATTTAAGCCATTTTAATTGTATTTTATCTGGGATTGAGTATATTTCATCTGAGTGAGTGGGCCCCCTACCACAAGAAGGACATTGAGGTGCTGGAGTGGGTCCAGAGAAGGGCAACAAAGCTGGTGAAGGGTCTGGAGCACAAGCCTTATGAGGAGAGGCT
>JAOQGH010000001.1:164489535-164539153 GCA_025769975.1 Gallinago jamesoni
CAAGAGACGAGTTGACATGGTGCTCGGGGATATGGATTAGTGTTGGGTGGTGTTTTGTGTGGTGTGAATGTGGTGGTACGTGTGGTGTTTTTTTTCTTTGGGTTTTTTTTTTTTTATTGGTTAGACTAGATGATCTTAAAAGGTCCCTTCCAACCTAGGTGATTCTGTGATTCTTTGAGTAATCTGAGTAATTTCTCAAGTTTTCTGAATCACCTATGAGTTCATAAATCCTTGAATTGACAGATTTTATCATCAGAAGAAACCACTATTATAAGCTAGTATGACCAATATCTATATAGTCTCATCTGTAATTTCTTTACTGAACTAGTGACTTCTCTTTGACCAATGACACCGATTTTTAAATGTGCTCCCTTTATTTGAAAACGTTTGCTGATAGAATCTATATGTTGTCAAATATGTCATCATGTACCAGAGATATGTCTTATATTACAGGTATGTAACCTTCTGACTGATACTAGCCTCCTACTCATCAAATTGTGCCTTTGTTTATGGAGATCCATTTACATACAACAATTCCAAATGCTGCAGCTATTGCAAATGTTTCACTTAAGAACTAGCTGAAAGAAATATTTGAAACTATCTATAGAGTTAGCAACATGGAAACGATCTCACAACAAAAGTGGAATCAATTTTTACCCATGTGTAAATGCTTCAGGAGAGAGTTACTGTCTTGTCGTTCTCTGATGGTTGTCTGACCCTTTTTTGCTTTCAGCTCTGGATTCTGTGAAGCCGAAAGCTGTGAAACTTTTCGGAAAGGCAAGCTAATGTTTAGTTTGAATAAACACTTTAAAGATGTTTTCTTTTTTGCTTTGTCCTAGCAGGAAAAGAAAAAAAAAAAAAAGAGAGAGAGAGGTTAAAAGCAAAGATCAGTTTCCTGTGGGGAAGCTGATGAAATGTTTCATTATCTGTGCAGGGAGGCAGACAACTTCAAGGAAATGTCACTAACTTAGCATGGTATTCTTAAAGTAAGTATCATCTCACCCAGCAAAACCACAGGAACACACTATAAGAAAGATCTGCGAAGTAAAATTAAAAAATCTGAGGTAAATTTCTAAGGAGGGCATTTTCTTCTCCCTCCCTGACATATAATTAGAGCCCTGTATGGAACAGAGAGGTCAGGCTGGTAAATGAGTGCACCTTATTGCTTCACGGCATCCAATAGAGATAGAAAGATTGAGTATTTTAATTTGAAAAAAAATATATAAATATTAGATATTTTCAACAAGTAGGAGATGACTTAGGCTTTTCTGCCACCATTTATGCTCTCGCTTCACATTTTGGTAGTGGCATCTGAGCAGAGACACGGCTGTTAAACAATCAATTGAACATTTGTTTCTCACTTCACATTGATATCCCAGGAGGAGGGATGTTGTCCAACAAACACCAGTCTTATATGTAAACAAGACGTAGGATATCTGTTCCCTCTCCCTCTCCTCTTTCCCCCCGGTGGGAGCCTGGAAGGGGAGGAATTTATCAGTCAAGACTCCCTTTCTTCTTTCTCATCTACTCCTCAGTCAAGCATATGGGCTTCCAATTAAAGAACTTAGAACAACAGTCCCTTCTTTCTGTCAGATAATTTTGAAATTCTTCATGAACACTGTTACATTTTAAGCTAAATTCTAATTTAGTCTCAGTAGGTGTAATTCTTAACTTTATTCATCACATTTTGCAGTGTCTGATATTTAAGAAAAGCAAATTAGAACTGGCCACCAAGAAGTTGATCAAGAAGAAATCTGCTAGTGCAAATTAAATAAAAAAAAAAAACACAGTCTTGTCCCAAAAGACCTCTAAAGGGACGCTTCACAATGACCCAGTGATAAAACGGCTTGTACTTCCATGACATTATGCAGGCCTGAGCAAGCCAGTCTCTCCCCGGCAGCTTTATCAAGGCTGCTTGTTGATTGATAGCAGGAAACCGCATAGTTTTCTGCTTCCTTGTGTACACACAGGATGCCAAACATATCTCATTAAGAACATCTGCACTCTTTTCTCAAGAGGCTTTTGGAGAGCGGCAGGGCCCAATGCATGCGCCATTGTAGGTTCTGCTGCCATTAGCAGGTAGCGCTGCTCTGCACGTTACCCAGCAGGAGGCTCATTGCCATGGGAAAGTGAACCAACGGACCCACTGACACCTTCTCTTTCCTCCACTAAATCCACACCAGGCCGTAAGAGGGGTGCCATGGGTTTGGCTTTTTTTCTTCCCCCCCGCCCCTGGCCCCGAAAGTGAGGAAGTAAATCAGCGTAATCTCAAGTTTTTTTAAAAAAAAAGTAAATAAATAAATAAATAAAAAGAGGTTGGAAATTAGTAAAGCTTTTTCTGGTTACACTAACACTTAAAATCCTGATGATTTTGAAAATATGATGCAAAATGAAGTTCTGTGCAAAATCATGAGGTACATCCCCTGTCATTACCATTACCACTTCAGGCAATGTCTTAAAAAGCATTCCGGGCACGTGCTGCAAAAAAAAAAAAGAGACTGATATGACTACTTTATCTGCAAACCCTTTGATTTGCTTTATGACAAAGACTTAAGTGAAACTTTAGCTTTCAAAAATAGTCCAGAACAAGAAGTTGGCACCACCAAACAATTATGCCACCTCTCCATAGTTCTTGGATGGTGAATAGATCCTATATGCAAAAAAAAAAAAAAAGTTTCCATGCACACAAGGGCAGGGGAGGAGGAGATGGAATAATTAGCCAGTTACTATAGTAACACAGATAGAAGTAGGACATCCCACTCACATGAAAAGTTTATCTTAGATTTTGGTTTAGTATTCCTAACATAGACCTTTTTCTTGGCTTTGAAAATCCTGAATTCTCAGTTTTGCTGTGATTACAGTGAAAACTCATTTAGGTTTTCCTCAGAATTCAGGTATCATCAGACAGAAAACTTCAAAACTGCAAGGGTAAACTTGATTGGGCATTGGCATCCCACAAAACAGGGTCTTTGACAGAGAAGAATAGCAAATTCAAGCAAAGCTGTCTCAGTGCTCTTTCCATTCAATCAGCGCTCCAGAAGTTTGACTGAAATAATAGTCAGTGGAAGACTGTTGTCTATCTTGAATACCTTTTTCTTCCAAATACCAATCAGCTTGTCAACTCATATTTTATCATCTCCAAGAGCTAACTGTGGATTTCTCTGGGAAATTTGAAAAAGCTACTTGGAGAAGGACACATAGTGCTGGGCACTGCACAGAAACTTGCTATAAATTACTGCCTTAGCGTTTGCAACCGGGCAAAACATACGGTGTGCCTACGTAGAAGAAACACCAGTTCTGAGCTCTGCTGTGCTGCCTCTGGATCAGTCTTGTCTCAGGTGCGACCAGATATGATCAGTGTGTGGAAGAACTCAGGACTAGCCATGAAGATTGTCCCGTGCTTCTGCTCTTATCAGTGAAAGGTTAACAGTACTCGACACCTTCACAGAGACACTTGAAGATAATTAGTGTTAAAATTTAACCTACCATTTGCTCACCATTCTCCTACCTTTCTGGCTTTCCTTAGCATATCCAATCTTCTCCTAGCAGTGAAGCAGCAGTTGGCTTTGCTTCTGAGATACATATTACTCATGATAACTAAATGTCCCACAGAAACTTCAGCTGGAAACCAGAGACCTGGTATGCAACCAAGCTTATTCTGCAATCTTTTCTGGACTGCTTTCCAAATAAGGTATACACTGGTTTGTGCTGCTGGAGTCATAAAAATGATCACCAGGTAAACAGGAAATTCTTTTGAAAATTTGGCTTCTAAATAAAGCTTAGTTCATCATTTTATAAATTGGCAATAATAATGTTCATGTGAAACCTTAGGGTGGAACTTTCTATAGAAATATAAGGTATTATTAATAGTAATTAATAGTAATAACCCACTTTTATTGATGGCATGATACTTCATCTTTCAGAAGTGGATTACTGTTGTTGAAGCAAATTCAATACCATCCTAATACAATACCAGACAGGTCAGGCTCCTTTTTATTCTACTTTTTTTTTTCCTTATTGTATGGTTGCTATTTTTTAGCTTTTGCTGAGATGAAACTGAGCATATTGAACACTTCAGAAAATAAACTACCACGTATGTTTCTTCTACCATGGCTCTGTTTCCTAGCCATTGCTCAGAATCATGATTCATCTTTGGAAAGCAAACGCCTAATGAATTATTTCTGGTTTTCTGATCCTGTAGAGTGACATACATAATTATCCATCTAAATATGGACCAAGTATGACTTATCCTACAGCAACAATAAATGTGAAATAATTAATTGATTTGTTGATTATTATTTTTTTCAACTTTTTATGGACTGCATGGTGGCATTCTGAGCATTGAGGTCAATGTCTATACATTCTTGTGTTCAGCGGGGACTAGTGTTATAGTTAGAAAATTTAACTGTAACACTTGATTTACTTAAATAAGACCAAAATATATTATTATAAATAGCCAAAGGAAATAAATGTGATCATAAAAGTTATATCATAGTATGTATATTCCACAGGAGTACTATCTTTGTTGTTAGTATCAGAAAGCATGCAAAGCTGAAACATTTATAAAAGCTGGTATTCAAATATTTGTGATTGTCAGGAGATATTTCTTCCTATTGAACTTGACATTTCTCTGGTTAAAGGTAGTTTCCAGAAGTTCACTCTTTTTTTGTGAATTATCAGTTGTTATAAGCAAAGAAACCAATTTTTGTTTTAAAAATTATTTTATCTGGATACATATAGAATGGAGAAAAAAATTAAAAGAGCCATTTAAATTTAAGAGATCCGTTCTCAGTGGGACACAATTGACATTGGAAAAGGTGAAGAGAAGAGCACTGGAGTCATTTCTGCTCAAATTGTATTGACAAGTAGGCTAGGTACTCCCAGAGCAGAAAAGCACTGAAGGCAGTGGTGTAGAAATTCTTCCTCTCTACTGAAGTGTTCCCACAACTAAGGTAATTCACAGAGGTCAATTATATTAGCATTCAACTCCTTCTAATAAATGTACTAGCATTAACAGGCTGATGTGAAGTTTAGGATCTATCCTTTATGTAAAACTGTAAAATTTCCACAATCAGCTGCCCTGAGCTCTGGGTGGAGCTTCTAGCCTAAGTGGCAGATAAACATGATTTTAGTATCATAATTTGGGATGCAGAAGTCCACATTCAACCAAATCCCACTTTGTTCACCTATGTCTTTGTATGGCCTGGCATATATTAGACAATTAGAACAACTGATTAGATAACGTGCATTTTCTAACTACCATAAAACAATTCAGGTTTTGGGTGACTAATTTCAGAACCACCAAGTACACACTACTTATGAAGAGCTATTTGTCAGGTTTCCAGAGTCCAACCATTTCACAACTATTCCTTTGGGGTGGGGAGGGAGGTAGTTGGAATTATTCAGTTTAAGGTATAAAAGTATGTTTTTCTCCCTCTATTGATTCCATCTTATTTCATATGAATAGCCATGTTTTCTAATTAAAACAAGTGACAACTCTTATAGTGTTCTCATATGTATCAACATATCTTAAATCTACATTATTTGAAATTGAAAAAATATTCATAACATTAACCTTTACGTATCATATTTTTTGTTACTGTAGGCAAAAAAATCTTTTGGCAAAAAATGTTCAGTACAGAAAGGACATAATTGCACATCTTCCTTTCCTAATAAATGACTAATCAGTCATTCATTCATTCACTTCATATTAATTGTTAAAAGATTAATCATGATGAACTAACGTATTATTAATATCCACATTATATGTGTATCCATGGAAATTCCATTTCAATATGGCGATTAACTAATGTACCATTATTTGAAAGTTAATTATTGTAGCATTAGAAGTAACTATGAAGAAAGGATTCAGGGAATTTTTTCCTATTATTTTTCTTTTAAAATAATTTTATATTTTATCATATTAGAAAAGTGAATCCAGGGAGAGAAAAAGCAAGGATCTGGAGCAATTTCATTTTATTTCCCGAGTTTCGATCATTTTCTGCTTGTATTAATGATTTTTTTTAAATGGCAAATCACAGTCCAATCATTCTACTGAGAAGTAACAGCTGTCTACTATGAAATTTAATAGTTCTCAACTTCTCCAAGGTCATGAAGAACATAAGAAAATTCAAAACTCTATTGTTATTTTTCAAAAGAAAAAGAATAACAATCTCTACAATCCATAGATACAGTAAATAAATAAATCTATCATCTATTGAAGAACCCTCATTATTATTCTTTTTTGCTTTAGCCTTAGTAAAGAAATCAGAACTTCAGTATTCATGATGTGGGCTTTTTTCTTTTTTTCCTTTGAAAATCAAAGATATAGGCTAATTCAATACTCAGTTTGTGTCTGTGTGTATACATACATGCACACACGTACATACACATAGCACCTTCAGGTATGGGGAACAGCACTGTTAAATTTGAAACTTTGACAATAATTCCAGATAGAATTTCAGCTATGGTCAGCTGTACTAGATTTTAAATGACTCAATCTTTTTTTAATAAATTTTCACTTACAGCTATGCAACTACAAAAAAAAAAAAAAAGTTAGAAAAAAATGTTGTGTTCTCACTGACAAGAAAAAACTAAGAAATCACCAAGCATATTGAAATCACAAGATGTTTAAATAGTTTTTTGGGGGGTTAGTATATTAGGATTCTGGTGTTTGGGCTTTGTTTCTGTAGATCATGAGCACACTACTGTATGAACCCCAGCTTAGACCCTGGCAGTTTTTGACTTTGTGCAGAATTGCATAACACCTTTTAGTGTTTGTTTATCCTTACCAGTATCCTTCCAGAGCACAGGAATCCTTGAATTTTGGGCTTTAGAACTTTGATTTTGAGCCACGTCTTTACGTAAATCCAGTTATCTGTGGTCTGAGCCAATTCTCCCCTTTAAAAGTTCATTTTGTTGTTTTCCGAAGAGTTTGAAGAGCAGGCTTGTGTAAAAACATGAGCAGCAGTTCAAAATGTTTGTTAATAAGACTGTTTCTACCCTATTCCAGAAGGTACCTAGATGATAATCTGAGATCAATGGGATTTAAATTTTATTTAGGTACTTTCCTAAATAATTTTCATTCATCTTCACAGCAAAATGAAAAAAGAATCTTAACTCTGAAATCACTATAAACTGACATAACAATACTTCAGTGAAATTTCCATGTTCTTTTTTTTCACATGTCTTTGAAATCAATTATGTTTTAGACTATAGGATCTTTTGAACCTTTCCCTTGATTTTAGGAAGCTCATGGGTTTTGGTTGTGACTTTTAGGAAGAAGAAAAAAAACATTCTCAGAACACCCCATATTGACTAAGAGGTTAAAAATTGAAAATAATTATGAAAGATCATTCTGGAAATGTTCCCATACTCGAATATCAAACATGAAATAGAAAACTTGTTAATGGAAGTGTCTATATCAAACCTAACATTAAGTAACTTCTGGAGAGAAAAAAAAAAATGTACTCCCCACCTGCCAGTTGTGATGATACTGATCAGTAACCAAGACTGCAGTCTGTTGGCTGATGCTGAAGTTAAATGCGTATGACAGAAATAGCAGCAGTGATGGATGGCTTTGGATCTGCTGAACTGACAAAATGCTACAATGCTTAGGATGCCTAGTTGTCAGTAAAAACAGGCAACATAGGGACATGATATTTGAAGTCTTTGCATGACATAATGTGAAATGATGGTCAGCACTGAACCTTGACTACTTGACATTAACAGTGTTAATTTATATGTAATAATCTGCCTACCACAGCTGTGATACAGGTCATTTGTTGAAATATCAACACGGAGTGCAAACTAACAGAAGTTCAAGTTAGTGCAGCTACAAAGACATATGAAACTCAAACTTTTGCATTGTGTACAGTGGTGTTTATTTGTGTCATCCTTCTCTAGGTCTCCTTTCAAAGCTAGGTGCTTGTGAGGAAACTCACGTACATTCTGGGGGCACTCAAATCCATGTTGTGATTCTTCTTTTTACCTTCACATAACTTAGAGGAAATAAAAAGTAAAAAAAAAAAAATAAATCAAACAGATAAGCCAGCAAAAGCTGCTGTATCACAGAACATGACACATGTAAGTCGCTTTTGTACACCAAGTCAACACTTCTGTCCATCCATCCGTAGTGTTTTCATTGCATCAGCATCCCATAGCTGCCCAGCAAACTCTTTTTTTCCCATTCTGGTCTTAATGTACTTTTCTGCTATATTCTTTCAGTTAAAGCAATCTCCCTTAAACAAAATCCATCAAGTCAGTTTAGGAATTAACATGATTATTGCCTCCATTTGTGGGTCATAGCCCTTTTCCTTATTTTGTCCATCTGAAAACCCTTTGGAGAAGATCCATTTGCTATTTTGTACAATCCCTAGCACATATGGCTCCCATTTTTACCCAGTCCTCCAATAACATCATAGTAAATAATATCAAAATGGATATGTTAAGCTACCAGGGAAAATGGTTTCATCTGCGCTGATGGGTTTGGTGGTCTCAAAACCAAACATTACTTCATTTTTTTTAGGCATGACCTCAGTGCCAGCTCTGAGGTGACCCAGCTGTATTTCCTGAAGGAAACTTCAGGTTTTCATTTGCCTTGGGATGCTTGCACTTACCTAACACAAAGGGAGGCACTTTGTGTAATTTCCAGAAATTCCCTCTCAAAGGGCCGTGTTTGAGAGGGTGATCTGGCATCCTTCCTTTTATTTGTCATTCTAATATCCTACCTTTGTTCTGTAGAATGGGATTCACTCACGTGACTTCAGCTGTATGAGTTAAATGTCAAGAACTGCATCCTCTGTAGTAAACAGACACAGACAGATATATCCAGAAGATGAGTCAATCCTTCTCACTTAGGCGCTTACTTTAGGATGCAAGAAACACCTGCTTCACTCTTTAAAACCAGAAACCTATTTGACTGAAAATCACTGTAAATAATTTTACTCTGGTTTTATTCTCTAGTCAGCAGCCAAATTTTTCTTTCTCATTCCTCGGTAGGTATAATAAATGTGCATTAAATTAGACTCAGATTTTTACTTTTTCATCATTTCTCTGAATATTTTTATTATGTTTAAATTTCAGTGGTTAATCTGATACACAATCATATTTGTGCAAGCGGAAAGTATTTTTACTTTCCGGTAAATGTTGGCTTTGATGAAAACTTTTTTATTACCTGGAGAAATAATCATGTTTCTGGTAAATATCTGTAAAATTTGATCTTATACTTACCTAGAAATGTTTTAAAAATTGGGTGGAGACAGAGTATACTATTAAAATAAACTTATCTGACTTTTATTACTGATCCACTTTCTCCTTCCCAGACTTCGTGGTGGGAAGTTTCATCCTTCTCAGTCACCCTAATACTGATTAAAATTAGCAAGAACCAGTTCCGACCTATTGATTGCAAAAAGAAAATAAATGAAGGTATATATTGTTCGCTAGGTGTTAGGACTGGTAGTATTGGTACTACAAGTGAGGAAATTAATTTTTAAGTTTTAAATCCAGCTTTTGAAAGAAAAATAAAGACAAAAGTTCAGAGACTTCAAAAAATTACAAACTACAGATCATTCCATCAAATATTAGATAGAAAAGGGAGGTGAAAGAAAAGAAAGGGAGAACAGTAATAAGAAAACTAATAGAAAAACATCCAATGTGCCTGCATTGATTTTTGTGATTACTGTTTATTAAAATGCAGTAGATACAGATTATCTTTCTTTCAAATGCTCTGTATTTATTATTGCTTCATTTGCCTTGAAATGATAACTGCAGGCACTTAAATAAATGGATTCCAACATTGTCTAGTTTCATTCTACCATCCTTGTCTGTGATAAGTACCCCTGTAGAAATGTTATTCTGAAACTTCTTTAAGCAATGTTTTTCTGTTAATCACAAGGTCTTTCTTTATATATGTTCTGTACTGCTTGTACTGCCTACATTTTCTTTCTTACTGTAATCGTAGGAGAATATTTTCTAGTATAAAAAATTGCTGTATTTTTGGAAAAAAGTTTTGCTGTGATTTTATTGTATAGTTTATATTTTTGAGTTAGGCATTCCAAGATATGGCAGAATCACTGGCTCTGCCACAGACTTCCTAGGTGACCCTTTGCACAAGTCCATCTAGGTTATGGCTATCTAAATAAATTAAAGGTGGTGAGGCGTGTTCCCGGGAACTGAGGCCCTCTGGCATGGAACACCCATATCTATGCTAATAAAATGGTTTTTTTTTCTTCCAGGTGAAATAGATGTTTTCAAGCTGCCCGTTGGGTGTGGTCTCTGGATTTACTTAACCCAAAACTGGAATCACAAATTGTTTGTAGGGTGCTCATTGGATTAGGCAAAATCTTGTCAGAAACTGCTCTAACAGACATAGGAACATTTCCAGGTACTGCTTAATTTACTAGTAGAGGTGTGTCTTTACACTCTCTACACAAAATTTCTAAGACTATCATGATAGAGATGGGTATACATTACAATTCTAAGAAATTTTACAAAATAAAAGTTAGGTACGTATATGCCAATGCAAATCCCACTAACTGCCTCATTGCATTACCTAATTGCATCTTTAGATGGTAATGTGCATTTTGAAATGTCTGCCTATAAAACGGAATTTATAGTTTCTCCTTTTTTTGTCTTGCACTTCTCAAGAGAATGACTACACTGCAGTTTGTGGCTATGGGCTAGAAATCCATGTATTTACACAGGCTCCTGGTCAGGTTTTACAGCTGGTGCGGAGCTCTGTACTATGACAACACAGTAATCATACACAGCTCATGAATTAAAAGCTTGCTTGGGTATGTTTATGAGTGTCATTGATGATACAGATGTCAAACCTATGGAATTAAGATTGTAAGGAAAGTAGGCGTTACTTCTTCCCTCGCACAAACCACAAATTTACAGTCCAGCACCTTTGGTGTCAGAATTAGTCTCTCCCATATGGAAAGCTGTTTTTTTTGTTTCAAGTGGTTATGGAATACTGAATGCTGCTGTTGACAAACTACTTTCAATTGGCCAGTTGCAGGTATAAATCCACTTGGAAAACCCTACAGTGACAGTCTGGAAAATTCCCACTTTCTAATCACAATTTCAATATTATCTTCTGCCAACAAGAGCTAAAAGAGATCTTTTGTTTTAGCAGTAATCCCCTAATTGCTGAATTGTTACCACTGCATTTTTGCTATGTATGAAGTTTTGTTATTTCTAATACATGTGTTTATTTATAATTGACTTAAAACACTCTTTTACTCTCATTATAGTTCAAAATGTGCTTTTTCCTTACATCTTCCCACCCTAATGACTTTAAAATTTTAATTCAGGAATGCAGTTAGACTACTTCTCTGAAGGTCTGAAAAGTGCTGAAGAATGCCTGATGGATGTATCAACTACCAAAGTCTGATATATGAATTAAGATATGTAGAGAGATCTCCATAATGAACACAAAAAACATTTGCATTAATTTCAGAGTGAACTATCATGCTTACAAACTCTTCATGGCAGTAGTGTTGCATTTTGTTGAAGTGGTAATTTCATAATTCTCAGAGATGGTACACTCATTATAACAGCATAAAGATACTGTGGGGTGCCTTTATTATACAAGAATATTTATCTTATGCTACCAAGTAGTTTGCCCTCTTTTCTTTCAAATTAGAAGGAAAGGAAAACACAAATACAGAGAATCCACAATGAAAGCATGAATGCAGTAATGGTGTAGACCTTCTTCTGAGTGCTCTTTCTGCCTAGTAGTACGTGCCATCTCCTATTCTGTGCATGTTGCCTAGGCAATGCCAGTGTTGTGTTTTCCATCCCTTCAATGATTCTGCCTTACTCTGCTTCCCGCATAGAACAAGTCATATGGGCTTGGGCCTTTTTCCTACATTTTTTGCTGCAGTTCAGAGTAATCTTTATCAACAATGTTCAAAACTCAAGTGCTTAGGTTACGTGACAGTCTGGTTAAATCAATACTGCTAAATAAAGGAAGACAAGGGACCAGTACGTACCCCCGCAGGCAAACAGAATGAAGAATCTCACATCTACAGTACTTAGGATGAGCAAATGTGTTGTGTCCATACCATGGAGAACTCTGCTCTAGAGTCCCTCTGGGCCTACTGTGGTGTTTCTATTGGTCTGGCACTAATCCATGTGTTTTGTATGTCTTGACAACTTAAACTGTTTTAAACAGTTCAATGCAAGGGCTTTTCTGCAGCTTAGCAAAGAGGTTGGCATTTTCATAGCAGGAAATCCAAGAAACTGTGTTCCATGCTGTGGGATGTGGCATGGGGGGGATTTGAAGATTGCTGAGGGTGCAAAGTTTCCCAAAATAAAGCTGAAGAACAGCTGCTGTAGCTGGAGAGAGTCACATATGAAATAGACTTATCCTGAACTGTCTTTTGAGAGACATCCCTGAGGTTAAATATCCACTGGTATTATTTTGAGGGTTGGAGCAGTCCAGAATAGAGCCAGAGAGTGAGCCAACAGCTGAACAGTGAAGACACAGAGCAGAGACTTCCATTATCCAAGTTTTTGTCCTAGAGCTGTTTTATTTAGGAAGGTGATCATACATCTTAGACTGCAAGTGTAGGGTCAGGCGTGGGATCGAGGCAATATTTTTTGCCAAAAACGCTTCAGGGAAGGTCCACATTTGAACTCTGAAACCTAGCTGAGGAGAAAGGTGAGGCTTATTTGCCTGTCAGCATGCATTCAAGTCTGCTTCTGCTCTGTGAATGAGGTTGGGGATGCTGATCATGCAGTCCTCCATGCTCTTCTATCACCCCTTGCAGCAATGTTACATCATTAATGTTGTACAAGTCCTTCCCAGGTCTGACACCGTGTAAAACATTGGCTATTGAGATGCGTGGGATGCCTGTGGTTAGTCTCAAAGCAATGGTGATCTTGTAACGTTTGAATTACAGGATGCTTGGTTGAGCATTGTAGACATGTAAAGTCCAGGTCTCAGTATATGTCATGCCTTTAATATATATGGAAGGACAATTTCCTCTTATATGTGACTGAGAAAAGCAAGGAGCAGCATTGTATAAAGTTCATAAAGTCTGATATGTATTTGTCAGCTGTACTGACTGTATTAGGCCTTTATAACTATAACTTTTATACCCTTTATAACTTTATAACTCCCCCTTTATAACTCCCAGGACACTGAGACTAGAGAAATATGCCACAAAAAAAGTATTTCTCTGAATTAACAGAGTCTCATGGAAGTTTGTTTGGCTTTGTTGTTTTGGGGGATTTTTTTGTTCCAAGAGAAACCCAGTCAGCCTATTCAGCCCCAGTACTTCTGTAAAGAGGAAAAAAAGGATCAAGGAAACAAAGGAAACAGTCATTGACTCAAAAAGCTCATTGTATTTAATGAGCTTTTTCATTAGTTCTTTTTTTTGTGATTCTAGGAAATTTTGCCCTTTAAAATTACTTCTTTGTTTGCACTTCCTTTCAGAAAAGAAATGTTTTAGTTACAATTGGGTGTCCTTTCTAAACAACAAAAATCTTTTCTACAACTCTCAATTGTTTGGGTCTTCTCTTTCTAACACTGAGTAATTTGTCTTTTGTCAAGCACAAACCTATCTTTTGAGAAGCACAAATTTAAAATAAATAAAGCCCACAACACCTGACAAGCATTTCATGGTGTATGTTGTAAGCAGGTCCAATAGTATGCAAACACCTGAACCTCATTTTGAAGATCTCAAAGGTCATTTAAATGAATGCACAATTAAGGTATTTTTATGAGTTTGATTACATCTCTCCTGTGTATGTTTTTGAGGACTGAAGAAGGGGGTCATAAAATATTGCTTCAAAGATAATTCCCTGGCAATTCTGGGAATGTCATCATAGCATTCACAACAAATGAGTAATGGAGAAGAAGAAAAATGGCAGTGTAAGCAACTTGGAACATAAATTTAATTTAAAACTCATAGTTTATGAGTTTCAAACACATAGTTGAATGGCCAAAAAGAAAGAACTAATCGTTATCTAATCCTTATCGGTATTTTTCCTGTATTTGTGTTCGTCGTGTATATTCCTTGGGGCAGGGAATGTTTGTGTATTGTCTAACATTGTAATAATTTAGTCTGGATTTAGATCATTTGGGTAATGTCTTAAAACAAAAATAATAAACATAGTCCTACTTTGATGTAGATATACAGAGACCACTACTACTTTGTAAAGTTCTCCCAACTTGGGTTGGCTACAGTCTTCCCACAGTTGTAGTAATGTCACAAGATGGGAACAAGTGTGGGAATGGCAACAAGAAAGCTTTGAATATTTGTATATATAATAATAAGTACCTGTAGTCTCCACTGAAGGACTCAAATATTTGATGCATGACATGGCAAAACACTCTGCATTACCTAATACAGAGCAAGCAAGGAGTTAACCAGAGTTTAATTTCCCATTCTGCTTCCCTCAGGTAAACCACAGAAGAGTCTGATCGTAGGCAGAAAAGAAAACATTTTTTTTGGAATTAGTGTTCTATTACCGACTATCATACAATGGATTTTACCCTAAACTAAAACTGCATTTTCTATGTATTTTCTGATCAATATTGGCTTCCGAACTATAGCATTGAATAAGTTAGAACATCTCAAGAGGTCTTTGTTTTTTGCCTTTAAGTCATTCCTTCACTTAAACACGTACACATCAAAATCTGTCATTTATCATTTTGAGAAAAATGTTATGAATGGAAAATGTAGTTAAGTAGCTCAGTTTTCTCAACATCAGTTACTCCTTTTCTCCTGATTGTAACAAGGATAGCTTTTAATGATTGTTGGGATGGTGTTTTGCTATTGCCAAGGCACTGGCATGAACACTTTCATGCTTTCATGGGGGGGTCATTGACAGCAGGATTGCACTGATTAAATGTAGCTGTTCAAAGTAGGTCTGATGAATCCTGCTCTCAATGTACAGAAATTTTCACTTAAGTACAGGGGATCCTGGGGTGACTCTTTGCACTGAAAATAAAATCACATGAATCCCGACTTTCCTGTCTTTTTGAAGAGAGGAAGAAACGCTGATGAATTTTTCCACCCTACTACCGCATAGTAATTTCTTATGAAAACATTCTTCTCCATGAAAAACATAACCACAGATCTGTGGTGTGTTGCAATTTATGCTTTTAAAGTAGTACTACATCAAACTACTCTGCAAACATTGTGTAGCCGCACAGAAAGATAGCACATGGTCAGTAGTTTACTGTCACATCTCCCCTTATATTACTGACTGCCAGGTTCTTCATATGGACACAAGTCTTAGAGAATACAAGAGTTATCGTGCGCTTATGCTTCACTCCTAAAATATCTGGAGCTCTTTCTGATATGTTATGAAGAAATTCAAAGGCATTACTATAGCTTCCAGGAAATATTCTTCTCCCTAAAACACAGAATGAACACCAAAGTGAAACAAGAAGCAATTTTTTTGTTGTAAAATACAGTCTGAGTTGCAGTCTTGTGCTCCAAAAGACACATACTATCTTTTTACCTGCACAGTGCATACTGGGTACTGTGGATGGTGATTAGGACCTCAAGTAGGTCCTCAGTAGTTCTGGGATCTGCCTCAAAGAATGCCTATGTATTTTACATTAAAACTCTACTTTCTTTATTTTTCTGGAAATGTCTTAACTCAACAAAGAAGTAGACAGAAATTCTTAGGAAATTTCTCTGGGACAAAAACTCCGAGAGAGGAATTTTCTCTCTGTTCTTCGGAAATCAGTGGAAAGTTTGAAGCCCAAACTGGAGTTAGAAGCTGAAGCAATGCATTTTAAGCCTTTGCCTAGATGCCAGAGGAACTTCAGAAGAGTCCTTATTAGGTGTGTCTCCTCACTAGGTGGTCTTGGACAGAATTTATCTACTGCAACACTTAGGTTGAATATTCAAAAAGTCATGTAAGCTCCTATCTTGCTGTAGAAATAGTTGTAACTAAGTCCTGGGAACTACGTGCTCTAAGCTTTGCTTTAGTGCTTAGGCCAAGCAAACAGGTTTGAGTGGACTACAAATCTAAAATATTCTAGCTATTAGAGAGGACATTTGTACTGCCTGAAATTACAGCAGGATATTATAATTTAGTGGTCATAATCTTACAGAAATCTTCCATACACTAGTTGCTCCCCTGATGTTGTGTTAGGTCTCTTGCTGAATGCAGGGAATTCATGGTTCTGTGAATTTGTAGAACTCTGTTGCCTTAAAGAATAATGAAAATGACCATTTTATTTCTCCTGGCATAGTGCTTAGGATTTGGGGTTTTTTTTCTGGTTTAGTTTGTTGGTTGGTTGGTTGGTTGGTTGGAGGGGGTTTTGTCATTATTTGCAGAAAGGTACTACTATTAATTGAAATATTAAATTGGGATGTCTTCTGAAATGCACAATAATTTTATATATTTATGCATTTAAATATTTTTCTTTACATTAGACCTATCCTAAGACAAGTCTGGCTGCTTTTCATTTGTCTTTGTTTGGCTTTATTTTTTCATTCCCCTTCTCTTTATTGAAAGAATTTTCCATATTTTATACTTTAGTCATTTTCAAAAACTGACCAATTGCGTGTTGACTTCTGACAGTAATTATGTTGCAAATTAATCTTTTCTCAACTTCATCTGAGGTGTGACTTACTAGGATTTCTCATTCACTTGGCTTTTTAAACATTGGGAACACTGGGAAAAAATAAAATACTAAAACCTTTTCCTTTAGCTTTCTCTGTGATCGGATTTAAACAGGCTGGTGAATCAATGGAGCTCTGTATAGTGGTAGGATAGTAGGAAACTGAGATAAATTAGACTAGGTTAACAAACACTCCATAAAACATAGTAAATAAATTGGATAGCAAAATTTAAAACCCAAACAGAAAAACTGAAACTGTGTTAATGTAAAAAGATTCTATTTGTCTTTTTTGTATTTTTGCATGGCAGACTTTAGGTTAAAAGAATTTTGCTCTGTTCTAACTCTGGAAATTAATCAAGTAACTTTTTCCATTAAATTTTGTATAACTGAGCTTTTGTTTATTGTATATTATCATTTTTAAAACAGGTGCTCTAAACTATGTTTTTGATATCTTTGCATTGTAAAATCCTCCAGAAGAGGAAATATTTTATCTGCCTCTCACTGATTTTATGTAAATACTTGCCCTGTTTACATGTGTACACAGTGTGGTCACAAGGTCCTTTGTAACTGCAAGATTGGGCTGGATTATGAGGTTGTCTGGCCAGTCTCTACTGATCATGATATACACTGGAGTCAATTATCCCATAGACAGAATCCGCAAACTACAGTGAGGTACAAGAAGAGAGATAAAGAAGGAGAAACAGAAGTGGTCTTGGCAGTCAATCCTCTGGTATCGTGGAAAGGAAAAGACAGAAGATACTGGAGCATGGGTAGCTAATGAGGAATTGAAGGAGTTTTTTAAAATTACAGACTCCATCAACGCCACAGAAAGGACAACGTGTTTCAGATCACACAAAGCTCCTCAAAGGGAGAAGAGGGAACTTCTTTTCTTCTGTTTGGCTGACAGAAAAAGCATCAGATTAATAACAGAATGGAGAAGCATCAATAAGGGAAACATCATTCAAACCAGCCTGCCATGAACAAATCAAAACAATGACCAAAACCATGAAGAAAAGACACGTCTTCAGTTGCTTACATCCTGATTAGAGATAACAAGCAAGAAGAACTGGAAATCCTCATTTAAAAGAAAAAGTTTTACACAACTGAAATAAGTGAAATGCAGCAGGATGATTCATATCATTAGAATATTAAAATCACCTGTTAAAACCTGCTTGGCAGGAACAGAATAGATAAAAGAGGAAGATGATGTGAAAGAATTTTTGGCACCCCAGAATCAAAAGATACTGAACACAAGAGGCATGGCTCTGTTCTCCAAAGTCTGTGACTGAGAGTCACAGGAGTTTCTGTCTTCTGGCCTTTTTTGTAATGTATGTGGAGGGAGAGGGGAAGAAGTGTCATTGTGGAAAATTTCAATTTGGTAGATATGTATAAAAGAATGTCAAACACTGGAACAAGTGTCCTGGAAAGTTTGTGGAGTCTCCATCCACATAGATATTTTAAACCCAAGTGGGCATGGTCCTGGGAAACCTGCTCCTGGTGATGCTGCTTTGAGAAGGGTGATTGGATAAGGTGATTTTCAGAGATGCCTTCTGACCTCAACTAACATATGATTCTGTGAAAATCAATGAAATCCAGCAGTTAAAAAGTTATTAATAGTACTAACTCAACAACTAGGAGAGGTAGATATAACAGAACAAATTTCTAAATCACTGTGACAAAAAATACATTACATGCAGGAAAACATAATTTTACTTTGGATATGAGAATGATGGGTAAAAACTGCTTAATGACTGGAATGGTTTAGGAACATCTTATGTAGGTAAGCAAGTAAAAGCCCAATCAGTAATATGTATGCCTATTTTTTTAAAGAACTACTTTTACAAAGGTGAGGCACAGCTGATTTGGAAGACAACGGGGAAGCAGAAAAAAACTAATTCAAACTAAGAATTATTAAATAATTTTTAATGAGTTAAGAATATAATTTATTAGAAAATTTAAATATTTTTCTTCTACAAAAAGAAAGATAGGATAACCTCAGCTAATTTTGGCCAGAAGAGGGAAAAAAGAGGGTCATAGACTAAAAATAATGCAAAATACCAGTTGTGAAATGCAATCATTTATACAGGGAAACTAAAAAGGCAACATTATTATAACAAAAATATTGGTTTATGGCTACATGGAGGTCATAAAATTGCTGAAAATCATGACAAAAACCCTACAAAACCTGTACTTCCAGTTTCACACCTTCAGGGATGGCATGCTAGAAAAGGAAAAACACAAGCTTAGACAGAAAGAATTTCTTAATCACAGTGACTTTATTCTCAAAAGAGTTCAGGAGTTACAAGTCTTTGAGAAAAACATTCTTTGAAGAGCTGTTGTCCATTACTTTGACTTTATACTTTCTGAGAATTTTATTGAAATTCTGGACTGGGATGAGTCCTTCTGACACTTTCTTGTCCTACTTCTATGTAACAACAGGCTGAGGTGATCTCAGCCGTCATCTAAGAAACCCTGGCCTCCCTGATGCCATAGGAGTTAAATATTTTTCTTACTGAAATCATTCTGATTTACAAAGAATGTACACAGAGGTTCCATTATTCCAAACACAGTACAATTAAACAACAGGAGAGCATTTCCTTTCTCACAGTTCCATGCCAGCTTTCCAGACAGCACATCACTCAAAAAGCTCTCCCTGTTTCGTTTCTGTCATGACTACACTGGTTTTCCCTGTTTTCATTCCTCTTGGTACTATTTTTTGGCTGGTTTTCTGACTCCTTCTCTCTTATAGATGCAAAGCTACATGCAAATCAGTTACATTCTCTTGAATTTGTATTCAGTGTAATCATGGGGTGAAAACTTCTACTGTGTTGCTAATTATAAGGAGAGGGATGTTTAATTGTTTCCCTATGTTTTCCCATATGGAAATATTTAGCATCTTCTTTGACCTCAAGGAGCTTTGTGGTTGCCCATGTGTCAAAAATGCTTGGTTGAAGTATCTTAAATTCACATACATCGCAAGATTAATAAGCAGACACTCAATACATTAAGAACTAGTTAACGCACCATTCTCAAATGTGGGGTTTTTTTTTTCAGTAAGAGCTCTTTATCAACTAATGGTTTCAAATAGGGCTGGTAAGAGCTAGGAATTAGATGTTATTCAAGATTTCCATATGCTTTAGTAAATATCAAAACATTGTTGATACATTACGTTGATGACATAGAGATTGGCAGAGTGGTGCATAATTATGAAGACCATGAAGTTATAAAGAAAAATTTGGATTGCTTGGCAAGCTGAACCCATTCAAGTTAAATGCAAAATTATGCATCTAGGTCACATCTAAACAGTAGAAAACTATATTCTGGAAATCAGTAGCTCAGGAAACAATGAGAAGTGTCATAATATCATTGTATTCTGCATGACAACGTGGCAAAGAGAACTGTTTCAGGTCTTTGAGGTACAAACAGGTAAGGTGATATTTAGGTCCAGAAAGATTACTCTTCCGCTAGAATACTGTCTTCAGATTTGGTGTCAGTTTGAGAGCACAGCTCACATTTACCACCGGGAATGACTAACCAAAAGAACAAAATAGCAAGAGAAGTGGTTGATTTTTCATTTCTTAGCACCAAAAAAAATGAAAACAGTGTGACTTTCTCAAAATATGATTTATTTGAATGCCAGGTTTCTATAATCATACTTAATAACACTCAGGTTATCAACTCTAGGGTTTGATGAGTCATTTTTTATTGATTGAGTCCCTTAAGACTACATTTTCAACTTCTGTAAAGAAAACCCATTGGTTTTAGAAACTTTTGGGTTCAGTCTGATGCACAGAGAACAAATGAATGAAAGACAACAACAGGGTAGTGTCTGCTTTGTGAACATAGAGTCCTGCTCTCATTTTTGATACAGCTGGGATCTACTTAGGTAGTAGTACCCCAGTCACTGAGGATGGGCACTTTATCCAGTTTAGTTACAGCTCCTGAAGGGCTCAGGTGGGAGTTTGGCTGAGTATTTGGTATAGAAGTGGAAAAGGACTGTAAAAAATGAAATATGGACCTGAGTAGAGAAAAAAATTGAATTTTTCCTTGATTAGAAGCTGAAGATGTCCTTGACAGCATTATAAATCACTACTGCCTCACTAGCCAATCCTGCACCTGTGCAAGGAAATAGTAACGATGATATTTTCTTACTCCTCCAGCACCCAACAGGAATGTCAATAGATTGAAATACATAATTACTGGACTGTGATAATTTGTCTCTCTTCTGGATGCATCAATTTGCATCTGTTTTGCTTGAAATTCTCCACGTTTTTCTCATTCAGAAAAAAACAAACAAACAAATAAATAAATGACCTGCCTCTCCATCAAAGGATCTTGTATTGATTTTCTACCCCACCCTTTCTAGATCTCGTCCTGGATTTACATGTCTCATTTTTGTAAGAATGGCAATCATATTGTTTCCCTGAGCAGTTCTACTCTGTCTGCTCCATCATCTACCAGAGAGCAGAAGCCTTCAAAAAATGATAGCTATAAGACAAAAGTAAAAACGGAAGCAAAATGAAGTTTGACCACCAGCCTAGAAATCAGGCTCCTAGACCTATCCATGGAAATCTTGATGAGAAGCCCTACTGCTTAAATCTTTTACTGATTTATTCCCCACAAGGCACAAGATTATGCTTGTCTTTCCTATACTCATCACTTGCTTATGGATCATCCTGCTTCTTGTTTGTTCTTTTGTGGCATCAAAGCTCTTGGACTGTTGCTTTCAGTGAGCTAGCTTCTCTGGAGAGACTGAGAGAGGCTTCTCTGAACTAAATTAAATCCTGATGAACAAGACATTGTTTTGGGGAGTGAGG
Source organism: Gallinago jamesoni (assembly GCA_025769975.1). Taxonomy (NCBI): domain Eukaryota; kingdom Metazoa; phylum Chordata; class Aves; order Charadriiformes; family Scolopacidae; genus Gallinago; species Gallinago jamesoni. The sequence continues at coordinate 164,510,947 of JAOQGH010000001.1, forward strand.
GATAGGTGTTTCTTATCACCTTTCACAGTGAGGGCACAGGGTCCCAGATAATGCCCTTCCTTACAAGTACTTCAGATTATTAGGCAAACAGAAGAGAGCACCACCGATATAATCTCGGCCTCCTTTGATCACACTCATGGCTTGAGTAGTTGGGCCGAGTTTTTGGTTTTGAGCAACAGAGTTTGAATTAGGGCTTAAAAATCAAATAGAATGAACTCCTATTAACTTTGTATAAGTATAAAGCAAATATCTACCCTTGAGCAAGATGTCTAGGCTCCCTTAATAGTCAATGAGGGAAACAGATATTTTTAGGGATAAATTAATTTTACTTATTTAAGATGTTTATACTAGGATGAGACAAACGAATCCCTGAACAGGCTCATTTATTCAGGGACTTACATTCCTTGTCCACAGAGACAGTGCAGGATGACTAGCTCAGGTGTAAATGTTTATACCGCTCACGGTGTTACCTTAGCTCCAAGGACTCGGCACTAGAGTCCTCCCTGAACACAGAGACAGGATCCCTGCAGCTTAAATGGCACTAAATCCCCTGCCAGTCTTTGTACGGACATCTCCCACTGCATAACCTGGGTGCCCTGCTCTGTAATTTACCCATTCATCAGTCAAAGAGCATGGGTCTGCCTGGAATTAAAGTTGCCTGAGAAGTCAATTGTGAATGCTGGGTTCTGACATACGTGTTTTCTAGACAGTTTCCTTCAATGCAGGTGCATATATCCCACTTCAGTGAGATGTTTAATACCAAAGAAGTGCTCCATGTCTAGTCAAAAAATATTTTAGTGTTATTCCTGCTCTGAATGCTACAATAGTTTTAGAAGGCTCTATGATAATTTAGTGATGCATCAGGACTGTGTCAGTATTAAATATTGGGGATAAAAGAAAAAATGTGGCACAACTATTTAATTTTGACATAATATCAAATAAAATGTTATGCTTTCATTCTTTTATGGCTACAAAGTATTGCCTACTTTTTTAAAGAAATTAAACACATGAAACAGATGTCCTGTGGGAACAATCTGTTATGGTCTGGCAGCAGATTCTCTTTCACTAGCTTGAGATATTGTAACTGAAACATGTACGTAAAGTTTAGCTATATATGTAATTATGGTAAATACTGCTTTTTCATATTTCTAGTTATTAAATATCCCCGCAAGATTTAACTGTTCGATCTCTTTGTGCTTCTCATTACTGTATCACTGTCTTTTATATTACATACCATGGAGTACCTCGTTTTAGCAGTATTTTCTGGTCTTATTATTGCTGTAGAATCTTCATTTTAAATGTTATCATTTTTATAGGTATGAATAGACATTTCTGAATCTCAATTTTTAAGCAGAAAATCCCGACTGTTAAACTTCCTCAGAAACCATAAAGTTGGTGCTGGTCGTTAGAACAATCGTTCTCAAAACTGGACACAACAGGCATGAGGAAAACTAAATGCTTCACATCCTCAGAAGTCAAAAATCCGAGCAGACATTGTCAGCATGAAGAGAGGGAGTAAAGTTTAAATGCCACCTTTCAAAGAGTTGCTCTGTGCTTTACTCGGGACATAGAAGAGATTTCTCATTTGGGCACTGTCCATGTGAGATCCACTTTTCCTTGCATACAGCTTTGTAGGGAGGGAGTGACACTCCCTTTTAGCTAAGGCAGTGGCCATGGACAAAAGAGATCTGTTTAGATGAAATGGAGCAGAGAGATGAAACCTCACAGGCACCAGGCATGTATAGAGTTAGACTGTTGGCAACAAGGGAGGACTTGCCATTAGCCATTATAATCTTGACCTAGATTATAAATACTATGGATGGTTTGGAGTATGATTGGCACTACGGGGTCTCTCCATTGTCTACACCACAATACATGGTACCGCTATTGGCGAGTCCTTCCTCAAAATCAATACCTGTAGCATTGACACCAAACTGTCTCTAGAAATCTGGCAGGAAAGACAACAGAATCTGGAGTCCCTCAGCACAGCACAGGTACAGTGTTGCTTGTGTTTGGTGCCTCCACAGACTCCATATTCTCAATCTCATGCAGCTTGCCTCACACAACAGTAAAGCTGAAACTAAAGAAGGAAATACTTATTCAGTGAGATTTAGGTCAGGCTTTTGGTTACACTAAATGGTTACAACCAAAAGATGTAAAATGCAACCTTACTTAATAACAGAGCTTCCTACTTACTTAGCTCATCTTAACTAGAATTTCTAAAACATCCCACAGTCTTTATAGCTGTGGCTCCTTAGAAAGAAGCCCTTAGTGTTCAGGCTCTCAAATGTTAGCATCAGACATAACTTCCAGTGTTTTTTCTCTTCTCCTTTTGGGTACCGGTGACCTCCTTTTTCCACAGGGTAATGTCAGTAGCCCATCAGCTCCAGCTCCACTTCTTTTGTGCCCTTTTCTTTCATCACAAACTTATCTTTTAGGGTATAATTCAGTATAATTTTTCGCTTGATCACATGCGCCTCCACTGTAAACTTTGGTAACAAATACAAGTGGCCTCGACCATTCTAAATGAGCCCAGTGCTCTTTACTCACATCATTGGCCCAACCAGCTCTGAGCTATATAAATCCCTGGTTCTGGGTGCCCTGTGTATTTAGAGACTATTACTCCTTTGTTCCTATTTAGCCCACTGGCTAACTCCTCCACACCAGTCCTGGCTGTTTAATTCAGTGGTTTGCAATCTGTGGTGCACAGAACCCTGGGGTCTCTCCACAAACTATTTCTAAAAGGTCTGTGAAAAGTAATTACAGAAAACAAACCTATCATTTAATGTGCTGGCTTTAATTTCCCAGCTAAGGGTCCCATACTTTCAATGGACCTTTTTAGGGGACTATGGTTTTAAAAAGCCTTATTGAAGTTACTTATACATCACATTAGACATTACACAAAACATCTGTTATATATTCTTCTGTTAATCGCATTATCTCTTGGACTTACTAACTTTGTATAAAGACCATACATAACATACTATTAATGAAGGTGGCAGTCTCAAGAATAAGTTGCTTTCCACAGTCATGCCTAGCAGAAAAGGCTCCCTCCAAAACAATTGTACATTCCTCTATTGGGACTGCTTTACACTTAATTATAATTCTGTCTGAACTGCTAATAAATACTGGTTTATAAATAGCTTTTAGAAATCTATTTGTTTATATCTCTTATAATTTGAGTTCAGAGGCATGTGCCTACTTTATTTACTGTCTAGTCTTTTCTCAATATATTATTTGCAATAAAATCATTGTATTTTCATATACATATTTGGTTCCAGTAAATTGTGCTGCCAAGCCTCTAAATGTGTCATGATACAGTTTTTTTCTGAAATCTCAAATGAATAAATTACACAAAGGTTAAGAAAAATGAATTTAACTGTTACGTATGATTGTTTAAAGTTACAAAGGCCATCAGCTTTCATTTGACATATTATGAAGTGATTTAGATATTAAAATAGCTCCAGAATTTGAGGTCAACCAACGTTCTTGCACATAAGCATTGAGCAAAGAAAAGGAAGAAGAGTTGTTTTGGTGAATCAGAAAAAACAGTAGCTTTGAAATTATTGACTAGGTTTCCTTCAGATTTCCCTGATCCTCTACTGGGATACATTTAATTCTCATGGCCAATGAAGTGTAAAACATCATAATAATAATAATAATATGATTACAGTTGCAGCTTCATAATACGGAGAGAAAAGCAAGGTCCCAACCAGGCCGTGAGTATCTTGGAGAACAATCTCTCTGACAAACAGCTTATCAGACACTCCAATAGGTTGTCTTCTTTGTTCTCTGCTCTGACAGCAAACTTTGTCCTGTTCTTTGAAACAGGAACTATTTTAATGTGTGAAATTAATGTGGGACTCAGATGGTCCTTGGAAATTGTCAGCCATAACCACAAACCTTTTCTCTGCTGTCTCCTCAATATATTTCCCAAGAGAGCAGTGGCACAATATGGGCCATGTTTGTTGGTGACATCAGAGACCAGGACAGACTTTCAATCAAGCCTGTGTATAGTCATCCCTGACAGGAAGAACTTTTCACCCTCTGCATTTTGTCTTCTGCTAGGCTAAATAATTTTTAAATCTGCCAGCTTTGACACTTGGGCTCTGCGGCTTCAAACTATGGGGTTGTGCTAACTTTGCAATTAAATCTCTTACACCGGAGGAGAAGTTGTCAATTAATGCTAAGTAGTTTAGTAAGACACTGACATCCCAAAAGTAATAGTATTTTGGCTTGACAGGTTTTGATAGGGAGGTGGCAGCCCTGTTTAGCTTGTCTGTTCCCTAATTCCTGTTGCTCCAGGGAGAATGATGGTAAAGACTGCTTTCGTGGCAGGGCTGGGTATACTGTATTTTGCTTTCTTTTACTGGGAGTAAATGATTAAGGTCTTAGATTTTGAAAAATATATTTTTTTGTTGTTCACCTATAAATTATTCCACAAATTGAAGTTACTCCATTGTTTTTCTAATTTCCAGATAACTTTTTCTTGACTTGAATGTTCCTGAGAAGTTACTGTACCACTAAGAAACTACCGTAGCACTAATGTATAGTGCGAATAGGCAAACAGAAAGAAAAGCAAAAATGTCACTGGTTTTCCCACAGTTTTGTTGGTGTTTTTCCTACTAGCAGTAGGAAAAAGGAGACAAGGTCTTAGGAAACATTTCTTTTCTTTGGCTTCTTTCAACTTAGGAAGGAATTCACAAGAGTTCCCACTCCCAATTTACTTGTAAGTAATTCAGTTCTCCATCCTGATATAGTTCTGCAAAACTTAGTCATTTTAGCTACACAATGTGTTTGAGTGTGTTCTGAACGCCATGTTTGCTAAAACTTAAGGAAGAACTAACAAGTGTTAATGATTTTGCATGAAAGTACCTTAAGATTTCTGAATCTTAGAGCAAACTCTATTTTGAAAAATGAGGCTTTCATCTTATATTAGCTATAGCAGCACATTTCAAGACAAGCAGATGCTTACTTCTTTTAATAAACATTTCTGTAGTGAAAGGTATTGCAGAGGAGTCATATACTGTATTTGATTATCTAACTCTTTTAATGACAGAAAGGGCAGTTATAATTTCTTTTCAGACAAAAGAATATAGGGGGTTAAAATTCTTGTAGTCACTGCTCTGCTCAGATTATGTAAATGGGGAGAAAAAATTTTTACTTTAGAAAGGAAAAGTGCAATAGAATATAATAAAAATGATAAACATTCTTTAAAATTTTAATCTGGTTTGTGATATTTTATAACAAGGATATAACCTTCTGCATCATTCTTTCAATCAGTTTTAAAGTTTTAACCAAAGTGTTGACTGTTAGCAAAAGATAAACCAATAACGTGTCACTTAATTAAGTTCATCTTTCCAACTAGTCATATGGAACTTATTAAAGCTATTACAGAAATTATTGTGTGCCTATATGGTAAAAGAAACAAGATATTACTTTAATGTTTTTATTACTAACTTCATATGAGTCTAACAAGAAAACTTCAACAATTTTTTAATCAGACTCATAATCCATTTATGGACTGAGTTATTCAAGTTGAATTACCGAAAATAGATATTTTTCTTTCCTTTTCTAACTTGGCTCTTAAATATGATTATTCTAATTCTTGCACTATCTATTTTGTATGATTCTGTAAACAATGTTTTGTAAACAAAACAGGTAAACAATATTTTTGCCTGAAACTATACCTAACATACCTTGTTATATGACTGTTGTTCTTATTTATTCTTATTACAATACCATCAGGCATATTTTAACTTCTCAGGTACATTAAAAACCTATCCTGAGTTCACCGAAGTCCCATAGGAAAACTAGATGTTTAAACGTACTTATTGTCTTGTTTATGAACATATATTTTGCATATACATTAATGTTCTCCAAGGTTAATTGTTCTTATTAACACATTTTCCTTGTATTGAAAGTAAGTCATCACATACATCCATGAATGTGTCACAGAAACCAACAGAACTTCAGTCTTCTTAAAAGACTAATTACTTTTGGTTTGTATATTTCCATGAACATTGTCGTTAAAAGCATTAACTAAACAACAAATGTCATCATGTATGTAACAAAACCAAAAACATTCTATATAAAATTCTTTAGGTTTTAGCATGTTTCCCCTGAAACCAAAGCAGTGGTTTTTCAGTATTTTTAAAGACATTTTCCTGTGTTTTGCAGAAATCACAGACTTTTAGAAAGCACACTTAAGTTAAAATATGCAGTCTTGAGATATGAAGTCTGTATTTCCTGTTTCTCTGACACAATAAACATTGTCTACAGTGAATAAACATTTTTACTGGAAGAGGCTTGGAGAAACGAATGACCACTTTTGTCATCCTGGTAAATTCTGTCAGGGAAATGCCCAGACCAAATACCATTGGGAAAAATAAGTTCCTTCTCAGAAAATGTTTAGGGATGGTTCTGTCATTTCTCCAGCAGTTTGGCTCAGACCAGTTTTTGCTAGTAGGAAGCAGTAACTTTCTGAATTTGGTGGGAATGATTTCAAGCTAAGAGTGCCCTTAGAAAACAATTACAGAGCTGTGGCTAGTTGCATCTTGTTTCTCTGTACAGCAGCACTCCTGAGGTTTCAGATTCCGTAACTTGTCAAATGATTTTTTTTTAATTATTATTATTGTTCTAAAGTGGCCTTTCTGGCCTAAGATTTTGGGGAAGCATTTAAAAAGAATCATCTTAGGGTGTAGTTTTTACAATATAGCTGAGCTGGTTTAACTGCTAAATTGTACTGAAGGTGAGCGTGGCAAGGGACATACATACCTTTTTCCTGCTTTGTACTTTTCAGTTTTCTCCTTTTTTTTTTCAGTATTTACCTGACACTTTGGTGATCTGTTTCAGGGAGTTGAACAGGAAGAAAATTAACCCTATTGAAAAGAAAAGAGAGCAGAAAGCAGGCAGGCAGAAGAGAAGAGTCAAGGCAGGGCAAGGCAAATGACTGATGGAAGAGGCGTGAGTCTTATTGGGGTCTAACAGACCCATTTTGAAGCCATAACTGTTAAAGTGGCTTAGCTACAATGTGCAACCGTGGCCTTGCAGATCAGGTAATTCAGGTGACTGCCGTACAAGTTCAAAAGCCTGAGGAAGCCACCATTCCACTGCCTATCTACTCAGCTCCACGCTGGGCCAGCTCCATGTGGCATCGGTGGTGAAGGCAGAGCTCCTCTCTCTCAGTGAGGCTGCACATTGCCCAGCAGACTAGCTTTCCACCAACCCCTTCTACTCCATCTCATATATTTTCCATCTCAGAAAGTTGTCTGCCATCTCCACAAAACTTAATTTTACCACTGACAGTGATGAGAAGCAGTAAAATAAGTGACTTAGTTGCTTGACCTTGAAACAGTACACACTTTACCTTGCGGCCATTGCTGAGAAGCCTGGACCTGGTTTTGAACAAAAGCAATTATACTGATTTGGAATGAAAAGGCATTTAAAGCTCTTTTGACACAGCAACACAAAGGGAGAGGGTCAGTCTTTCCGAGATTTGAAAATGTTCCCTTCTTTCCTTTCCATTGCCATTTGTGAGAGAGAGTTGAGAGAACCTCTAATGCTAATGATTGCTGAGGAGCTCTCTTTGTTAGGAAGATTTCCATAATGCATACTTCTTCTGAGGTGTCTATGTCATGATGTGATTCCTTCTGCCAGCTCAAGCATGTCCTCTATCCATGTTCAGAGGCAGAAATCAATGGCAAAGCATGCTGAGTGAGTATAATGGAGCCATTCTTAGCCTCCGTGGCCACTGAGAGCTCACCCATTGTCGAGCCATTGAAGAAGAGTCGAGTCAAAAAAAAAAAACAAAACAAAAAACCACAGCAGAGTATCTGGCATAGGAGACTTTTCTTCCATTAACTTTGAAAAGCAGCAAGGGATGGAACAGAAGATATACCTGGTTGAAGAAGTGATTCTTTCATGTGTTTTCTTGTATAGGAATAAGGCAAGAATATATGAAGGTCTGCAAGATATCGTGCTCTAACCTCCTGCCTGTTTCCCTGCCTGATGTCACAGAAGCCAAGTGAACTTTAAAACATGGAGAAATAATATGCCTTTATTTTCTAATATGTAAACTGCAATGGAATCTGTAATGCATTATTTTAACCACCGCAAAAACTAATATTAATTGCAAATAACAGCAAAAATATGTGAATCAAAGTTTATTCTAGTCTGACTCAGGAAGCAAAGGAATTCTGTTCACAATACTAGCCTTTGTTTCCCTTACAGCAAAACATACTTGCATTAGTCATTTACGGTATTAAGAAACATTGATAATTGCCTTTTATAGTTTTTCAAGCATCACAATTTAGTACACCTATAATTGAAAAACAGGACTTTGCAATCAAAAAGTAGAATACAGAGAGTGTTGCTATGCAAAAGTGAAGAATTTCCTCTTTCTTTAGCTTATTAATTTTCAAATAACGCTTTAGGGCTTGTTGTGATAGTTCTTTACAAGGTAGTAAATATATAACTAAACAGACTGTCTAGGCTGAAAACTAATTACCATTAGAAACTGAAGCATTTGGGCTTGTTATTTCTGCAAATCAAACAACTCTGAATACAATCTCCATATTAAATAAAATGTTCAGTGAACCATGAAGCTCTTCACAAATCTGGACCATGTTTTAAGAAGCCCTTTTTTTAGTTATTGTTGCATGCATTTTGTTGCATGCAGAACAGTTGGAATATTAAAATATTTTTTATATTGGAGGGTGGGGAGGAAAATGAAAAGGTTTTGTTAAATCTTTGTTTTGGAAGCTAGGAAATAAATGTGGGAAAGGAAGCATATACCTTGACGTTAAAGTTTTTACACATTTACAGAAATTATGATGGGGAGACATATTCTGAACTTGCTGTCTCTTTCCACTGTCCTATGGACAGATACCACAAGGGTAGTAAAGCTATAATATGAAGTATTTGTTATGTGTGCCTCAGAACTATAATGAAGTTTCATGTATTAAAATTTATAAACCCCTTCCATTATATGGCTAATAATCACTAAAGTTCTTAAGACTAAAACCAGTCCTTTTCTCTCTCTCAAAAAAGTTTTTATTTCCAGAACTGATATTTTTTCAAGACAAGAGCCAAGGAGCAAACAACAGGTATATAAGTGAATGACCCTTTGTTCATAAATTAAAAGGAAAAAGAAGATAAAAAGAATCCACAGAGAAAGAGATAAACATTTTTAAACACAAACATCCCATATCAGCAAAGCATATAAGGGGTGAAGGTAGAAGTAAAGCTGGTTTTGGAATCATTCTTCAGACTAATTGCCTGGTATGCTGCCTGTGTTTCTGTCAAAAAACATGAAAGGAAAGTACTGACTGATTATATATATTGGAATATCAATTTAGGATATACATTCTGAAGTATATGGAGAGAATAAACTGCACATATAATAAGGCTGCATTTTTATCAAGGATTTCTGGTGATGATACAAACCATGTAAGGGAACTCAAGTACTTTTACACAGTAGCTGTCATCTGATAGCTGAAATAAAATATAACTCCATGTACAAAAAAAAAGAGGAGAAAAAAGGCAAAATGAGAAAACAGCTTTAGATACCCACAAAGATAGGCAATGGTACAGAATTGCATGAAATCTTGTGATCATAACTCAACTCAGTGTGTTTGACCATCAAAGGCTGTAATAAATTATATCTGTTGCTTTGTAGCACCCATAGCAGTTAAGAAAGTAAAACAATTTCAATGTATAACCTCTTCTTTTCATGCACTCCATCCCACATGTCTTTATCCAAGCACAGTGATTTGTTTGTTTGGCTTTCTTAGTGTCTAATTAAGATTGGAACTTGATGAGTGCTCATTTAATAGAATTCATTCTGGATAAAATAAGGTAGCAATATTTATTGGCGAAGAAACATAATTGGAAGACTGCACAGAGGGATTAGCTTCTTTGACTAAAGTCATGCACTCACCCTCTGTTACAAGGTTTCTAAACTGACTATTTCTTGAATCTTCAACTGTTTCAAAATGTTTGGACAGGAAAAAAATAAGTGCTATAATTATGGGGAATGTGTGCTGTATTCATTATACGAGACAAGAAGCCAAATCGTTGTATAAAGCAAAAACTTGACTTAATATTAGCTATCAATTGTTCATAAAACCTCTCCTTCCCTTCTTTTTTTGCTTCTTTTTTCCCCAAAACAGCTGCAGCCTCTGGGAACTGAAGGCATAGATTTTCCAAAGAGCTAACTTAAAGCAACTCTTAGACACAGCTTTTCAGCACCCATTAGCCCTAATCAGGGGTGGAGATCTCCTCCAAAAATATATCATATAGGAAGTCCAAGCTAGCTCTCCAAGGTCAGAGACAGGGCAACCTCATTACTGTGTAAATTAGAGGAGCATAGCATTTTGAAACATCTCACAGAAAAAGGTTCAAATAAACCCCAGCTTGTGTGACGGGAAAAAAAAAGAGGATAGAAACAAACAAACAAAAAGCTTGAGTAAGCAGACTTGAAGATGACACAAGGAACTAAGGAATGGAAGCAATTTCTTGGTATGTTTATCTGAAAAATATAATGTCTAGATACAGTGAGTGGCCTATTAGAATACCCAGTTCCCTTCTGTGTTGACTTTTTAATCTATCTCAGTTGTGTTTTGCAATATATATCATCATTATAAAATCTCTGATTAAGTGATAAACTTTTTTTTTTAATCTATTGTATTGGTTGATCTTTTGGAAAGCACAATTCATTTTTCCTGTAAAATTTCCTTAACTACACAAAAAAAACCCATCATTTAAAAGATCAAAGTGTAGTGGCATTTTAAACTTGTGAAAGCAAAAATATAAAGCTGAATCAAATGTACGCGTTTACACACTAAAAGAAGAAGAATGGTATAATAATAAAGTATTCACATTTCTAATTACATTTCAATATTCATCTTTCATTCTGTTATTTTTAGATTTTGTTTAGGAATTTGCAATTTGTTTAGGAAACATTTAATGTTATAAGTGGTCTCTATAACATATAACAGGTGATGGGTCAGAGAATGAATCTGAACTGAGTTTACTTTACTGAGTTAATCTTTCTGTTGGCATAATAATATTTAGTTTCTAGTCCTTTAGGGTGTGCTTTGCAAAGGCTTTTTTAACTGTTGGAATTTGTTTAAATATTTATTTTAATAAAACCACAAAGAAAATATATTTCCTGCCTGAAACAAACCCTTTTCAGAATGCCAGGACTCACAAGGATGTATGACTGGATTTTGTGACAGCTGATGTCTGTACAGTAGATGTTTAATAAATGGAGACATTTTATACTAAGTTTTGCAGATTAATATTTTTCCAGTAGTGACATATGTATTGGAAAAAATCTTTTCAAAATGAGGTCACCGCTTTAAAAATGTAAGAAACATTGTCAAATTTAAAATGCTCTTTTAGCAAAGAATTCAGTAACTGCACATTAAGAGTGCCTTAATGTCTGCGACAAGTAAAACATCTGCTTCAGCAGCGGAAATGGAAAGTTAATGCTCCAGATAAGCAAAGAAGGTTTTGGGAAAAAAAAAAAAAAAAAAAGAACTGCTATAAACCTTACCCAAAACTCACATGAATTCTTCTTTGATCAAGTTAGTTCAAATGGAACAAATAACTCCCTCTTCCAATTAGCTTCATATCATCTACCCCTATTAGTTTTCATTCCCCGCCCTGTTTTTCACCAGATTTCTTGGTTTTATCTTTATTCTACCCCAGGAGGGAGAAGACTGAACCCAGTGTGCACTGTGACCTGGCCCCACACATCCCCATGACAGGTTTAGTGTATCCCTAAGGCAGCATGCCCTGCAGGTTAAAGCTGTAGTTGCCTCCAGTTTCCACCTGCCCTTGTGCAATGTGATCCTGGACATCTCCCTTTTATCATACTGCCTGCCTAACACCAGCCACCAATCCCCCACAAGGCAAGACACTGAATTAGTGGGGTATGTCATATCCCCTTTACACTGCTGGTAAGTATCTACTGGGAGTCTTTCCCCACCCATGATCAGTATGGGGCCAACCTTTTGCCCCACATCATGCCCCAAAGCTTGTTTAAGTAAACCAGAGAGTACACTTGTATCCAAACAGTATATCTCAGACCCATATGAGAAATACACTCTAAATCTAGTTAGTCAGTATGCTTAAATTTTACTGGGTGAATGTCTTTATTTTGTTGCCTTCTGCTTTTGCATTACTAAAACTTGACTGGGATTGAGAGATTCTCAGTCTACCCCAGGCTAGCTGAAGCCAAGTCCAAGAACACAGAAGCACTACCTTAAGTGTGTTCATTTAGGATAGTGGGACTTGCTGGATCTGTATGAAGTACTTGGCCAGCTGACAGCATAGAAAAGGTCCCATTGATCTAGCGGAAAGGAAAGAAATATAAGGCTAAGATGGAACAGTTGCATATGAAGAAATAATATCGATGTTTCCATCCCCAGATATTAGCAGACAGGCAATATGATTTTGACAAGAGAAAAACAGTAAGGTAAGCAAAAACAGAAGCAGAGGGAAAGTGTAGAACTGGTGGGTGAAAAAGACTTTCTAAGAAAGTCTGTAAGAACTGTTAAGTTTAAAGAACAAATGTATACATATATTGATGAATGAAAATTTCTTTCTAGATCATTTTCACACTTGACATTGGTCTAAATAAGACTTAAAAGAAAAGCACAAAATTCTGCAAAATGTTTCTTTATAGTGTAAAAGCAAAATAAAAATTCTTGAAACTGTTTTCCCATGCTTAAGCCCAGAACAAACTAGCTAAATATTAACTGGAGTCAGAGGCAGAACAGCACCTAATTTATAGCTGTAAGGGTTATGCGATTCTAGTCACCAAAACACACCACCAAACCAATGATAAGACCTTCACATTTACAATTATACAAATATATAACACTCTAGTTAAAATGCAAGTACACATCTCACACAATATGGATTGTAAACTACAATTTCTCTTGTATTGGAAATTCATAACATACTTTCTTCAGCTATTGGGTTTCAAAATGAGGTCATATAATGTGAAATGGATTTTTTTATATAATCAAGTGCTTAAAAGCTGTATTATATGTACTTCCAGATTGTTTGTTTCTTTAGAATCAATTATATTCTAAAACTTGTATGAGAAAACACTTAAACTCTTCATGCACTGTATAGTGTACTTGTTACTACGTAAAAATGATAATAATAGAGGTTAAAAGTCATTGCAGGTTTTAGCTAAGCATTCTAAATTTTTCATTTTGACTTCCATATTAATGTGAAGCAGCTATAGAGTTTCTTCAGCAAAAGCCTATTCATAATTCTGAGTAGCAATTTACTGTTGATACTGCCATTAATGAATCAACAGAGACACCTGGGAATGATGGCTGACCTGCTGCCTTGAAAATTTGGAGATGGCATGGAAATAACACTTGAAAGCAATTTCAAAAGGTTTTCTAACCTTTCTCATCCTGTCTGCAACGGTAGGATGCAGCCTGAGATAAAATATAGGCATCTAGCTGTAGGTAACTATATGTGCAAGAAGGGAGTGCAGCAGTAGCTTGAACAGTAATGAATAATGCCATTTTAAATGCTGTGGTTTATCTCCCCTGGCCTTCATGTTCTCCCCCTCCCTTCAGATTCCACATTGGGAGGTCATGTGTTTCCCACAGATCTTGTGTCCTATCTACAAATGTCTTAAACATCCTAGGGCACACGCTGCAGGAGTCTATCTGTAAACTGTTGTAGGCATCTAAACTTCCATTATAGTCAGTATCAACAGAAAGCAGGATTCAGCTGTGGAAACAGAGGTGTATAGGGCTATTTTAGCTGGAACAAGGTAGCCCACCGGCCATCCTTCTGCCACTCTAGAGGGACACAGTCACATGTCATATTGTGCCATACAGATGTCTTAAATGACATACAGCATCTCACTTATTGATGTTTCCATTTCAGTGTCTTAATCTGGAGACTGAATTATGTTCTCTATTGTGATTCTAGAAAACATGGGCATTGTTAGTTAGAAAGTTATAAAGTTAGAAGTTCAAAACTGGTACATACAGTAGATACAAAAAAGCTTTCTCCCTGAAGTTTCCTGAAAAGAGTGTTCTGTCCTGCTCCCATACCTCTGTGAGGAACAAGACGATGAAAGCTGGAGGCTGAGCATTGCATTTTTCTTAGAGGCCAGATCTCGCTGACCTTCTGATACACTATAAAAAGAAATGAGAAAATTAATAGTACATAGAAAATTTCTGGAACATCTAGCAATAGTTTTGGCAAGTATATGCTCAAATAATGTCCTAATGTGATTACATACTGCTTTCTGTCTGATTAAAGCTTTGTATATCAGAAGTGTGATTGTCTGCACTTCCAGAAAAGAGGTAAATCATACAAAGACCTTAACCTTTAAGTCATCGTGTGCTACTCAATTAATTATGCATATTAATTTTAATTTAGGTAAGCAGAGTGGGAAAGTTGTACAGTTTTACTTCTGGAGGTCTTCAAAGACCTCCTTCTATGTGCCTGGAGGTTGGGGTCAATTCCATTGCTTAAACACAGGTATGTGGTCCTGTTTTAGGTGTCCTGGATTATCCTTCTTGTGTTTAATCTGTGTTCTAAAAGAGCAGGAAACTCCCATGAGCTCTGCATCAAATTTGCCAAAGCTGAACCCATCAGCCAAGATGGTGACATATCTATGAAAACATACCTAAGAAAGGGCAGAAAACGCTGGACAGGCAGAGGGGGAGGAAAAACAGAGCGAGAAACAGCAGGAGGAACCCCAAGGTCGAAGGAGGAGGAGGTCCTCCATGGTACCTGAGCAGATATTCATACTGCAGCCTGTGGAAGGGACCATGGGGGAGCAGATTCCTGAAGGAATCATGGCCTGTGGGGAGCCCCTGTCAGAGCAAAGGAAAGTGTGAAGAGGAGACAGACAATAACAGATACGTACTGACCATTCCCTCTTGCCTCTTGGGGAGGGGATTCCAGAGTGAGTGAAAGAGTAGAGTTCAGCCTGGGAAAGGTGTTGGTTTAATATTTATCTTGGCTTTTTCCCACTACCCAAAGCAATGGTTACGCTTTTATTTTAATTGGCAAAAAAATGAATTAGTTTTCCCAAGTCGAGTCTGTTTTTCCCATGATGGTAATTAGCAAGTGATCTCCCTGCCTTTATCTTGACCCACGAGCTTTCTCATTCCTGTCCTTACTACTTTCTCCCTCTCTCCATCCCAGCGAATGGTGGGAATAATCAGGCAGCTGGGTGGGTGTTTGACTGTTAGCCATGGCTAACTGACCACATCCCTCCAAAAGAAAAATCCCAGTGTAGTTCTGGGGATTGCTGTAGCAGTGATTTCAGTAGATATCAGAGATAAACCTGCATCTGGTTTGGTGTCTTCTGTCACTCTCCTAAAAAAGTTTTGCACCGTCAAAGACCACCACACATTTCCATGCTGTGTTTTAGGACACCAAACACACCTTTGGTTTCACACAATGCATGATTTATAGCACAATTACGACATTACTTAATGTCCTTTCGAACTGAAATACATCCCCAAAAATTACATCCTAGGCTACAGGGGAAAGTACGTGAGGCTCAGAAGAGATCCATGATCAAGTACTGTTTGGTCAGGATGTGGCCAGTCTCTTCTAGATGGAAGTTAAGCAGAGTAGACAGAAGCCACTCTCTTCTATTAGTCTGGACACCAAGAGTGATTCCAGGAGATCTATTTTACAGTAGACACATAAAGTCAATTGAACAAAAGAATTTCACTAATGAAGAGAGTAGGGATGATGAGAGAGCAAGTAGGAGCAGTACTTGTTGTTATAACAGACAGCAAAAAAAAGCCACTAAGCATTTGGAAACCTACATAGGAGTGTGCCACATGCATCAGATTCCAAATGCTAATCCTAAACAAAGTTATGTTGAACAGTGTTACGTTCCAGTAAAGGCAGAAGGAAGAGACCATTGAAGGCAAAGATGATTCTGCAGGTGCCTCCAAGCTGATACTGACAGAACACCAGAATACAGCTCATTTTCTTGTGATGGATGACTTCAATATTGAATTACAATGCAAGCAGCTTGGAAAAGAGAGTGCAAAGGGAAAACTGGGATGGGGAATCATGAACCAAAATGATGACTTGATGAATAATATTTGGTGTCTGATATACTGTTCTCCACATTTTTCACAGTAAAAAGTGCAATTTTTCAGATAGGAAAAGAAAAATTTGACCAGAACAACATCATCTGAAGACAGGTCACGTGTCCAAGATGCAACAGCATGCCAGGCAGCAGGTGTCAGCACTGGCTACAACCGTCGCTCTGCCAAACTAAAAATAAAACAAAGAAAGATACCCTCTGATTAGGAAGTGACAAAGATCAACAGCACAGAACTGAAAACAAAAGGGTGGTATGAGGAATTCCAGCCTGGCCCTCAGGATAGATTTACACTAGTGTTTCGGGCAAAGGAAGCTGAACCGACAGAAAAAAGGGGAGTGCACAGACACGATGTGCTCAGTTCAGCCGTCACAAATGGGTATCCGTATACTCACAGCAAGAATGGAAATAACGGTGCCTCAATGGAAAAGAGTATTTAAAGAGCTATGAAATACACGGCATGCTATGATATACGGTGAAGCCATATAGCAACGTTTAAAATGAGACAATCAAAAGGAAAGGAGGAAGATTCTCACTGCTGAAACAGAAGAGACGGGGACATTCTTTAAAAGAAACCATTAACAGCATCTGCTTATCTCAACCCCAGTTTTATTTGTAATATTTGAAACCACACAACTAATCTCACCCCTAACAGGATTTCAGGACAAGTTACAAGCAAGAAGCTGGAAAACAACAAAGCAGCAGGATGTAAAATCACAGTAGAAATACTAGCAGCATTTGACTCACCTCCCTGATGAAACTGATAAATGTGCCTAATGAAATCTAGGAAGGCAGAGAGGAAAAGCCTTTCTGAATAACAGAAATAAGGAAACATGAGTAGGATACTGTGAAAGGGTGACCTCACTGACTTCAGCAACTAGAGACAACTTGTGCTGCTCTTCATCATAGCAAAAATAATTTCCTGTGTGATACAACACAGCAGTAAGTATACACAACTTACAGAAGCAGACAAAATCTGTTTGATAAATAAAAGAGTAGGTCAAACAGTTTTCCCTTAAACTATACTCAGAATGAGTCAACAGTACTTCCAAAAAAAGGTCAATACTATACACACACACACACAAAAAAAACCTAGTAAAAAGGCGCTTGATAAAAAAAAAAAACAGCTAACCCAAAATCAACTTTCCTGAAACACTTATAACAAAAGACAAAAACATGTGGATGAGCATCAAAGAAGGAGAAAAACCCAACTAACTAGGTATTTCTGATTAAACAAGTTATTTTAATCTCCTAACCTGATACCTTAATTCTGATAGTTCACAGTTGCATTTCTAGGTCCTTAAACTACTCCTGTACTACATTCCGATATGTAAGGGAAAATAATAGTGAAGAAATGAATGAATATGCAAAGGATTACAGAGGTATTTTATGAGGCATCCCTGAATCAGCTTTCTTAAAACTCCTAATTCCTTTTTGTGCTCAGCAAGACCACAGTTTTACACATAATATTCATAATATTTATTTTCTATTAACTCCTCACTTACCCTCCCTCTTGCTTGTACAGGAGCTATATCTACAAGAAAAACGTTTGTTTACAGAAGGTTAGTATTCCTTCTCTTGCAATAGTGGACTACCCTGACCCTAGAAGTCTGAGTGGGAGGGCCAGAAGTAGGACAGTCTAGATCCAGTCAGTAAACTGTACCAATTTCTGAAAGAAGGCTTTTCTTAATCTCCATAAAGTCACCTAAAATATAGTTCTATTTAATTTTTATAACTTCCATCTCAAACCGTACCTACAATATTAGAAGATACACAAATATGTAATTGCATTACAAAATAAAAGTTCAATAACTGTATCATTTCTATTGCTTTCTGATAAATGCACCAAAAAGGTAGATAAGGACCTGTTCAGATCCTTGTTTTCTAGCTAATAAATCAACATGACAAAACACCATCCACATAACCTTAGATAGGATTTCTATGTTGTATTACCAATATTCATCACTTCAACATCAATAATTTTTGTGTGTGCTCAATACCACTACAAAAGTTTGGTGACTACAACTCAAAATAGAGTGCTAAGAATACTCTGAAACAATACATCTGAGAATCTGAAATGGTTCTGGCATTAAAATATGTTGCTTGAGAAATTATTAAAGCCAGTCACGTACTTAAAAACAAGCTTATGGACAAATGTGTTAAGCATCAGTGTTTAATCACACTGTGACACTGCAAGTGAAGCTGAATGTAAATTTGAAAAAAATATATCCTTTTTTTAGGTTCCACAAGGAGCAATATATATATCTGTGAAATCAGTAGATCTTTTTGGAATATGTACAAGTCTTAAATATCTAAGCAAAATAAACTGATTAATAGGCATTCCAGAGGTAGCATAAACTGCAGAAGAAAGCTTACATTGAGTAGGCTTTATCACCTAAGCTTTGTTCCTATTTTGACTAGATATGCAGACTGCTTGTTCTCAAACTGTTGAGAATTCTCAAACTTTTGGTAGGGAATGGACAATACCAGGAAAAAATTCTGAAAGGAATAGTGCATATTACTGAGATCTGCATAAGGATAAAATAGATGCAACATCCTTCAAAGGGTAAAAACAGTGGCTCAAAAAGTATTTAGGTTTTCCAGAAGATTACAATTTAAGCAGGACTGCTCTATTAAGGATGTGAAGTGAATGCATGGTATTTAAGGAGCACAAAAGGAAAAGAATTTGAAATCAATACTGAACATCAGACAAGAGAGTAGTAATCTGGCTTTCATGTCTATTCAACCAGTTTCTTAGCCAGTAAAAAGTGACATGCTTTGCTGACTCAGGAGAAGCCTGGACACTCCTAGCAGCTGGGGATTCAGGCCCTTGTACATTTTGATGTGTTTTGTTTAAACGAGATAAAGGATGAGGAAGTTCAGCTACTAGTTACTAGTAAAAGGGGCCAAGTAAAGGGATGGCACTAACAAAAAGATGGGCATAGATTAACTATAATAATTGCTCTGTAATATTTGTTGGGCTACATACTCTTGATCCTCTGTAGCTAGAAAGTTGAGCAAGAAGACTATTCTGGTAATAATGCAATCAGAAGGCATTAGAAGCATGTAATAAATTAACAAAAAGCTGGAATTCCTTTACATTAATAAATAAATCACAGGCACATATGCATTTATACAGTTAGTTATGGATGTTGTGATAAAAGTCTCCAAAGTTTGACCTGATAGCTAACTCGATATCATGGGAATGGGTTATGGGGTGGGAATGGGCTATGGGAATCAGCTACTGGTGTTTCACTCATCTGCAGTATAAAATTAAAAAAAAGACAATTATGTATACTTAGGAAGGCATAAGACATCCAAGCCAGCCAACTAGCATGTTTGCGGGCATCATTGCCACAAATACAAAATGTAGAGTAGATTTAATCATTAAAACTACCTAATCTATGTGCAAACATATATGACTGTACAACACTTGTGACAGCTTACAGATACTGAGAAGAAAAGAAAGATTTCTAGAACTGGGTAAAAATCTCCCATTACAAATACTTTGCGATGATTGACCAGTAAAATCAAAACAATTATCCAAGCCCTGAAAATGCTTGCACTCCCAAATAACATTATGCATCAATAGTCAATGGGACTGCTCTCATGCGTAAAATTACTCAAGTGTATAAATTTTCCAGGATTGGGGCCAAGGAGTATAATGCTAGACAACAGAGCCCAAAGACAGTTGGCAGCCATTCAATAAAAGTGCTGGGGGCAGCAGTATCACAGCCGCAGATAGCTGAGTAAAATTAATAAAACTATACGAATTTTTAAAAACCAAACCAATATTTTAGACTTTGCACAATGCCCCTTTGCTTTTACAGCTCGCGTGATCTTAAACTGGAAAGAAAGGATCAAGCCAGTTACAGTAACAGGATATAAGTCCATTTTGATTTGTATACTACAGAATGCTCTAATAATTTTAAAGAAGAAAAAAAAGAAAAAAAAAGACAAAACCACCATAAAATAACAAATCTTATGTTTAGATTTATCATCTTTTTTTTTTCAAGTCAAGATTGATCATGGCTGTTTAGATAGAAAAAGTTCAGTCAACGAGGAAGAATTTAAAAGATTAACATGATCACAGCAACTAAAAGATAGCACAGTAAAGACCAAAATGGATACAAAGAAAATGGTGACTGATGAAATTAAGAAGATTAAATTGTAAACAAAGAAATTGGGTACCTAGACTAAAAAGTATATTTGACATATTTTACAGTCCACTTGTGGTAGAGGCCTGTTTCGAGTCACCTAGGACTTTTTAATAACATCAGCTTAGGATTTTTAGTCCTAAATTTAGGTTTTCTAAATCTCTGCGCTGAACATGCATACTTCTTTCATTGACTGTGCAAGACCAGACTCCTATCTCTGATACATAAACAAAGCATCTAAAGATAGGTTGTGTAAGTACTGTCTGGAAACAGCTGCCGGACAGTAAATCTGAGAAACTGGCAGCCTCTAGTTGGAAAGAAAAATCTAAAAGAAGAAAATCTAAGGAAAAAAAAATGCTTGAAAAATATTGCCTTTCCAGAATTAAATCTATTACACATCTTCAAAAAAAGTACAATAATACCTTTACAACTGCAAATACAGTCTTATAAAAGGACTGGGAAGGATCAATAAAATAAACCAGAAGGATCTAGCTTGCATGTTTAGACACAGGCAAGATATCTAGCAAATGGAAAAAATAGCCCTGGATGTTTGTTCTGTGCTTAGCTAAATGGTTGGATAACACCAAGAAAGACTTTAAAGAGACTTACCCAGAGGTTACTTTCACATTTCAGGGTATGCATTCAAATATGACGATGAACTTTAAAGACACAACAATTAAGCAGGGTAAGATGGTGTCTACCTGAGAGATCTTACGGTGTAAACATGCTTTATATCAGGGAAAGAAATGGTCATGAGGGTTT
Organism: Gallinago jamesoni; assembly: GCA_025769975.1. Taxonomy (NCBI): domain Eukaryota; kingdom Metazoa; phylum Chordata; class Aves; order Charadriiformes; family Scolopacidae; genus Gallinago; species Gallinago jamesoni. The sequence goes on from JAOQGH010000001.1 coordinate 164,531,989, forward strand.
GACCTGTGAAGGACACTCACAACTCACACAGTGTGGCAGTACCTACAAACATTTTCCCATTGAGTTAGGATCCTCACCCTGGGTTGCATTAATTTTGGTTGTGAGACAAGATAGAGTGAACACTCTGCTGTGTGTCAGATCTGACTCATAGGGTAAGCAAAGGGATATGAAAAGGGCACATCAAAAGTCCACAGAGCTCCATAATCTCAGTCATTCCCCAAACATTTATTTATGTAAATAGACTTGGAAGCATGCCCTGAAGATCAAAAAGTAGCGTAGTGAAATTACTTCTCTTAAAATGAGACTGGGAGGTCCAATGCTATTTGATGGATCGAGGAAAAGAGCTTACCGTTTCAGATATTAATTAAAACAAAAGATAGAATTAATCTGACATTTACATGGTCCAAAACATGGGACATGTCTGTCATGCCAGTATTTCCAACAGTGGGTAAAGAAAGTAACAAGGTCTCTTTGACCAGAATCTGTGATTTTGAAAAGCAATGTTGTAGGTTTACATTCTCCATTTCCTCCAATCCTGCTTTTGAAAGGCTGTCAGTCTTGATATTATGAGCTAGGAAAATGGAGCCTTGTTAACGATATAGACCAGAAAATATTCTAAACACCTTCAGCAACCCATAAGTTTTAAAACTTATTATCCTTAACTTTTCCACAGGTCACCAAAACCCACCCTTCTTTTTACAGCCATATTTAGAAACAGATCTGACTGCATATTTACAACACTGATAAATGCTTACAAATAGCTAAAGGGTGGGTGTCAAGAGCATGGGGCAGGAATATTTTCAGTGGTGCCCAGCAACAGGACAAGGGTCAACTGGAACAAACTGGAACACAGGAAATTCCATCTGAACATAAGAAAAAACTTCTTTACTTCAAAACTTCTTTACTTACTACAGAGCATTGGAACAGGCTGCCCAGAGAGGCTGTGGAGTCTCCTTCTGTGGAGATATTTAAAACCTGCCTGGACACATTCCTGTCCAACCTGCTCTAAGTGGACCTGCTTTGGCAGAAGGGTTGGACTAGATGATCTTCCAAGGTCCTTTCCAACCCCTACCATTCTGTGATTCTCTTCTTCACCTTCTAAACTACAGTTCAGTCGGGGTTTTCATAGTAACCCAAACATATCTAGCAAATCAACTACAAGAATAAGTTTCTGCTCCTTCTCTCACTTTCCAGTAAAGACAGAAGGAGGCTAAATCATGATTCTGAAGGGTTTTGCCCATTCCAGGTTAAAATTCATTATGCAGGTTACTATGTGTTAGCAATGTTGTTGTTACTCCAAAATTATTTATATAAATAAAAAAAAAAATTAAAGGTGGAAAAAGAAAAAGAGAGAAGTAGAGTATCAGACTGAAAATCAAGATAAAAAGAACGGCGGGTCATCCTAATGGATTATAAAAGTGGGGCCTAGAAATTAATTAATAACAAGCAATGAACTACAACTAGCGCAGGATTCCCTGCCTCTCTCTGGGCTGGCATTAGCTGCCATTATAAATTGAGGAAAGAATTCCCCAAATAATTGCAAATAGCCGCTAGAGATTCTGCACGCCAGCTCAGATGTGTCTGTGGGCATGCTAACAAAAGCAATTTCTTAGCAAGCAATATGCTAACCCCCTGGGACTGTTAATGAATCTGCTTTGTGGTAAACTTTTTAGGAGTGCATGCTACAGGGACTTCTTCAACACGTTGCTTTCTGAATTCTCGTATTTCCATAAAGTTTTCTTGACTGCGCTTCATATTTCATTTTATTCAGGAGATTCCTGCAGCTCAGTTTTCACTGCGCTATGCATTTAGCATCGGAGCAGCTTTTTACAGAACTGTTAGTTGTTCCCTGCAGTTAAGAGTATTATTTTCAGCTTTATCTTAAGATAGGGTTTTTTTTCTTTTTTTTATTTTTTAATTTTTGCACAGCTTCATTTATACCTAATATTTAGTCTCTCCCAGAGCCAGACTGCTCTGCAATTCTTCTTTTCTGTGGCTTTCTGAGAGTGTTGAACGACTCCAGCTACCCACCATCATTTACAGCCTCTGCCCTACAGAGGGCACCTTTGCCTTATTGGAATTGTTTCTGCAACAGAGATAATCGGTGGTTATCGGAGAAATAACTGAGCCTTAAAGCGAGATCAGACTTCTCACAGAGACAAGGACTTTGTTTGCCTAGTCTGTTTAATTAACCAAGTTTTGTGCTATAATTCAGCAGCAAGCAATAACAATGTTACGTTCTGTATGATTATAGTCTGCACAAAGAAGCGAGGAGATTGCTAGGATTTATATCAGAGGCCAACGAGTACTGGGATGAATTAAAGAGCATAAGCTTGGGTTTGTTTTGCTGGTTTGGGTTTTTTTTTTCCCATCAATAATTAAGGGGTTTGTCATTAAAAAAGGTTTCTGAGACACATACTAAAAACATTATCCGTGGGAAAACAAGCTGTAGAAAGAAAGTCAACCATTTCCCAAATAAATCTTTCTAACAAACCTCCAATTAGCAATTGCTATCTGAAAGCTGTTCAAGTGGAAGAAAGGAATATTTCATTCTCTTTTGTAGGGTTCGACTATCAAAACTGACCCTAAAATTCCTATTTGGGAAAAATTTCAATTGACCGCAAGACTGAGCTAAAAAGTAATTTTCTTCCTGATTTTTTGTGCGCTATTATTTATGAAGTGTCAAGTATATCATTCATAGTATCTGCTGGTTCTGAATAAAACTAGCAATATCTTTCTGTTCAATATTGTTTTTCAGCTCAATCTGTAAAACAGTCTTCCTTTACAGGCCGTTTCACTAATGTGTTAAGACAGATGCAAACGTCATTGATTTGTAAATGGCAAAGTGAAAATTCTAAAGAATAATCTTTCTTCTGTCATTTTATATCTGTCTGACTATTCAAAACAAGCTACAGCTCTAAAAAGAAGTGCAAGACATTGCATTTATGCAACTTCCAAACAGGTCAGTACTAGGTTAGTTCATATTAACTGCGGGGAAATACACAAATAAATGCCTCTGTCTCTTTGCATAATGCCTTTTTATGGTGTTCCTATTGATAAAAGTTACAAATAGCCTTATAAATTCACCAGCAGTCAACCTGTTGCAACTTCCCTGAGCTGGTTTCTGGGACTGATATTGACTGTAAAGAATCTAACACAAAACCCAGCAAGGAATGTGCCCTGCCTCCCCTAACATTTTTCTAGAAGTCTCTGATAGAAAATGCATTCATGTTTACATTTTCAGCTTCAGATACCCAACACAAAAGCACGAGAGCACAAAAACCTGAATCTCTAGTCCAGGCTGCTAAATTAATAAAGCAGGCCCTGTATTAGTGAGTAATGCTTTAATGCCATTCAAAAATTGTTTTAGGGAGTATTTTAGCAGGCTCCTCCTGTGTTATAATTCGACTTCCTTTTTCTTTTCTAATTATAGGCCAAGGCTGAATTCCTCACTAATTAAGGAAATATTTTTTTTAAAGATTTCATTTCTAGAAGTCAATAGGAATGTTGCCCACGTAATGATTGCAAGATCAAGAGCTTGTACCTATAAAAATGTCCAAAGTGAATATATGTTTCAGGACAGTTACAGTAATATAAAACAGTTGAAGCTACATTTGCACTAGCAAATTAAACAGTGCCAGGAATGTTCCCAGGTGCTGGAACATGACGGTCTATACTATAAAACTGTTCAAATGGCCCCCGGCACACTTTAAGCATCCTAAAAACCAATTCCTGGGCACAGTTTGTGGGAGAGGGAGGCTGCATATCCCAGAGACCCTTCCCAGTTGGCAGGCTGGTGCCATTACGCTCTTTTTGATGAGTTTACAAATACATGCATGTTCTCGTTGGCTTTATTGCATAGGAACGTTCCCAGACAAGTTTAATTTGCTAGCATAAACGTAGCCTCCAAATCTGTATTTACTGCAGCCATTATATGCCACTGTATTTAAAAGTATTCAGCTATTGGCCCTTACTTGTAAACTGTGAGCTAAGTTCTAAGTTTATATCAGTAGGAAACAAAACACTCAAGAAAACATTTTCTCGATTATATATACTGCTATATGCATTATTTTCCTTGTAATTGTTTCAGCCTGATAGTAAAAAATAAAACTTAGAGCTGTTAAGAGAATGCTTGTTTTGAATATAGCTTTATGGTTGTAACAGTTTAAAGCCGGGGATAACATTTTAGAAGTATCTGAGCTACTTGAGGAGCCTCTCTTTCTAGACAGGACAGATTTACCACTGGAGAACAGAAGGTCTTCCTCACCAGCATAGGATACCCATGGTATTTACAGGGAAGAGCCTGTACAGCCCAACAGCAAGTGTGGCTGAATTCAGCCCTTAAAATCTTTTCTCAAAGAGGTGACACAGGTGACTTTACCTGAAAAGTATGAGAGTCTACTTGACGGCCTTTCTCCTGCTAGTAGGATACTGGTCAATGGGCCTAAATTTTCCAAAGAAGAACCAGAGAAACCTTCACCACTGCACACCTCACAGTTGATTGCTCGTGCTCACTGCTCCCACGTGGGAAACCTGGCTTAGTTCTCTGGTCCTGTGGGAAAGATAGAAGCTGGATGTGTGAAAACAGGTTTCCCACCCTGGAAATGACCTGCCTAACTGGTTATTACCTGTACCACAGAATGCAAATATGGATGCAGAAGCAAATTGTCTCGCTTCAGCTTTACTTTGCTTGAAGCCCCACTTGTGTGATCACAGGGAATCCAAGCGAAGACTGTTTGTGTTTCGGCATGGACCCTCTCTTCAAAAACATCAGCAACTCTGGATTTGGGTTTCCATCTATATATGTCCAGCAAAGCAAACCTATGCACTTGGCAAATTGAGTCAACATGAGCTTAGGTACTAAGGGATTTCAGCATCTATTAAACCACGTGACGATTGTAGCATGAGTACGGCGCATGAATTTTTTTGTGGATCTTAGTTGCCCTATCCCTCCTCACGTGTGAAAATGGAATAATCCTCAGCTGCCTGAGAGTGATCATCAGATTGAAGGGTGTAATTAAGCAAAAGCACGACAATTAAAACTCTTTCTAAACAGCTAGATTAAAGCAACTTAGATGGTGGTAGTCCATTTTTCTTGCTTTGAAGTTTATATTTTAACTTCATACTCACATGTTTATGAAAAAAAAGCTTTAATAAGATGTGCTAGCATTACTTTTCACTCAAAAGTATTTTGTATGGATAAAATTTTATTCCTGTAACTTTCCTCCTTGTATTTACTTTTATATAATATATTATGTATATACTTTTATTATTTTCTTAAATTTATTTCTTATTTGAATGCAGTCGCTGATTTTCACCTAGAATTCCCTTTGCTTTTCAAAATAAAGGAATAAAATGTGGTTTTCTTTTTTTTATTATTCTTTTTGTTATTTTTGTGACTCAGCTTCTTGCATTTCAGTGTTAAGTACCTACTTATAGATCTACAGTTGTGCCTAAAGCTAAGAATGTAATGAATAATTGCTGTCTTCATAAGTCTATTTTTATTGGATAAATATTCCAAGAATTCACTCAAATGCATAAGCTTGAAGTCCAGTATTCATACTAATAAAATTCAATCACATGTAAATCACGGAGCACTGAAGAGGAACAGACAACAGTGAAGTTATATTATTTATAAAATCAAAAAAAAATAGTCAAAGTCTTTCACCATTATCCATAAAAATCAACAGTTTATATTTTAAATGAAATTATTTTGGCTGCACTGTCCCTATTATACCTACCATAAAGATACAGGAACTTTTTTTTTTAATGTTTTATATCTATCCCGAGGATTATCCTGTTTTAAAATAAGCACCCTTTTCTGGAAATGTGAAAACAGAGCAAATCAGTGCGTTCCATATTTATGATTTTGTGTGACAAATATTTGGCATCAAGAACTATTTGAGCATATATTAGCTGCTTATTATTAATGAAGAAAAGCATAGCAACAATAAAGAAAAAGATGTGACTATCAAATAGAGGTAGAGAAGAGATACGTGTTCATTCCAGCTCACCTTTCATCATCCCCCAGATGATTTTAGACACTGAGCCCAGGGTATTTGAGAGTATATATATATATATGTATATCCTTCTTGGCTAGACAAGACCCTAGTATCTCAAGAAGTTTATACAATGTGAACCAATGGCTTACTGAAAGCTTTTAAGGACACAGTTAGAAGATGACAGGATTAGTTCATTGCTGCCTACTTGTGACCCAGTGTGTGTGATAGAATTAACTGCCTCTTTTGGAATCCTGCGTGGGAAATCACATTACGCTGGACACCATTGTAAGTGCTTGGATCTGACTGGGAACATTATCCAGTATCCCAATGCACAACAAACAATAAGCAAATACTCCAGACATCCAGTGCCACTGTGAAAGCTTATCTACTGGGTGTCTTCTACGCAGACAAGAGGGCTATGTGTCACCTTCCTTGCAAAGTCCATCCTCATCTCCAAAGCAAGGAGAATAGTTTCTAAGAAAATCTAAATGCTGCCCAATAACAGTCTCTGAACACAATGTGTGTAAAAAAAAACAAACCAAAACAGGACCCAAACAAAAAACCCACAAACCTCAAACACCTTACAAAAGAAAGAAGGGGCCTAATGAAAGTATCTCGCAGAGCTTCTGTAGTGTTGTGTGTCGGGTAGGCGTCCAAACCTCAAAAATGTTATCTAGTGTTGTTCGTATTTCCCATCAAGTCTTTTCAGCCTTGCAGTCCCTCCAATTCCTTTCATGATGACAGTGTCAAGATCATAGAATCATAGGATCATAGAATGGTTTGGGTTGCAAGGGACCTTCAAGATCATCTTCTTCTAACCCCCCTGACGCAGGCAGGGACCACTTCCCCTCAACCAGGTTGCTCAAAATCCCATCCAACTTGGTCTTGAACCACGTGGTGCTGAACACTTGAACGCTTCCAGGGATGCTGCCTATGAAACACTTCCTCCATTCACACCCCTACTCGAACAGAGGATCTCATCTTAGTGAGATGGAATGAGCAGGGAGAAGACAACTTTTCCATTTGTGCTTTTTCCAAGCTTCCATTTAGGCAATTTAAAAAAAAAAAAAAACCAACAAAAAAAAACACAACCAAAAATCACTGATTTTAAAAAAGAAGAGAGCAGAGAATATTTCCACAGCTAAGAAAGAGAAAACAGAGGT
>JAOQGH010000001.1:164550382-164587394 GCA_025769975.1 Gallinago jamesoni
GGCGGGAGGGCGGGAAGACTTGCGAAGAGGAGGAGGAGGAGGAGGTGGAGGAGGTGGTGGTGGTGGTGGCGGCTGCTTTGCTTTGGGGTAGCGGGGAGAGGTGCCAGGCGGGCCGGGCCTCCGTGGGCTTGGGGGGGTGGGGTGGGGGGTGTTTGGTGTGTGTGTGTGGGGGGGTGTCGGTCCCCGAGGAGCAGGTGCGAGCATCTCCCGCCCCCCAGGCAGCCGGGGAGGAGGCGACGGGGGTCAGCGGGAGCGCGGAAGGGATTTAGCAAAGCTGAATCCTGTTACCGCGTAGAAATAAGGCGGGCGCGGTGGCGGGGATGGCGCCGGGGGCGGGAGGGAGGGGAGGGGAAGGCAGCGCTCCGGCTGCGGGCGATGCGCGGGTACCACCGCGCTCGTCGAGGCGGGGTGTGTGGGGGGGTGGGGGGGTGGCCCAGTGTGTGTGTGTGTGTGTGTTGCGGGGGGGAGAGGTGATGCCTCGAACTTGGCACAAGCGGGGAGGGGTGTTGGGTTTTTTTTTTTTGGGGGGGGGGAGCAGGTGGTGGCAAAAGAGGAAATTCCTGCTGCAAGAGCGGCCCGCCTTGCAGCGGAGGGAAGGGACGGAGCGTGGGGCTGCCTTGTCCCTCCGTCTGGAGGTTACAGGGCTGAATCTGCTTGATAAGGAGAAGGGATCGCATAGCTGCCGTGACCCCGGGAGCCCGGCGGCCGGGAGCGCCTTCGGTTCCCGGGGGGCTCCCCCTGCTTCGATCCCGGGGGGAGAGAAGGGGGAGGGAGGGAGGGAGGGAGGGAGTGGGGGAAAGCACTGGTCCTGGAGTGGTGGGAACTTCCCCGGGGAGGCGGCAGGCAAAGTCCCGATGCTACTTTTTTTTTTTTTAATTATTTTTTTTCTTTCTTTTTTTCCAATAAACCGAGGGGGCTCGTTTCACTTTCCTATTGTCAGATTTCAAGGTGCAGGCGAGAGCCAACACGTGGGGAATTAACCCCATGCGATGCCGCGCTCCTTCCCATCCCATCCCATCCCATCCCATCCCATCCCATCCCATCCCATCCCATCCCATCCCATCCCATCCCCATCCCATCCCATCCCCATCCCTAATGGCGGGGGGGAGTGTGTGTGTATGTGTGTGTATGTGTGTGTGACATTCCCTCCTTTCCTCCCGGTTATCCCGGGGTAGTTGGGGCTCGTTCGGAGGGAGCCAGGCGAAGCAGGGCACTTGCTGTGCGGTAGCCGTGGCTGGCTGGATTGCTGAAGTTCCTGAATATTCAGGGCAGCAGGACAAAACCAGCCTGGAATAACTTCCAAGCGCTGACAGAACTGTAGCTGCTCGGGTAACTCTGCTGTTGTTTTCATGTGGAATCAACATGAATATTAATAGCTGCTCTTAGACGATTTTTTTTTTTTTTTCCTGGTGGGGCATGTAACTTTAACAACTCTGCGCCAGTTCCAAGATGCGAGCCTTAAAATAAACTGATGGAAGTTTTCTTTTGCCACGGTTGTACTGTGTGAATTGTAATTTGAACACGTGAATTAAAAAAAAAAAAAAAGAAAAGAAACTTTTCCTTTTTTTTTTTTTTTTTTTTGGTGTTGGAGAGGAGGGAGGGGGAGTTAAAGGGACACCAATTCCTGGACTTGGCAGGGCTGTAAAAGGGTTTGGCAGCCTGGTTGTAACATGGGTTGATTATGTCAACGGCACAGAATCGGCTGTGTCTCAGCTGTTTCTGAGGTCTGCTGTGTTATCATCCAGCGCAGTAGAAATTACAGTAGTGGGTTCAGAAGTGGATAGGATTTGACCCTTAAAAAGCGTAATTGTAGTAGACTTATTTATACATCCATTAAGCAAATAACTTAATGGAAAGGGTATACAATAGGTATGCAAAATGTATTATTACAGTGTAGACGAATAACGCAAAGTGGGTCAGTGAGTTTTGGTCAAAATGGATGATATCATCAGAAGATAAAACTATATTTACTTTCTGTGTGTCCCCTCCAATGCATTTCCTTCTGATTCTTCTTCCCTTAGAAATAAATTATTTTTAATTATTTCTGACGTTAGAGTAATTACGTGGGATATTTTAATCTACTCAATCTAGTGATTTAAGCGACCTTTCCAGACTCTGGGTTACTGCATACTTTAGCCGGGTGATGTCTTTTTGTATCCTGGGTGGGCACTTAATGTTTAGATGGAAGCTATAAGAGCCAGCTACATCCCAGCGGCTAAATTGTTATACTCATCAGATTCAAAAAATTTGAACCAGCATCTTATCACTGTTATATTTGTCTCATAATCAGCTGATGCACTCGAATACGCTAATCCCTTTTTGGAAAGCTTCATCAAGGTTAATACGTTATTTAATCAAAAAAGGCATCCAAATAAAGCCATTACTTTGTTGTTCTTTAAATGGATTGAATCGTTAGTTGCCAGTTGCTGTGGAAATAATTTGTAATAACTTATTTCGAGATGGAAAAGTTTTAGATGTGTTTCACCAAAATGATACATTTTAACTGTGATATTGCTATTTAAAAAAAATCAATAAAACAAAAATCAATAAAACACCAAGGGATTTTCTATTGAATGCTTAATGTGGAGATCTGTAAAGTGAATTGGTTTCTGTGTTTATTTGTGATACTACTAATAATAACATGATACTAAAGGACCTTTTTCTAAATTAGGCTTCTGTATCAGTTCACTGGAAAAATAAGCTTCCGTTATGGAAGATGACTTTTCTTTTCTGGTCATACTGACCTTTGCTTTTATTTTCCTCATAAAAAGCACTGGTCGCCAAACAGGAATCCAGGAAATAGCAAACTGTGCATTTAGCTTACATTCCGATTAAACGTTTTGACATTAATGGGATGCTAGAAAGCCATATGCCAAACAAACAGGGGAAGGATAAAGGCAAAACGTGGAAAATATTTAAAGCTACTAGATGCCAATCGAGTCAGGTTTCTTGAATGTCTGCGTGCAAGAGAGTAGCAAACTGCACTGGATGTCACCTGCCTAGGATTAATGACCTGGAAGCTATTGATCCCAGATTGTTTCTGGTCTCTTGTGTTTTGAGCACTTGTCGTGGAATTTTACCATGCTGGGTCTCTTCGTGGAGTTTTCCCATAGTCTTAGGCTTTGGATCGTGCCCACCCGAGTAAAGACTAAAAGCGTGTGCCTTCTTCTGACCTCCCTCCTGTGGCTGGGATATGTTAATCTTTTCTGACATTTGAAGATGATTTTGAATGAGTTCACTGACATTCATACTTAAAGGGGAGAATTATTTGCACTGTTTGGAAGCTATTTACAAATTTTGGAAAGCAACCTAATTGATTTTTGAGTATAAAGGGGAAAGATGCCGAACATGAAACAATTCTTCTTCAAAGCCTGTCTTACACGGCAGTTACTCAGTCTCTCTTTGCTAGCTTCTGTTCCTCTCAAATTATTTGGACCTGGCATGTGCTTGTTTACTGAATACTGCACACTTGCATCATTGGGTTTTGGGGTTTTTGTTTTTTTTTTTTTTCCTGTTTGTACTAATTGAAGGAGTATCTCACCTAGATAGCTTAGTACAGATCATAGGTATTTTAAATAAACAGGTCAGCAAGGGCAGCTGGAAGGATCGTCAAATGTATAGTATCTGTGGTTTATATTGATGACCTTCCTTCTTGCCACAGATTACTAAAATATAATCAGCAGAAATATGGTAGGTTTTACAAGCAAAGATGACTTCTGGAAGGCCAGAGGATAAATTTTAGTAACTATAAAGAAGGAGTAAAAGGTTTGGAGGTGGCTTCCTCAGACTTAAAAAAAAAAAACAACCCTAAAAGACTCCAGCCGCTCGCAGTAACAGAACTTTAATATCAATCTTACAGTATTTATTTATCGGTAAATATTATGTCAGAAGCGGAGGTCTTTGGGCTGTACTTACGGCAACAGAACAGTCTTATTTATCCCTTTAATCTGATCCTTAGTCCCTGGCAGTGGCCTAGTGCCTGAGACGTGAGGAAGGGGACGCTTCCCCCAGTGAACGTGCAGCGCTGCCGGTGCTGTTGCTGTGCAAGGACGTGAGGGGCTGCCAGTGATGGGCAGGGGGAGGTTTTTTTCCTTAATTCTTCACCTGATTTCATTAACTCCTCCTTTATCTTATAGCTGTGAATATTGGTAAAGTTTGTGAGGTTTTTTTGTTCTGTTTTTTTTTTTTTTTGTAGAAATCTTTTACTGGTAGAAACGCACACAGCTTAGCTGTCAGTCTTGTTACCAACTTTACTTAGGAGAAGCCCAGCGAATAGATTTGTTGTTTCCACAAACCACTGCTCCCTCTGTTCAGATGCTCGGTTCAATTTTAGGCCTCTGCTCTCTTTTTCTGGAGCTGCCGACGTGGTGCCGGGGGCTGCTGATCCCACCTGGGATGCCGGGAGCCCGTGCCCCGCAGCGTCCCCGCTACGGGCGCCCACATGGGGGTTCTTCTCCGCCACCCCCTCAGCGCTCTGTAAACCAAAATGCACTTAAAGTAATCTTATTTACTACTCGCCCGCCTCATATTTTGTCATCTGGAGTGTGTTCCGAATGTTTGTTGGAAATGATAATTTTGTTTGACTGCCGTTTAGTGTTTCTTCTGTTTTCTCCTGTTACTAGATGGTTCCAGCCGGCTGTTTTTGCCTATCGCTGCGATTCATCATCTAAAGTGAATTGCATATGAAGCAGAGAATTGTCATACGCTGGATTGAATTTTAATATTTTTCTTTTCAAACTCTGTCATTAGGTATATTAAATTATTTCTGCAATCTCTGCTGGCCTGGTACAGGTAAATCTCATCCAGCATTGCCAGCGTTGCCTCCTTCTTGGAGGAGCTTTACAAGTTTAGCTATAAAAATTCATTTCTGGCTGCAGGGTAGCAGAGGGAGCAGTCAAAAACTACCGAGTTTTATCGAAATTGTATAAGCCAGGGAACCGAGAGCCTGAAACAACCACGATGCCTGTCTGTTTTTAAGCAACAGGACTGGATTTAGATCCTCTTTGTTCTTTTATAAGTTAAATATGTTTTGTTTTAAAAATAAGTTTGGGGCATCTGCTTTGCATTATGAGTTAATTCCATTCATTGTTTTAAAATAGTTATTAACCTTTTGCAAATTATATACTGCACACGAACAGTAATTTTTTCAATAATCTTTAAATGTGCATACTGTAACAGCGCCATAATGTGGACTGACATAATATGAATTGACAGTAAATTTTTAGTTGCCTAAATACGCATTTAAATGATGGAGCTGAAGAGTCATCTGCAAAAAGCTATTATGATCCAGAGAGTTAATTCATATATAGATAATTTCTCCAGCGTACATTAAGGAAGAATTTTTCTTTTTCCATTATCATTTAAATTATTTTTGAAAAGCCTGAAACATAAACCAAAAATCTTTATATTTAGAATCTAGGTATGGCTGTGACTTGAAAGAGTAAAATCCAGGTTGCTTCATGGAGTAACTTTATCCTTAACCCCCTACATTCTGCTTATTTATATGATGTGGTGCTCAGCTGGGAGCATCTCCTAACAAGTGGTGATGTTCCATTTCATGAGCAGTGCAGAATATTGAAGTGTAATCTCTTAAATATAGAATTTTAGCATTAACTGTTGAATAACTGTAAACTGTTTTAAACTTTTTTTTTTTTTTACATGGAAGAAGAAGGGTAGTAGCATATTTTCCATAATGTCAAGTGGAAAAATGCTGTCGCTGAATTTCGTGAGAGGAAGGATCAGCTTTTGACCATACTGTTAAGTCCCAATTTGGAATTCTTTACTCTAAATCACTGATAGCGATGAGCTGGGAAACTACACCGGGGAAGGATAACTCTGTAAATGCTGCGTACTCGCATCCTCTCCTGTGAATTTCCCTGGGTCTGTTTTAGAGATGGGATATCGGAGTGGAAGGACCCTGAGCGGTGGTTCAGGATACATTCACCAAAACCGATGAAACCCCTTTGCGTGAGTTGCAGTTGAGGAAATGGATCACAACACGTGTTGCAGTTCACGTTGCTTTAAAGGTCGTTTTGTGGTAATTTAGAGGTTTGGAGTCGACATCCTCCCGCCACCAGGTGTGTGCAAAGTTGTGTGGAGAGACCCTGTAAATTGTGCGCATCCAAACAGTTTATTAGGGATGAACAGAAACTTTCTAAAATAGTCTCAACCTGTTTTTTAATATCCTTAGTCGTATGGTTTTGATGTAATAATACAGTTTGAAGTTTTTATTCTGCACCTCTGAGAACACTTGTGTGGGTGACACCTACATAACTTTCTGTTCACTAGTGTGTTTCAAGGTACCCTCTTCATTTCAAAACTAAATTAAAGGTATTTTCTTTTCATCCCATATACTTTGCATCTTCCTTGTGAAGAAGAAAGTTATTTTGGTATGAAAAAGGAAACCCTTTTTTTTTTCCCCCCACAAATACAGGACAGAGGGATTTTATGTGCATTGGAAGGCTGGAATTAGCCATAAATCCATAAACAGAAGAGCAGGTGCAATTAAATTTTCTCGGTGCACCTCACCACACTAACTGTATGTTCTTTTTCCATTAAAATAAGAGGATGTTTTGGTAATGAAATTTTATTCATCCTTTGAATTTGTAGAATTATTCCCTAAATCAGCCAGGTGGCCAAATTCCGCTTAAATTCCCAAACCAGCTTGGATTCAAGCTAAAGCTTTCAGACTAGTTTTCTTGCTCACATTATACTTTTATGTGATACTGAAAATCCTGGAAAAAAATGCATCTTCGCTCTTAAGACATGTATTTTTTTATGATTCATGTGTTCCTTGGATGGTATGACTAGGTGTGCACGGAGACCACCTGGCTGACAAGAAGAGAGTTCCATACTGGAGTTGGATGGGGCTGGGGAGAAGGGGGAAGCAGGGTGCTAAGTGGGACTGCCTGCAAACATTTTAGCATAATTGACAGCTAAAATATATTTGTAACATTACGGTGTCATGATTGAAGTTCATAACTCTGAATAATGTTCGTGTTAGAGCCTTTGTTAATGCTGCTGTACTGAGAACAGGTAATAGGTATTTCACGCTTGAACCAAAAGCTGTTGTTCAGAATGTGCTTGCATTTACAGATCCCTGTATGATAGAAATGATTTTTAAATTTTACTTTTGGGAAATGCTTCACTTTATTATTTTGCATAAAACAATTGTAAGGGATCAAAAATAAAGTACTTGTATAAAGTAAACTGTAGAGGAAGCAGGTATTACATAAATAGTAATGAAATACAGAGTATGTATTTCATTACTATTTAATTACAACTTTTGTAACCTTGATTTCATGTTGTTCCCCTGAATTATTTTTTATTAAATGAAGAGCTAGATCATGGTTTTATGTATGGGACAGAAAAAAGCTGCTTTCAGGTACTGCATTTTTAGGAGGGGTACCAATAATGTATGACATTTTTATTGATGATAAATCTAGTCAGACCTTCGTAATAGTTTGGGCATTCTTTAAAAAAATAGTACCAAAGCTTTTATTTTTGAATTACACTTTTCCAAGTGTAGTAAAAATATAAACTCAATATTTTAAATGGTTTTATATAATTTTTTAATGGATGCCAATGTTATCTGTCCTTATGAAGCACATAATTTGCTTCCAGTCTCCTGGCCTGCTGTAAAAACCTTTCTTTGTTGGAGAAGGTCACCTGTAGGACTTAGCTATTTACATTAAAATAAAAATGCCGTGGTTTTAAACCATATGCTTAACTTTAAGAATGTGGATAGTCCTGTTGCTTTCAATAGCCTACATATATCTTTCAAACCAAGCATATGCAAAATATATTTGGAAGTGCTATAAAAGACACAGTTGACATCTTTGGTAGGAAGCTGTCTTACTGTATCCTTTCTTGCATTTGCAGGGACAGTTTGAAACCATTGAAAAAACGCTTTAGATTTGTGTCCTGTAAATTAACACTTGTTGCATAAAATAGATTCGTGATGTGTTTTTTAACATTTTTATGAGTATTGTCTTTCGTATGAATTAATTTTGGGAAGTTGGGGCAACGTCTTGGCAGGAACAAGTATCAGAATTTGGTGTAATCCCTGGCTTCATACTCACTGCTGGGATTTTTGTATTCATTTTTGTAGAACAGAAGCAGCCTATCTCTTTTGGAAGGGAATGGGCACTTAAAAGATGTGTGCCATGGCTGTCCCTTTTCCCATATTCTCGTAGTCGCTGATGGTTTGGTGGGAAGAAAGTGAAATCACTTGCCAATTGTTTTGTGTTTCCTTAAATTTCTGCTTAAAAGCTTAAAAAAAAAAGGAGGGGGAAGGAAAGTACCTCAGGTGGTATAAAGGGTATAATAAGGACTGATACAAATTGAAAGTTCTCTATTATTTTTTTTAATACATTTTTCCCTTAGCTTGTTAGAACAATTCTTACAATTTAGATGGTGTGTAAGTCTTTATTATTTTTCTGTGTCTGTATCTACCATTGAAGACAAATGCCACAGTTCTGTTGCAAATTTCTGGTGTTGGATTTGTTTGTTTGTTTTTAGCTGGTGCTCAAAGCTTTTAGAGGGCCAAGTTAAAAAATAAACATGAAGTGTTATTAAATATTTTGTCTTATGTTACTGGGTATCATAGATGGCTTATGATTCCACTGATTCCCTTAAAAATTAATTTGCTGCTGAAATACCATGTTAAAAATAAAGATAGTAGTAGAAAATGAAGCTCCTGCTAGAGCAATTTACAGTTGAAAGTATAGCTATGTTTAACATACTTTTTTGAGAAGCTATGAGGAAAATGTATCAGAAACACTAATTTAACAGCATATAGCTGTTTCAGGTGCACATATGCAAACTGTGTGAGGAAGGAGTCATAACATTTCCTGGGGAGGGCATCAATGAGGTTTTCAGTTGAGATGCTTGGCTATAGCCACAGCTGTTGGGTTGGCTTGAGGCCACCTCAAGGTACAACAGGTGGAATGAGGCTCAGAATAAATACTCTTTCAACAGATTTTACCTTTCAGATCTTCTCTAGCATCATCCTGGTAGAGTGGAGGAAAGGGTGGGATTTATCGTCCAAAGAAGCAGCCCACCTCTGTAGTATGTAGATCTCAGGGTTACACACACTGAGAAAGTAACTTAAAGACCTTGAATTTCTTTGTCTGTTATCCTTCCTCCACTCTTTGAGGTGTCTGTCCCTGTGGGGAGGGTCCCTGCGGAGGTCAGTCTGCCTGTGGGCTGAGGTGGGGCAGTCCTTGGTGCCTCCTGGCCTTTAGCCTGTGTGTGGAGATTAGAAGATCACAGAATCGCAGAATGGTAGGGGATATAAGGCTCCTTTGGAGATCATCTAGTCCAGAGCAGGTTCACCTAGAGCAGGTTGGACAGGAACGCATCCAGGTGAACATCTGAGATGTTTGCGTGGAGCTGGCCAATATGCCTTTTTACATAGGCTGGGGAAGCTTTAATAGATCCAGAAGGAGTATGGAGTGATTTGTGTGTTCACACTCAACCCACTGTCATTCTGGCCTTGTATCTAGTGCACGTTGACATGATGTTAAACACCGTAATTTCAGGTTCTTCCTGGAGGAGAGGAGCCTCCATGGCATTTAGCTCTCTTCTGCTGAGCCTTTGCTGGTGCGGGTCTGCCAAGCACAGGATTCGTCATTTCTGGTGACCCCTTCTGTGATTTTCTCTTGTTCATCTTTTGTACGTACTTTATTACTGAAATTAGGATAGTACAATGATATCATGAGAGGTAGTAAAAGAATAGTTTATGAAATGCTTTGTGAAGCATACACGCATTCACAAATATTCCAAAGTATGACTACACAAGTAAAACATTTTGACATTAAAGGAGAAGGATGTCGTCAGTTAAAACTGCTGGCACGGCTGTGTGATAAGGTTGCCGCTTTTTTATTTGGTGTGCCAGCTGATGAAAGAAAAATATTTATTTTTCTAGAGGTGAAAAACGCAGGCATTTTCATCAGCTTAAATGAAAAGAGCTAACTGGTTCGAAATACTGTTTTGTGAAACCGTGTTTCATCCCTGTACGTGATTTTCTGTGTGGAAAGTGTGCTGTGATGGGGATGGCTCTGTCCTTTCAGCTTGGCTAATCGCTTCCTTTCACAAATCCAGAACGCATGCAGATTTGAACTTGTAGCCAGGAAAAAGTGCTGCCATGCTTCAAATTGCCAAAGGACCTCAAGGGACAGAAACTTGACCTGGTTTTATGAAACCATAGAATTACATTTATACAAGTTACCCCATGGGAGAGGAATGAACTGATCCCAATTCATTTCTAAATACTGGGCCCTTATGGGTCACATTTGAATTCTCTTCTACACCTGTTTTTCTACTAAATTTTTCTGAGGACGTTTTTAGAAACTTACTTTACATTAGGTATGGGTCATGTGCCTAATATTTAACAGTTCAGTGTTCTAATTCTTTAAAATGTCTAATGGTTTCTCAGTATAATTAAGCCGCAAAAAGTTTAAATTATAGAATTTGTTCGGTATGGGCTAAATCCTCAAACCGTGAGCTCTCCTCTGGGTTTAGTAAGTTAGGCTTCGTTTTCCTGCATGTGGGATGCTAACGTAGAGCAGGCAGTGACTATAGTCAGTACATGATGTATAGAGAAGAGAGTGACCCTGCAGATGGGTCATCGGGCTGCTCACCTGGGACATGGTGGCTCAAGGTTCAAAAAGGGTTACCCAGTGAGACAGTGTACAACAAGACACTGAGACTGCTTTCTTCCTTCCTTCTCCACAAAGAATTTTCTCTATCCCTCCATTAGATTAAACATCTAGGACATGGGAAATCTGGGTTCAGACCTTCTCTTGGAAGCAGTGAAGGTAACGAATAGGTGCTACCATGGCTTTCTTCCATTGGTACTCTGGTTTGAGCTAGAAGCCTAAATACCCTACGGTGGGTGCTCACCCCTCTCTGGTGAGGTGGTACGGTACTCAGGGTGTCCAAGGATATCTGCCAGTGCAGTGCCAGGTTGGAGTATGCCAGCTAAGGTGAAACGGTGAGCCCTAAGGATAGGGAAGGGTTCCTTACTTCATTTGAATATCTAGAACTATATGCTTCTAGGGTTACATTAAAATTAGAATTAGCTTGCATTTATTTAACAAACTAAGTGAGTGCTCTGTTCAGCTTAAGTTTGCCTCAGCAATTACTATCCCACAGAGGCTCTGCAAACCTTCCAGGCTTCACTTCCACCTTCTTGTGGAAACCATTTCCTATTCTCAGGCAATCTTTCCCATCCTTGAAAGACACTTTCAGTGCTGAAATTGGCATTAAGTGACTGCATAAGTCTACCTGTTTCTAGTGAATGAGTGACAGATTTGGGTACTGCTCATCTAGTATAGATTGCTTTTCTCTTTATACACCATTTTAACACTTTACATTGACTAAACAGCTCAGCTGATGATCCCTGGCTGTAGACTTTCTACTCTTAAATGTGGATGTGGCAGAGGAGGCTTTTGTGTGGAATCACTGCTCCCACTGTCACCTCGTCCCCAGTTTGTAGTCATTTTCTTGGCTTGCGCAAAACGGATTGGAAGGTGAGAAATGGGAATGACGGTGTTACCACAACAAGTAAGAAGGTATTTCTTTACTCTGGTTTTGCTTTTCACACCAGTGAATTTTTCTGAGCAGTTTGTATTAAGCCATTCATGACTTTGCCGTGCTGGATAATGCCAGACCTTTTTGTGAGGCATCGTGATAGGGCTGCTGTTCGCGACCCGTGCTTGCGTTGACTGGCAGAGTGAAGGGCAAGTCTTCTAAATGGTGATTACTTACCACCATTATGTATTTATTATAAATGTGTACATAATGTCCCTTTCTAATTCAGTCATATCGATCCCTAAGCTCTTCTTTTGTCTTTCCCTAAGTCAGCCTTACGCTTTTAGCAATTCAGTTTTTGTTGGTGCCATCAACAGGTTTGAATACTGTGTGATGCTGATCTCCTGAGTGGATAGAGTGGGACGTTTTTCCCAAGACACAGAGAATGCCTTTGTTCCCAAATGATTTTTATTGGAAGGTAAAGGTTCAGTTGCATTCAGGGGATTAAACTTTTTTTTTTTTTTTTTAAGCACTTATTTGCTTGGCTTTTGCAGTTCTGTTGTTCATAAGTCGGGTAGAGGATGCTTTAGTTTTACCATATCCAGTAAAGTTTACATCAGACTAGTCTAAGGCTTTCGATTTAGCAATAAAACGTTCTGTCCGCTTTCTGATTTCAGTGGTAAATAAGGGAAATTTTTAAGATTATCTGTAGTGGCAATGAATGCTTCATTGTGATTGAAATGTTTGTCTTAGATCTTCTTTGCATCTAAACTAGAGAGGAAAAAATTCCTTTGTTATCTGTTCAATCGTAAAACAACAACTCGGAATGAAGGAACAAATTCAGATCTTCGAAAACCCAAACGTTCAGTTTCCCTTTCCTCCCCTTCTGTTTATTTTCTTCCCCTCACACAGCCCTCTGGGTTTTGAAGAAAACGAAGAGGAAAATTTACAGTTCTTCATGGAAGCCCCATTTTATTAGGCTCTGTGCAAACCCGAAATGTGGAGGATGCTGGGTTGGAAGCAGTTGCTAGCTCTAGCAGTAGCAGTAGGGACAGGAGCCCTGAGGCTACGGGGCTGGGAACATGCTGAAGAGTCGCAGAGCGAAGAGACAAAAGTGAAAGGCTGGTTGACAGCATGTTAAAGCAGATTCACCCGGTGTTACTATTACATGCAGCCTTATAAGTTTACATATGTATGATCAACTTTTCAGTCTTTGGCTCACAAATGTTTCCTTTCTCTTCGCTAAGAAAGGCCGTGTTTAGCGCCTGGGGAAAGCAAGCCAGGAGAAACAAGTTTTGCTTTTGGAGTTTGATGTGGGATGAGGTTCTCGTGGCAGAGATGCTTGATGGGAAGAAGGTATTTGTGTTTTTATTATGTACCTGAAAGGATGGATTACCTCCATCTCCTTTAATCACCTCTTTTCCAAGGCTGGTATCTATATATAGATAAAAAAAAAAAAAGTTACTGTTAGACCATAAGGCTGAGTTTTGCTGATTACTCCTCCAGTAAACCCTAAATTGCAAATACCAGGCATTGGTTATGCCTCAGTAGGGAGAGAGACTAGAATGAAATAGTTTGTTAGACGCTTTTTTTTTTTTCTTAAGAAAGTCACTCATTCTGCAAAATCTCACCTATGCTTTTTATGGTTCCAAGTTTATTTCAGAAGCACATAGCTGTAACTCCCAGGTTTCTTCATATTTTTCGGCATCACGCGTGCAGCAGCGAATAATAGTCACTGTGATAATGGGTTGCACGTGGACTTCTTCATCCTGCAAGCAGGAGGGAAACCTTGGCTTGTGTAAGGACTCCTGTTGCCTATAGCCTCTCAGTTGGACGGTTTATAGGAATAAAAGTAGGCAGATCCTTAAATACTGTCAGTATTGGTACACCCACGCGGCACAGCTAGCGGAGTTTTCATCAGCTGGAGTTTCGCAGATACCGGCAACCGACTGCAGGAACGATCAAAGAACGTTATTTGTAATCAACATGTGAGATAGGTGTTTCTAAAACAACTGGTGGGTGCTGGTAGGCATGCGAAATTTCGCTTACACGAGTAATCCCATCGATTGAAATGAGAGCACTTCTGTGACGAAAACCAGTTCAAGGTGGGAACGTTTAGGAGATGGTGAGGTGACCTTAGGAAGGAACCAGTCGTCTTTGGAAGCACTCAAAGGGTGGTTATTAAAACGTAAAGCCAAGAGCGGCTGTTTGAAGGCAGGAGCGGCTCAGAAGACGTTTGGGAAGCTCACCTGCCAGATAATAACCCTTTTTAATGACGCCGGATAACTCTGCCTCAACTTCCTCCTACTCTTTTTTTTTTTTTTTCTTTTTTGGGGAGGTGGGGGGGTAGATGGGGGAAGGGATGGGAAGGAGGGCGAGAGAAGGGACGGTGACAGCAAGGCTGTTTGTTTTTCCCGAAAGTTGTTTGTGATTTCAGGTACTCATGGGAAATCTCTTGATCAGATTCACATCTGTTCCTGTCAAAGTGGGTGCTAAGATACCGGTCACCCAGCAACCATGTCCAAGAGGGAATTGGGCCGATAATAACTTCAAAAAGGAATGACAGATGCTAGATTAGGATGAAAGACAAAACGCATGAAAAATGAGCTTGTTAGAATAAAAAAATTGTTCGAGCACCTTCATGCAAATTAAATGAATATTGAACATTTGCATGCAGTAATTTCTACTTTTTCTGTTGATTGAGAAGAAATAAAGATGGTACGTATGAAAACATAAATGTAATTTTTTTTTTGCACCAATTAACATACAAAGCAGTATCTTTCTTCTAAAAATGAGATTAGCCACCTGGGTGCTTGGCTGTATCCCACATATGTCACAACATTTTTGTAATGAGTATGCTTCTGTTGAAGGAACACCTTATCTAATTCTTTGTAGCAAAACAAACAAGGAAGCAACCTTATATTAATTTTAAAATACTTTAGGTTAGCGTGGTTCTGTTTTTTTTTTTCAGCTGTGGTTTTCAGAGCTGAATTATTTCCTGCTGTCCTTGAATTCAATCGGTATAATGTGCATTAATAAAAGATCACATAAGATGAGTTCAGACCAAATGCTAAGGTTTCCTATTGACTGGTCAAACAATGCAATTCTTAAAACACGATGTCTGTCGGGGTAGCATAAAAAGGAAATAGTCACTTTTCCATGCCTATGTATTAGGATAATTTAAATAATCTAATAATTTTATTATTGAAACGTTCATATAACAATCAGAATTTGGAAAAGAATGATAAAATGTTCTGATTGAGAAAGGACTCTGTGTCTTGGTTTAGCAATGTCTAATGTGGTCACGTACAGAAATTGATTTTCTTCAGAAATTAATTAATTTTTCATATCGCCCTAAGCTGCAGTTAAAAAGAGTGCATACTTGTCTGTTTTTTCCAGAAATATTGCCTAATCATATTAATACCATTGCCCCAAGGATGAAAAGATAATTGTACAAATGCATTTGGAAATATGTATCACTGAGTATTTATGATTAAATTATGCAAATGACCCAGCTCTCATCCTTTCCAGACCCAGATTGTCTAATTAGGATTGATATGCTGAATAGATGTTCCAGAATTTGAATACAAGCATGTCCAAAGAGCAGAAAATTGGAAATGACAAGGCTGAAATGCTAAGAAAAGTGTCTTTCCCTTTTATACTTTACTAATGTGGTGTTAGCAGTTGCAATTTTTCCTTTGGCTATATTATGTGACTCATGTGTCCTACAAGAAATAAGTCAGGAAAGAAAAATCAACTTTCATAAAGAGCATTACTTTGCTCTGGATTTATTTTTCTTTAAAAGTCCGTTAGTCGTTCCTCTCCCCTTTA
Organism: Gallinago jamesoni; assembly: GCA_025769975.1. Classification (NCBI taxonomy): domain Eukaryota; kingdom Metazoa; phylum Chordata; class Aves; order Charadriiformes; family Scolopacidae; genus Gallinago; species Gallinago jamesoni. The sequence goes on from JAOQGH010000001.1 coordinate 164,565,749, forward strand.
AAGCTTTGTATCCTTCATGTTAAAATAATGATGTATTCCACATAAATTACTTCTTAATTTGGAGCACTGTTGTTTGTAGCTTGTCTCCAGCTGCCGGGGCTAGATATTTAGCTTCTAAGCTTCTCATATACTGAGGTAAGATTTACGCACCTAACGTTTTCAAGTTCGGTAGGGTTTTTTTTTTTGATTCTTATTTATTTGAGTTCATAAGTCCTGAATGTAATTACTTTTTTTTTTTTTACTTTTTTTTTTCTACTTTTTTTAAAAAAAAAAGGAAGAGAACTGATGTCTCATTAAGCTTGTTTATGGGCATTCCGAGTTGGAATAATAGCCATCAGCGCGTCTACAGCGTTTAAATCCTTCTTCTTCTTCTTCAGCAGCGGGCTGTTTGTTCATTTATGGCTCTTGGGAAGCTGGGAGAAGAGCCCGGTGAGGAGCAAGGAGGAGCAGTGAACTGTCAGTACTTCAGCCATTGTTAGCAGCGGGAGTCGCTCCCTCTGAACTCTGCTGGCTCCTGCTTCCCATCTGCGGGATGATGGATTGCTATGTTTAATACATTTCAGCTTTTGTCTGTCATAGTGCGGATAGACAGCGCTATCAATGATTTCAACACTGATTAGAGGGCCGGTCGTACCCACTGCTACTGGGCAGGCGCCTCCCAGGAATGTTTGATGCTGGAGCTCCTTGGCCGCAAATGGGCTGGGCTCGGCTAACTCCGAGGTGGTTTTGAACACAATTACTACTGGGAATTACTAAATCCACACAGCATCCCCCCCCCCCCTCCCCCCCCCCAAACAAAATTCAGACACCCCTGCGAACGCCTTGGTACCAAACATAAACGCTCATCCCCAGTGGTCCCGGGCTGGAGACACAAATGCCTCGTGCTTCCAGCAGACTGGGGATGGGAGTAGGGATGCAGGGATGCAGGGATGTGTTCCGGGGGGGTGTGTGTGTGTGATGTCAGCAGCGCTGGGCCCATCTGTACTTGGGCGTTTGGCTGCCGGTGACACGGTAGGAGTGCAGGGGTTAGCGCTGAAGCCATGAGATACAACGTGACATGTGTCGTGCGAGGACTCGCTAAGCCGTGGGTGCTTTTGTGATTCACAGGTCCACGGGCTGAATGATTTCAGCCACCAGAGAAGTCGCTCTACACCAGCACAACATATGCCCTGGAGTGTCTTCTAATAATTATAAAATGGTGCAGTGGACATAGAAATTGGGGGGGGGGGGAAAAAAAGATAATCATGTTATAGGCATAATTTTAGAGAAGCGGATGTATATTATTTTAATGAAAATATTAGCATATTAATTTTCCACTCTTAGACGAAATTATTATTCCAAAATCTTAAGTGTGAAACAGTATTGTATTAGAAACAAATAGATAATTATGCTTGCTAAAGCATATAATACTGGATTTACAGGATGCTTGACCCAGTTTTCTTGATTTGGACCATTGCCCACCATGACAGGCCAGGCTGAGGATAACTTTCACTTCATTTTGAACTGTGGGAGGAGGGGAAGTTAAATCAGAAGATATTAATCATCCTTGATTTAGCTTCCTTAGTAGGGATTTTAATTTACAGAGCCAGAAGAATGAATAACTAATAAGAACTACCAATAACAAAAGTGGAGAAATTGCCCGGCTTAAATGTGTTTATGTGTTTTCTTTAACCCTACTTCACTTTATATTCACTTGACTGTGGCATTGTTTGGTTTTTAAAAATTGCTTCACCTTTGGTTATACCAACGTTCAGCTTCCATGGCAAGGGTTTGTAATTTTTCTGTTGTGCTTGCTGGAAGTCACAGCTGCTCCACAGCACAGTCGTGGGGATGCCATTTTTATTCCTTTTTAAGACAATCCAGGCAGTGGCAATGCTCATAGGGAGGAGTGTTCATGCTAATTAAAAGCTCGAGTTTACCTTTCAAAAAAATATTGGCACTTTGCCTGGGAGAAAACTCTTGTCTTCAGTCACCATTTTTAATCTGCTTGGAGTTATCTTCACTTTAAGAGTTGCCTGGTTTTAAAAGTTGCCTGGATGTTGAAGTAGTTTCTTTGACATCATTCCTAAGTTCTCACTTGCCATATATGATGATCAGAGGATCTGAGGGCTTTGTGGGAAGGAGTATCAGTAATAAGGAGGGCATAATCTTGACATTTACAACTGCCAGCTTGTCTCAATTTAGGCTCCCTTCGTTAGCAATGGCTGTGTGGCAGTCAGAAAAGGAAACTTGAGGTGCACTTTACAAGTTTAAGAGAAACATAAAAAAATAAATTTTATATGTTTGTACATAAACAGGTTTACACATAAACAAGTTTAACATATTAAACCTTTCCTGGTATTTTTTTTTTTTCTCCTTTAAAATAAGCAGCATTTGGCTAGAGATACTGAAAGGGGTTGTTCCACAGAGATCAATAGCTGGAGCATTCATACAGGCACAGAGAAGAAATAAACTTGAAATTTAATGAGAAGCGAATATGAAATAAACCTACGTATTAGTAGGTGTTATGTTAATAAATGTATCACATAAATATGATAGGTAAAGGAATCAGAGAAATGGCTTCTTAATCAGATAAAAGATCTCTGTTGCTTATATTCTTTCTGTAGAGGTAAGGCTGTGATTTACAGCCTTTTTTTGATAGCAGGGCTGGTTTAGATAGTTTTCTCTCTCTTCTGTTTCCTCCAGGCACTGCATTCCTGTATAGCTATGCCTGTACAACCACGCGTGACCATTTTCTGGGCTAGGTTAAAAATGCTGCCCACTTACCCCCGTCCCCCCACACCCTCCCCCTTTTTCAGTATTATTTTTATTAACCCTCATCTGTTTTGGGAAAACAGTTCACCACGTGTTTTCATCAGCAGTTGTGCTGTTAAAAGTGAAACGGGAGGAGGGGGAACCGTGCCTTCGGTTTCATGTGCTGTGGTCCTGCGTGCTGTGAAATTGCCCCCCATCCTAACCACGGTGTCTGGAACCCTGGAACTTAGGTCAAGCCTAAGTCTCTGCTGGTGGAGCAAAAGTCCTAAATTATTCTGCTTTTTCGAGTGGGCTTTCATCACTTAACACCTCTTGCTGCCTTTGGGACCTTTTTTTCCCCCAGTAGCACCATATACATTAGTATAGGAAACATCTCCTATAGTTTATGCAAGATCTGACAGTGTCTGGGTTCTGTTAGAGGATTAAATCACTGTGAGCACCTAGTTCACAATAGTCCTGCCACATGTTGATGATGATGGCAATATTATGTTGTCCGTAAGAAAAGCTAGGCTATGATGACCTGTGCACTCTTTGCAAGCTGTGTTGATAGAATTATGCTAGTTTGTATTTATCTTGAGGAATACTCTTACTGTATTATTATTATTATTATTTAGAAGACCTGTTTTGAACACGAATTGATTTCTTCAGCAGCTTTTTTTTGCAGACGTGGTGGAAATACGTCTGAAGCTACAAGATCCTTGTCTACATAAAACCAGTGGGAAACTCAAAATTTCCCTGGGTAGGCATGGTTTTAGCAAAACTTCACTCTGTTCAGAATGGTCTGACTTCACTGTAAAGTGGGTTCCACTGTGCTAATCCTCTTGGAATGCAGCAATTATCACCTACCGTATAGGTGTTAAGTGCTGAATTTCAAAGGGATTATCACTTTCCTCCTTTAGTGGCTAAGCAAGAAGAGAAAAGTTGTTAGTACTTCTAAAGGGGAGGGAAGAGGGGGGGAAAAAAAAAAAAGAAAGAAATCTCTCTTGTTTTCTTTCTGTGGTTGCCTTCAGTCTGGCAAAAGATGAGCAAGCGGGGTTTTGCTACAGCTGGTTACTTTGGGTTTGATCTTTTAAGAGTTCTAAAGGCATTTATTTCTCACCGCCCTGAAGTACACTTCTTTTGTGGAAAAAGGTAAATATAACAGCTATTCAGAATAAAACCCGAAAGTTACGTAGGTGAACAAAATTACATAGGTAAACCAAAGTTCTCTATAGCCTTAGAGTATGTTTTCATCATCTGGAGACTTTTGTTAAGCTAAGTATGTAACAGCACTTCAGATCTTGAACGATTTGTAGAAGTTGGTATCTTTTCAGTCTAAAAGCGTAATTGGTGGTTTTATTGATGTCGCAGACAGAGCGTTGGAAATTACCCTAAGACTATTCCTGTGCGTAATCTCTTTCCATATCCCTTTTTCTTTAACTGACCTGGCAATATTTTGCTCTTCTACTAGCGCTGTCTACAGGACAGGTAGTATTCATTTCACGTAGTTGTTGGGTAAGGTAGAATTAATGTCCTTGAATACTTCCTTTTTTCCTTTTTTTTTTTTTTTTAAATCCACTCCAAAGAATCTCACCTATGGCTACTTCTGTAAGTGCTTGCTCCTGCAATCTTGATCTTCAGTGAACTGTTGCCTGGGCACGTAATGGGCAGTGAAAGCAGGGCAGAACCCCTCGACCCTAACTACGGACCCTGGATACCGTTGCAGCCTCCATAGGCAATGCTTCTTCCACGTTTGATTTTCAGGTGATGAGTTCAGCTTCTGCCTGGAAATGAGCTCAACGTTCCTCAGTGCCATCTTGTAATTAACAGGCGCTGCGTTCAGCTTTTCTGACGGCTGCATTTGTTTTTCAGGTTATGAGTATGGAAAAAAAGAGGGGACTCCAGTTGCACTGGGAGAAGCGTGTGCCTCTTGAGTGTACCACAGACTTATGTTCTTAAGTAAATGGTGAAGCCTGGGGCTTGGGTGCCCAGCACATACATGTTCTGGCCTTTAGCCTGCTCAGCCAACCGTTCTTTAGAAACAGGTAAAGATCAGGAATATGGTTTAGTAATTCTTATTTTTATTTATTTTTTCATCAGAGTTAGGTTGATGGTTGCACTAGATGATCTTTAAGGTCCCTTCCAACCTAGACAATTCTGTGATGGGTTCTAAGGTCACCAGCCAATTCTCCAGAGGCTGCTGTCCGGTTTGCTGATGCTAGATAAATGGCGAATGGTAGTTAAGGAGAAGGCATTCGCATCTGGAGGAGGATTTAAGATGCTCTAAGAGACAGAGGTAGATAATACCGAGCAGGAGAGGGCTGGCTCATGGAGAAGTCTTACTGGTGAAGCTGCAAAATAAGCAGAAGCCCCTTTTAAAGAAGAAGGCAGCATTTGGAATTACATCGGTGGTGCTGAATGGGAGGTTTCATGGAGGAGGGATGCAGAATAATATCAGACTGTAAAATTGGCTCCCAGCCTGTTATTTTTGTTTTCACTTATCACTTTATTGGGATGAAGAATGATAACTTCTGTCAGAAGTGTTTGGTCTAGAGCTGGTTTTCTCAGAGCTAAGAATTTAAAGTTTTAGGGCTGGAAAATGGGTTTTAAAAGGTTGCAATTTCTTAACAGTCAAATTACAAAAGTCCATGAATTGCAGCATTAAGCTGTATCACAGTTTAGATAGCATTTTCCAGGGATTGCCCCAGAACATTTCAATAAATGATGAAAGTTTTCTTCTATTAAATAAAATATTTTAGATCTTATACATGGTGCTCAGAATACTAGATAGTATATCTCGGTACTGGTAGGATTACTTCTAATTATAAGAATTTGTAAGATATATGCAATCCATTTTATTGAAAGGCGACATAAAAAATTGCATTTCAGTTCTAAAGCTAACAATATTTTCCTGGGAATAACAATCTCCTTCTTAAATGTAAAACAATTTGGCAGAAGAACATATTCTGCTAAACTTAGGAAGTTGTAAAAATGAGTATTCTTAATTTTTAATGAATTTCTGAAATATTAATTCATTTAGTCCATTTTTGATGGCAGTAATGGTTTGCAGACTTTTTATGGGGCATTTTGAACTGCAAGGGGCTTAACTGCTGAGCGGTATCAGGATGATAATATTATATACCACCAAACGTCCGCGGTGAAGAGAGGGAACTTCGTCTTGTTGGAAGTGATGTTTGTTTGAGGCTGTTGTGCCTGCAAAGAAGGCAGTATTTTATGCAGATAGGGACTCGACGTGAGCTCAATGCCAAGAGTCATCATGAGACAGGGGTACTTGTTTCAGGAATCCACGAGCACCCTGCCATTGTAGGGTATTCGAGTACTCGGCTTGTGAATTCTGGCATTTTCCTTAATTTGATGTCATCATAATCTGCGTCCTTTTTATATGGAATTTCATGCTCTAGGAGTAACTTTACAACTTCTGGATGGAAAAAAAAAATCGGGGCATTTTAAAGTAATGCATTTCTGCCATTTGTTTTGCTGCCTCTTTAGTGTAATGATCCCAGTACCAAAGAACTGCAGCTCCTCCTTTGTCAGCAGGATTTATGATAATGTCTTGCCGTTTTTGTAAATTATGTAACACACACTGTTCCTCCTTTGTTATATAGTGAAATTTAGTAGGTTGTTTTAATTGTTTGATTGATTTTCTTTTTTTTTTCCCCTTTGGCATTTGTCTACACTGAAATCTAGTGTCTGAGATTTTCGAGGAGGAGCAATTGAGAAGAATGTCTTTTGTCTGAATTTCTGAAGATGTCAGAAGGTTTAGGAATGTTTGTGATAAGTCTTTTGTTTTGCAAAGTCTAGAATTGGGTAGGCAACGCTGTGTGAAAAGTGTTGAGCCTGGCTCTATCTTATAAAATCATCAGCACCTTTCTTAAAAGGAACAAGACTACGTCTTTCACGTAGTATTGAATATTCAGCAGCTTGCAGTGGCTCCTATTTATTGTTGTTGAGACAGTAATAATGTTTTAAACACTCTGCTACATAGGACACTTAGAATATATAGATTGCTTTGATCGGTGTTACGCGGCAAACTTGGAGGCAATAGCAAGATGCCCATAGACTGAACCGAGACCAGACCTTGCTGCCTGTAACAAATAGCTTCCTTACAAAGGTGCCAATACCTGTTTACTAGAGCACTCATATTACTTGTTGCACAATGGTCATCTAGAATGTAAAAATATTCCCAGGCAGAGCCTCTACCTTCCTAGATCTTCGAACAAAAGCATTAAAGTTCATGTTTCGTAACTCCTCGGGGTAGACGGGAGAGACTCAAACAAGAATGATTGAGCCATTCTGGTTCCATTTTGTAAAAAATAAATAGGTGAAGGAAAGTTGGGATGTTTTTAGGGTATTTTATTGATTTTTCTTACTTCACTTTGATTACTTACTTAGGTATACCAAACATGCTCTTGTTGCAAAGGCTGGTTCTGGGATAGTATTTTTGAAAAATAGGCCTGTAATTCTCTTGCTGGACTTAACTGGGATTTTATATATGTGACTGAGCAGGCCAGATCTGAATTTTTAGGTTTCCTTTTCTGACAAGTCGATATTAAAACACTATACTCAACCAACTGCTCCTCAGAAGCTTTCAAAGAAATCTGGTTTTGTGTTAATGTCAACACATCCTGCATTTAAAATGATCAAGGTTCTGATGGGATAATCGGTCACTGAAATGATTAGTTATAGTAATATAAAGTCCCAATCCATACAGTTGCCATATTTTGAGTTGTAGGCATAATCTATAATTTTTAGTGCCCTGCCCCTCCCAAAGTCGTGCTTTCTCTTTGAATACTTCGAGTGTCTTTACTGATTCAGCATTTGCTGTGACTACAACAAAGACTTCAGCTGATAATGTGGAAATCTGACCTCTGACTTTCAAGTTGACCTACATAAGAATACCTGTTGAGCTGCTATAACGTGTATTTCATTATAAAAGCTTTTTCTGTTTAATTATACTGCTAGGAAACCCTTTAAACTCTCTTTCTATATGTGTAGAAGTAGAGGGGGAATGAGATGTAAGTCAATAAAGTTGTCGTAATTATCTTTCATCATTGCTGTTATTATTGTGATTATTATTTCATTATCAGTATTCTGAGATGATGATTAATGTTTTGAAAAAGTGACTTCTATAAGGTACTGACTGACTAAATAGTGAAAAGTACATTTTCTTTCCCTCTGTTTCTCCCTGAGATCTTCTGTTGTTTGTCCAGTTTTTTTTGAATGCTTTGAAGTAATTCAGAGGACTGCGAGGGCAGACATATTAGTGAGATTTATCAGATCTCCACGTAAAGGGAGCTAAAATGTTATAAAAGTAGTTCTGTGCTTGTTTCTGGTGCAACTACTGAGCTCAGGCGTACGTGGAAACCTGAAATGGATTAACTGAGGCAGCATGGGTGATAGAGGTAAAAATGTTATAGGTGGGGTGTTTGAATTAAGCATTTCAGACATCATGTTCCTGTGATAGTAGATGCATGGACTTTCCATATGGGCAGTTTCTATAGCTCAAGTATGTTTTGGTGCACATGACTGTTGAAGTTTCCTTGTTGACCATTCTAGGTCTTTTACGACTATTCTCAAAGTCCTAGAAGGTTTTTTTTTTGTTTTCTAATTTGAGATGGTGGTCTATGCCTCAGAAGTAAAAGCTGTAAGAATCATAGCTATTTCAGATTCCAGTTTAAATAAAGTATTTGACTGTAGCCATTGTTGAAAATACGTGTTGTAAAAACCATAAATATTAAACTTGTGCTACTGTCTAGTGAATACTTCTGCAGCTTCATGATTGTTCTTGGACTGTTGTTTTTAATAGAATTTTCTTTCATTACTGCAGAGCTGTGCCTGTGGACCTGCTCTTGAAACAGCTCACAATCAAATGCTTATTTTTATTTCTAGCGTAATTATGTTTTATTTTAGTTACTGCTCTGGAAACATCTCATATTTGCAAATCTGTTTCCAGAAGAATAGATTCATGTCTAAATGAGCTTGTATTTGAGGCTTCTACCAGTTTCAAAGAGTTTATTACAGTTGTATCTGTAGTAGCTATTTTTTGTAAGACTTTGAAATGCTTTTGTCTTCTCAAGTGCCGTTTGCTGCTATCCTTTAAGCCATTTGAAATGGAGCATGGGGTTTAGATCAGCTACGATGAATTTCTTTAGATCAGCGAGTGTTCCTGTGAATCTTAAAATATTCTGCGCTCTGCCTTTTGTGGTTCTGCTGCCATTTTTTCTCAAGATTATCAGAACAGAAATAATTGCTTCCACCCATTCTTAAAGATGTTAAAGCAGTTCAAAAGGGAATTTCAGTATGCACACATGTAATCATTCATATCAAAATATTCCCTTTAAAAGTTTGGCAAGGAACTCGAAATATTTTCCCTCGTCTTATTTCAGGTAATTGCAAATGCAAAATAAAATAGGATCATTATTTTTGCAAGCCAAAAAATAGTTTTCACTAATAAGGTTCTGAAGTATGAAGGGCTTTTAACTGGTAGTTTGTAGGGCATCTAATGTACCTTTTCCTACAAGTTAGGACTTAAATATCTCCCTTTATGGCTTTTTTCGCATTATGGCAGCACACTAAAATCCCCGTAACTCCTCCTTTACTCAGGCTGGCTTGGTTAGGGCTAGTTCCTAGGGTGTGTAGGCAAGTCACTGTAGTGTAATACAGGGGATACAGAGAGGCACATACTGCTTTGTGCTATTCTTTATGCTGTATCACTTTCCAAATACTTCCAAATATTCCTTCCATGTTTCAAAGCCCATTAGTTCAGTTTTCTCACTTTGTTTCTGTGTAGGCATCTCCTCATATATAAGAACATACCAGCGTGACTCTCTTTGGCTAACTTTTTGAAGCTAACTCGGGTCTCTTGCTCAGGGAATTTGCTAATTAGAGATGTTTCTTTGGAGGCAGGGTTCCTCTTGAGAAACTGGTGAAAAGACTTTAAAAGATGAAGCTGCAAACAGGGCAGCAGATGTTCTGCATTCATCAAAAGCACCGAGACTCACTATTCCTTGTGAGTGAACAAGAAAAGTCAGGAAAGACAGGTTGAGGCACCTTATACCTTCAATGGCAGGAAAGAAATAATAAATATATATATAGTAAATAACTGGCCCGTCTTCGTAGTACAGGTTTGGGGTTTCTGTGTTAGGTTCAATAATCATTTGAAGTTAAAGAAATATTTCAGAAGAATAATCAAACTTTTCTCAAATTTAAAGCTATAAATTAAAAGGGATTCTTCACATCTCATTCTAAGTTTGTTTAGTCTCTACCTTCTGTTATGTTTTGTTTTGTGTTTGGGGTTTTTTTTCCCACATTTGCTTACTACGTGCTTATCAACTGCTTACATTATTGAAATTTTGTTTCCCGGGTAGGTACTTTCAGATCTTCACTCCTTCTCTTTGATAAGTTAAATAGCTTGAGCTCATTAAATCTTTCACTGTCTTTTTTTTTTTTTTTTTCCTTTGCAGTCTTTTTTTCTTTCAAATGCTCATCATGAGTAACATTTATTTTGCCCCGTGTTTATACTTGCACAGCCTAATTGTTTTTGGTAAATGAAGATTTTGTTTAGTGGGACCTCATGGATGTAAGAGAATAAAAATTTTGGTGGGGCAACGAGAATTTTGTTAATAATCCTGTTGCTGCAGGAACAGGGGTAGGACTCCTGCAGAATGAGTGAAGTCGTGTTCCTTTTGCTGGGTTAACAGCAGGAAAGAGCAGCAAAAACTGAACTCGTAAAGTAAGCAAACATTTGCCTTTATGCTCCCCAAAAGATCTGTTCAGTAAGAAGATGGTATCTTCCACGTTATTTCTTGGAGTGAAAGTGTTATTTAAGAGTAAGTATTTGTTCAGGCAGGGTGCTTTTAGGATGCTGTGTGCTACGTGAAGAGACTTTGTGGATTTTTATTCTTCAGAAAATTCAGGGTCCAGTGACATGAGTAATTATAAGAATGGCACTTTTAATGAAAACCTATTTTAAGAGTATTTTGAGTAGTTCCTGTTTCCAGAGTCAAAAAGGAAGAGATTTGAGATAGGGACATTAAGTGCAGACAATACCAGACTTTCCAGGTCTGATCCTTTAACTACAGTGCACTCGTGCTGTAAGGTATATCTTGTGACTTTTCAGGATCAAACAGCATTCAAGGACTAGTGTTCAAAAGGGAAAAAAAAAAGAAAAAGCTTTTAATCTTTAGTCTGCTAGCAAATAGGTCTATTAAGTGTTAAACAGCGTGAGATAAAATACATGATTAAGGACTATTGACTACAGCTAGAGTAATCCAACAATTAATTGAGATTGTTGAATCAAGCTCAAGGAATAGCCCAATAATAGAATGGTTTCTGAAATTAATGGGAAATAGGTAAGAAAACATCTGACCAATGCATGGCATTCTTAAATGCCAAACCAGATACACTCTGTAAACAAATTGCAGAAAAGAACTTAGGCTAAGCAAAATGTTTATGTTGTTCAGATCTGTTTATGATGACACACTTATCTTCAAAGATGCTAAGATTATATTTGTTCATATTTTTAACTTTTATGATGGATTATAGAATTAGAATTTCTCATTAAATTTCTGTTCTGTTTATATAGCTTTTACTGGTATTTATTATTTCTTGAGATGTTGGCTTTTATTAAGGACATTGAAGGATCTTACGACATTTCTGAGATGTAGTAACAGGGAACGGATTAGGGCAGTAAAACATTAGGATTTTCATCTCTGAATTTTTGTCACTGGTGTCACTGTCACTGGAGAGGGGCTGTTTATTCATCAGTATGGAGTGTCTGACCTAACCAATTGGGACCATAAAGGTGACAGTTTTCAATTGGAGAGCTTAGGATTTGCGCAGGTCCCGCCTTTTTGTTTGTTTTGTTTGGGTTTTTTTGTTTGTTTTTTGTTTTTTGTTTTTTTTTTTTGTGGGAGTAGGAAATCGTCTCCTTCGTTCCATGTTGTTTGTGGAGTATAAAGCTGGACTGTTCATTTATTCTGGAATAACTAAACTCATTTTGCTTGGTACATGCTCATCACTACCTTGGGTTGCAGTGCCATGTTGCTTTCTGATGGTGAGCCTGGTGATGAAGAGCAGCAAATCTTGTAGGAAACCAGTGTTCTCAGCCCAGGTAGCTGCTTCAGCTCTTGTAGTACAAGTCTTATCCCCAACAAAACACAGTTGTTACTGATTCACTTACTGAGTGTCCCAGCAGAGTTAATAGTTGTTAGAGACAGTTGTGTGCACTCCGGAGGAATGCTGTGTAGAGGTTCTCAGTGGGGTTTACAGAAGAGCTGTAGTTCAGGTTCAGGCTTGAAATAGGCACATTTATTTTAATCAAAGCAATCTGAATAGGGTCATAGAAAAGGGGTTACAGATTATGCTGTAGTTTGGTTTTGGCTTTGTTTTTCTACAAGTGAAAGCTTTGTGTTGAAGGCGAGATTCTTGGAATCTGTTTTTAGGGTAAAAACCAAACCAAACTTCTTTGGGCTAGCAATAGAGCCTATCTGACAGGCAGTTTCAAAAAAAAAAAAAAAAGAAAAAGAAAAATTAGGAAAGAACTTTTGAGTGAAATTTTTTTTAACTCTGAAGTCAAGGTCTTAGTATTACTTGAAGAGCGAGTCCCCCCAAAGATAATGGGAGAAGCGAGTCGGATGCAGGACAAGTCTGCTTTCCCACTCCAGAAAGACACCAAAGTTTGTGGTCCTTGTGAAACTTAGGCTTTTGTGTTTCGTGCTTCCAGCATCACAAGAAGAGCGTGCATTGGGGGAACGAGAACTGCGGGGCAGGAATTACTGATAGCACCCAGGAAAAAAAAAAAAAAAACTAAGAATAAATTAGAGGCACTGTATTAGGGTCTATTTTCATAGCAGAAGGTAACTGTGAGTGTAGCAGGAGGCAGTAAATTTGCCAGCACGTGTGACAGGTGCGGTGCAGATCTGGCAGTGTGGTCTGGCAGCTAGAGTATTGTCCCTTTAAAAGCCTGTACCGAGCATTACAGTTGCCAGTTCCTGATGCAGGCAGTGCAGCAGTGTCTTCACTAATATTCTCACCTATGCGAGCTAAATTAAAAGTGAGATGAATGCTCTGATATAACCACATTTTCATTTTATGTAGATCAAGACAGGCTGCAACACATTTCTGCTAGACAAGGTTAAGAACTCTCTGCTGTCCCTGAACAACAGTGTTCTAATTAAACAGGAGTATGGTAAGCAGGTTGTTTCCCTGCTCAGACCAGCTGAAAATTAATCTCTTTCTTTTTTTTTTTTTTTCTTTTCCCTTTATGGAAGGACTAGTTCCCAGTCAGACCAGTCATCTAAAGTGTCTCGCTACACGGCACAAATTCTAGTGCCTGTATGGAGGAAGGGGTGGCAGTGGGACAGGAGGCAGACAAGGCTATAAATTGGAGACCTCGGCGTACAGGACTTTAAGCCACCATAAAAGCATGTACTTACACTTGGAACAGTTTTAGGTAGCTATATTTCAGTTGTGGTCTGGGGCTCATAGGAGGTGTCCCTGCCCATGGCAGGAGAGTTGGAACTAGATGGTCTTTCACGTCCCTTCCAACCCAAACCGTTCTATGATAAGGAAGAAAAGGAGAAATAAAAAAAAGAAATACAATTAATAGGACATCAATCCTGAACATAGTCTCTTAGGTCTAACAAATACAGTAAAATAGATTCAGAAATGAAAAGGTGGCTGGTAATGAATCTTCAAACATGGGAAAATATTAGTTGTTAAAAGTCAACTAGACTAGACTTATGAGATTCCACTTTCAAGAAGAAAGTCTTAAGGATGGAAAGGTAGGCTAGGCAATTGGCATTTATTCTCCAGAGCTCAGTTTCTCTAGTATTAAGGGTCAAGAAAGGTTGGTTGTGGTTTAAAAAAAATCATAAATCATCTGCAATGCTGACCAGTTATTTCCCATTTGAATAATGGCAAAGTTTCAACTTAACTGTAACCAGCGTATTGAGGTGTGATAGGATCACGTGGTGAAGCAAACAGCTTCACTTCAAGATGTGAAATTATTAAAGGTCCTTCTACAACATAGAAGGAGGAGGCAGGTTTTGAGACTGCCAATGACAAAGAAAGTCAGGGGTTGGTATCTCCAGGAGCACTCTAAGTTTGAATCTCCCATTTAACACAATCTTTGATTTTTACCCCAGTCTTTGTTTTTTTCCCTTACAAGGATTCAAGTCAGGAGAAGACACTGATCATGACAAATATTTCTTAGAATATTTTTTTACTCCTTAAGCTGTAGAACGAAGCTGTTCGTATTAGTAGAAGATAGCTGTTCATACAATGCATTCCCTTATTCGCTCACTGTTACCTGCTGGGAGGCCAATTCAAAGTATGTACTCAGAAGTGGAAGATGGTACTGATGCTTCAGTGACTTCCAGGCTCAGAAAATCTCCGAGTCATGTGTTTGGTGTCATGTTTTGAGACATGGTGACATGTCTCCAAGACCATGTCTTGGTCTGTGCATAGCAGCCACCAGTAGCCAAAGTGTAAGAGGCCGTTGTTGATGCCAGCATGTGCTGGTGGCCTGGGCAGAAGTGGTGGGAGGCTCTTGGTGTCGTCAGTGTGTCAGCTCTTTCAGATTCAACAGGTCCACCAGTCTCAGGAACTTTGGAAACTTTTGCACTGTGCCCTCTCAGCACGTGATTTTTCCTTGTTTGGGCCTGTTATTTTCTGGTAATTATTTCTCCATCCAAAAGTATAGATTTTCAATTTATTTTTTTTTTTAAGGAAAAAAATGAGCCATTGTCTATTTTCATGGTTTGATTTCATTGTCCAGTCAATTATGCTCTCCATGTCAGGAATTCAGTTTTTTCAAATGTAATTTTTAGATATGAATGATGACAGGACAATGGTTCCATGTTACTGTTCAGCTGGTCACTATTCTAGGTTCCCTTCCCTATTCCTGCCAGCAGTTCTGTCCTGTGAGTTGCATTAATTCAGTTATTTCTTTAACTGTCGAAACTGGTTCAGTGAAATAACTGTATTTAGAAAAAGAAAAACCAAACCAGCAACAAAAAAAAAGCCAAACCCCAAACCAAACCATCACATTTTAGACTTTGAGAGGGTTGTGGCTTTTTTTCCCCTTTCATTTCATGCATTTGATTTTGGAACACAGCCAGCCAAACAGTTGAACTAACGTGATTTATAGCAAGGGACAAGAACCTTTAGATGAGTGAGAACTGGAGGTGAATGGAAGGAATGATGGGAAAATATATAGAAAACCTCTTATACTTGATCTGCTACTGACAGAATAATGACATGTAACAACAGCTTAAATGTCTAAAATATCACAGAAGGTGTGCAGAACAAATTTTTATGACATGCTTTCTTATTCTTCACCTTCAGAGTAATAACAAATTTGTGGTTACTATCACATTGATGTTTATCATTATGGGGTGGCTGTCATCAGGTGGAGACAGTGTGAAAATCTTAACAGTTCCTAATATTTTAAACCTTTTTGATAATGACAGATAAAGCATTAAATGTGCTGTACCTGAAGAATATCATATTTTATGGAAAAATGTGTGGAGTCTCTTTTTCTTCATTTCTTTTAGGTATTGAATGACACATTCACCATAATTCATTTTGAAAATGTGGGTATATTTGTCCAAATAAAAATGTTACTTTAGGAGCACAGGTAAATAAAAATTTACGGCTAAGGTTATTGTATGATACAGTAGAAATCCAGGGTTAAGTATTTGAAGGAATAATGTTTTTTAGGTTGACAAGGGAAGGTCTTCCAGTCACTTGTTTCGGACCAAGAAGGTAAAAGACTTGTGTGTGGAGAAGTTACTTTCACGTAAGCTGACATATCATTTTAATGCACTAGCTACTCCAAATTAACTTGCTGTTTGGAATTGTAGGACATGATTCAATTGCATAAACACAGCCATCTAGATGCATCTGAAAGGCCCTAGGGTATCTTCTCTGTTTTACAGCTGCCGTTCAGAGGAATGCAAGTCTTTCCCTGGTCCTTCGTCAAGTCTGTCAGCTTGTCTGCAATGTCTTGGATACTTCAGGGCATCTCAGATGGTACTAGGCTCCTGTATTCAGACAGCCCACTGAACTCGTAGGGAAGAATTCAGCTCTGGATTCAGACACCCACATTTAGTCAATGGTGGTTTAGTTGATACAGTCGAAGGAAGACTCATTATTATAAAGTTGACACCTACATTTGCTCCACTGAATAGCTTTCTAGACTTCTTTGACTGCATTGACTAGATTTCCTTTGACAATAATAGGAGCTTAGATAACGGCTTTCTAGATACCTAATTTTAGACACTCCTCCTTAACGTACAGTAGATATGAAGCAGCATAATATATTTTTAAAGCAGCATGACAGAGAGTGAATTTCAATCCTTTAGCCTCAGATATGTAAATTTTTTTAATTTGAGCTACGCTCCCTTTATAGTCAGAGAGGGATGGGCACCTGCAGAAGAGCCATTCATCTGTGCTTAAAGTATACAATAAGATAGACAAGATGAACTGCTTTCTGGAGGTATTCATTCCTTTGACTATAGAAAGAGTCTTGGTCATTAGTTTAGATTTAGACAGCTAGTAGAGACCTCAAGTTAGAGGCAAATAATCTTACCTTAATTGATCTCAATGTAATTGCCTAAACATAGGCATCTTGTGCCGCTTGGGGTGCTCTGTGTGTGCATCCAGTGTTAGACACCTGTAAAGGGGTGGCAGGTATGAGGAGTGACTTTCAGGAGATGTCTTTCTTCTTAGAAGTCATCATGGTACCTCATGGGGATTGAAATAACTTTACATGCCTATTCAGGTAACTGAATCCTAGAATCCTACCTTAGATGTCTGAACACAGATTTTGTCCAAAATATGAAATGTGCTGTAAATGCATATTATTTTTTTTTGCAATAACTTCCCTGCATAGGCATAGTTGCTTTTATTTTCTTCTAGCTTGAAATATAATTTTGTTTATATTGCCCCTTTAGTTGAAATGCTTTGAAAGCATTGTACTATATAAAGGTCATTTCTCCATCATTGAAATTACTAGTCATAAGTAGAGTGAAACACAGCATCTACATAACAGCATGCAGCCACATTCAGAGGTGTAAGGAATAATATGAACAGAATTTACTTATCTAGTTTTTAATCCAGAGCACACTGGGTGGGAAATTTTGGATGAAGACAATATAATTTGCCAATTAGTGTTGATCCAGACCGTTGGGACTGGCATTTAGGCTTTAGTGACAAGTGCTTTAATACAAAAGTATACACCTGAAGTGTAATCTGAGAGAGTGATTAATCCAATAGTGTTTTTTTTTCTTTTAAAAAAAGTAGATATATTTTTGTTACTGTTTTGCATATGAAAGAGCAAGAAGAGGGTTTGTTTTTTTGTTGTTGGTTTTGTTTTAAATAAATTTAAATTATCAGTAAATGGAAGGAAGAGTGTTTAAGAGAAGTATTCTTGGCTTTCTTGTTTTGTTCTTTGATTGTTCTTCTAAGGTGGGATTCATTGATGGCTATTCATGACTGGAGGTTGGGAAAGTTTTTTGTAGTTTGTGGAATGAATGGATAATCCCTCTGCCCCACCCCCTGGTATATTGTGTTATAAAGGCCCTCTAAGGACCTGGTTAGAAAGGCTAATAGGAGAATGGTTTAATATATGTTTCTTTAGATTAGCAGCTCCTACTGACTTTTCATGTTGCAATTTTAGGAATATGCACTTTGTTTCCAGTCATGTTTTCTGCATCTATCAGATATTTCACTTCCTAACCCCTCTTTTATCCAGCAGCCCTTGCTGATTCAGCATCGGTTTTCAGTGTTCACTTCTGAAACTGCCTTGCTGCCAAAAAGAGTACTACCTAGGAACATGCAGTAAGTATGTGTTAGAACAAACTGAAGGAATGATTGAGAAGTGCATGGACTGCCAAACTAACTTTGTCCTAAGGGACTTCTCTCTGTTTTAATTGATTTTTTTTTTTCCCGGAGATTTTGTTCATCTTATTAAGGAAGTCCTTAGAGGAGTGAAACAGTAGGTTACCTCCTTGAGACCAAAGGACAGCCTGACTTATTTGCTACAATTATCAATTTGTCCTTATCTTCATGAAGTGAAATACTTTTTTTATCCTCCTGGAACAGCTTACAGTGATGAACAAAACAATAAAGAACCACTGGTGTTAACTTCAGCCTCTGAGCCTATTTAATTTTTAAATATCAAGTGCAATATTGTGAAGACTGCACATAATTTTATTTCACTAAATCAGATATTTGGCAGGTGAAGAAATTGTCAGGTACAGATGATTGAAATGCTGTATTTTATTGTCTTTATGAGAATATTGAACAGTAAAATTCTCAGTAAAAAAATCTTTTGTCTTTAGGTACAGTTTGTCATATGAAGAAAGTTGTCTGCTGAAGTTTTGTGTGTAATTCAATTACCTATCATATTTACTCACAGCTTTCTAATATTGTTTCAAGTGATAGTTATCTGGTTTGTACTTCCATTGAAAATTGTTTCGGCATGCCACTAGCTTGGATAGGTGAAGGTAGGAGCCAATAAGTACTACGTGGATGAGCTGAGCATTTGCTTTAAAAGAAAAATCTTACAACATTCAGTTCAGGGCAAATTTTGCCATTAGCAGATCAAGTTCTAATTATGACTTCTGCAATATAGACAGTCAGATCAGGGGGGAGGCAACTTCTGTAGTTTATCCATAGGCTATCCGAAGAAGGGATACCAGGGAATCCACTCTGTACAGGGTGGGATCCAAGAGAGTTTGCTGAATTCCTAGCATAGCATGGGCAATTGAGGGGGTGATGGTGGCTATGATCATCATAAACTTTCACCTGAGGTTACACAAGGATGTCTTGCCCAGGGGTCATAACAAAGTCACTGTTCGGCTCTAATTAACTTATCTCTAATGATTAATTTTTGAATGCGTAAATCAAATTAATATTAACTCATTTTCGAAGAAGCATAGAATTACACATACTTTTAGTACTGTTTGTTTTTAAAATGCCATAGTTTACAGTGTGTGAGGAATAAGGACTGTATCAAGTTACCTTTTTTAAAAAAAAATATATTGCTAAAAATGCTCAATGAGAGTAAAATGAGTAATGCTTTCCATTACAATGACTGAAATAAGTGTACTTCAGACAGCAATTTCCTTTATAGAGCAAGTATGCTGAGGGAGGGGAAGCTTCAAAAATATTTTCTCAAAGTACTTTAACAAACAAGAAAATTGCATATTTATTTTCTTTTTTTGTGGAAGTTCCCTTCTTCAGGTTTTCTGGTGCATTGTTTGTACACTATCTGCTGCTCTGTCTCCTTTTCTTTTTTCTGCTTAAAAATGTTTTATAGATATTTCTCAAAACTTGCATGTAAGTCATATATGGAATATTTTCTGTTTTATCAAGGAATACTCCAGATATTTTGTTCCTGGCGTGGAAAAACATACTTGATAAAAAGATTGCAGCACAGTCTGCAGTCAGTAGTAGTTTGATAAGTTTAGAAAAAATAGTGGTATTTCTGTCATTAAGATATTCATTCCCTTATTTTCCTATTTAGTTGTCTTCTCTGGGGTAGGCATCAGACTAATGAGAAATTCTTAGAATGCTCCCTTTTCTGTCTAAACACCAAGCACAGAAATGCTTTCAACAGGAAAAAAAACCCAACAACAACCCACAAGAATTGCGTGTGGAGATAATACGTAGCCTGAAAAATACTTATGTGCTGACAGCTATCCAACAGTGTTGTCACAGCAGGAAGACATCAGTTGAAGAAACAGATAGCGACCTCAAAAAAAAAAAAAAGTAAAAAAAAAAAAGTCTGGTCAGCAGTGTGGACAGGGTTTCACAAGATTATAAATCACCCCAGGGTCGCTGTGTTCCCACCATAAAGAGAGCGTGGTCGTTTTATTGTAATCTAATAAGTGATGGGAGCAAAGGACAGCTCCAATGTGTGTGTTTGAAAAAAAAAAATTAAAAAAAAAATCTTGATTACAGTTTCAAAACTATACAGTTTCCCTTGCCATTGAAGTGCAGATTATGGGGGTTAAGGCCATTTTAGGATTGGATTACCTTTTTATAGCTGTATGTTATTCCCTTGTTCATGAATCAGAAAGTACTTAAATTAAACTGAACATTTGGGAGTAATACTAATAGGGAGTGTGGTAGTAGAAAATTAATCACTATTTAGTGTTAGATGGCTAGCCAAGTAAGTCTTTGTTTTCAAGGCTTTTTTCACTGAATGAAATACCCACCTTAATGAACTGAGGAGAATTTATATCCGGTGGTTCCTTTTATTTTTCAAAAAGTTAGGTTTTGTGGTGACTCATGTGCGAAAGCAAGTCGGTAGGAATGTATTCTTAATGTCAGATTTAATCAACTTATTCACACTTTCATTGTGGAGTTTATTCTGCATTGGGTAAAATTAGCCAGAGGAAATTTTTGTTCTTCTTTGTCTGATGTCTTGGGGTTACACATTTGATACATTTTAACATATTGAATAATAGCCTCGATGTGCACAAAAAAAAGGGTCAGAAATGGGATTTATTTTCTTACTTTTCCAACTTTTTACATGTTAGCCCTCCAGTGCTTTTCTTGGTACTTGGATAGCTCCTCTGCCACTGTTTTATTTTTGTCCCCAGAATCTTCCCAGATGCTTGGAGCCACCTTGTGAAGTGAGTGGCTCTGGAAGTGAAGAGGTCAGGGGCTGAGCAGCCGGGCTAGGAGTGGCTGGAGAGGAAAGCGGGTACAGAAGCCAGAAAAATGCTCCAGTGCTTCCCTATTTTGGCGTTCACATACCTGCTTCCTTCCTTGATGCTGAAGCTATCAGCTAGTGACCCGTTTTGGTGCCTTCTGCCCAGATGCTACCCCACCCTCGCTGGTTATGAGTGGGCATCTTCTGTCCTTCTGCCACTAAGGAAAAGCAGTTGAGAGAAAAGGAATAGGAAGGAGAAGCCAAACAGGCCTTCCTACGCTTTCCAGACCTCCCTTCCTCTCGATGGGCATATTTTCTAAATCAAAATCCAGGCAGCCTTTACTTCTTGGCCATTTCTTTCCTTGACTTGCTTTTTTAAAGTAAAGATGATACTAGATTTATTTCTTCTTACCTCCTGCATCCACAGGTAGGTGTGGGAAAAGAATAGATCTAGCACTTCAATCTAGAGTATGAAACAAGAGGGTTCAGGAACTGTTTTCTCTACAGTCTCCTCAATCTCCGCATGTTCTTTATGGCATTCAATTCCATTTCCTCACACAGACATCCATATCAGTGTTAAAACCAAAAATCCTAATACTTAGAGTCAGGCCTGTGTTTTAAGGTAAGAAAACAACCTATAGACCGACTTCTGGGGCAAAACCCGGGAAAAAGTGTTTCAAATAAACTTTATTTTTTGCTGACATCTTAAAAAAAAAAGAAACTAATATTTTGGTATGGCATAGCATCATTAAATTCTTTTTTTGCCTTATGCTGTGGTATTTCAGAATTAATGTTAATCAGTAGGAAGTTTCATAAGACAAAACTATCCAAATTTGAATTTGTTAGTGGTATTTTAATTTTAGATTATTATTTCCCTTCTTCGGTGCATCAGGATGTATAGAAGCATCACAGTAACTCCTGAGATACACTCTGTCAGATCTGGGCAATTTACCAAATTTTGTCTTCTAGGAAGCAGACTGGTATCATGAGAAGTCCTGGAGTGCAGGTGGCTACTTGCTTCACGATTAGTTCTTGCATTTCAGATTTCCAAAATGAAATGGATGGAAAGGTTTTTGCTTGCTTGTTGGTTTGTTTTGCTATGGCTCACAGTTTTAATCATATATTTTCAAATGTGATCAGGGTTGTAGCTATGAGGACAGGCTGAGGGAGCTGGGGTTGTTCAGCCTGGAGAAGAGGAGGCTCTGGGGAGATCTAATAGCGGCC
>JAOQGH010000001.1:164587494-164641909 GCA_025769975.1 Gallinago jamesoni
CAGGGGGGTCAGACTAGATGGCCTTTGGAGGTCCCTTCCGGCCCAGATGATTCTATGATTCTATGATTCTATGATTACCAAAGGCCAACAGTTTATTAAGTGCTGCCTTCATTCAGAAACCTCCCCCGGTCATGCAACTGTTCCTGCCTGCTTCCTTGAACAAAATGTGAGTATCTTCCTCAGATATTAGGTGATGATGAAGATGATGATTTGCACTTAGACTCATAATGCAAACCTTTGGTCCATTCCAGCTCACTTGTCTATCATCGTTCCCATGTTATTCCATGTTTCTTACCCTCTTTAGCTGTTAATATAGGCAACCCTCACCCTGTGTCTAATCGGACTGACAGAATCTCCTGCCGCTGCTATCAGTGTCATTCCTTTAATTGAAAATGGGGCATGATTGATGGCTCTAAGGTCCTCCAAAATATCAGTCGGGTGAGTTCAGTTTTTGTTTAGACCAGTTAAGGGATTTGCAAGTTCCCCTCACCCCCACCCTTTGATGACTAAGCTTAGAAAATAATAATAATAAAAAAATTTCTGTCGCTGTGATATGGAGAATTGAGTTTATCGGACACAGTGTATTTAACCAAAAGCAGGATGTTGCATAAAAATAATCTCAAGATTCATGAGATGTAGCGGGGAGAAACATCTTCCTATCCTGCTTCAGGTAACAGTGCTATTTCCCACATAAGTCAAGCTACACTTATTATTAGAAGAAAGGAACGAGTGAGTTGTTTTACATACGATGTTTTACTACTTGCAAAATTACTCATGCTCTCAGAATAAACTACAGAGTGCAAATGCCAGGGTGATTTTTTTCATTGCTGTTGTTGAAGACACAGGGTAGATTGGTTAAGGTAGAGAAACAAATGTAGTTGCTTTGATTTATCACTTGTGACATTAGCATGTACTATACCGTTCTCCTGGAAACAAAATGGTTGCACCTGAGGACAGTGATATAAACACTACTTTGATTATTTGAAACAAACCATTAGGCTTTGATGAAAGAACCATTACTTTAGTAGACCTTGTACAGAGAGCGTGTTTGGAGATAATGGATGAGCAGCCTACAAATTGCTTGCTTAGAATTTAAAGAAGTCACATGTTTGTTTGAACTTCATGGCATAAACAGATATCTAACATGAACAAGACAAGCTAATGGTATACTTACAATGTAGTTGAAAAACACTCTTGCAAACTTTACCTGCATTACTTTAAATACTGCATTTTAGAGTGCACACTGAAAAAAAAATCAATTAGCTATGTAGCCGTAATGTATACAATGGTTTTAGATATTGATGTGTATTCACCTTATACATTTGTATATGTGTGTATGTGTTTGTATACCACATATTTACTTTAAACCAGCAAGATTTATTTTACATATTTGCTCCATGTTTTCATAATGAAAATATGTTTTTTGCAGTATTACACAACTAAAATAGTTGTAAAAGGTGTCAAATTTAAACCTATTGATCAAGGAAAACCCAAAGTATATTTAAAATATTTGTGTTCTGGGGTAGATTTTCTTTACCATCTCTTAAATGATTACCTAGAACGTTGTTTGTTTAATTCTGTGTATGGTGCCTTAGGTAGAGCTAGTTTCTGTGGGCATTGCTATGCTGTAAAATAGTTCCCTTTTTGCTTCTGGATCCTGATCACCCACACTCCGCCAATTTTTATGTATTCTTTTGGGATAAACAACTACTTTCCTCTGAAACAAAACGCAAGTGTATTTCTAGTGATAGTCCACCCCAGGAACTATTTCCCAAAGGAAAATATCCCTATGGATAGGGCAGCACTAGGTTTGTTTCTTTCTGCTTTGCACAGTCCTCCAGCACTATCCCAGAAAACTGCACTTTCTCATGCACTTCTGAACTCTTATGCTGTTTCCTAGATAAGATGATAAGTACCTTACATGTCAGCCATAATTTGGAGATTGAGAAAATTTCCTCTAAATGTCCCACCAACAGGACCTGTACTTGTAGTGTTCAAAATACTTAGATCTGCAGGGGTGGAATTGATTCACCCAAGTTTACATCGACAGCGTACAACTCTCCATCTGGACCAGTGACCAGTGATCTTTGCCTTGATGGTCAAGGAACCGTGTTTTTAAGGTTCCTTAAAGGTTAAGGTTACTGGCTTCATTATAAGGACGTTCAAAAGTGGTCGGATGAAGCAAACCATGGAAGTTCCTGTGTTGCACAATTGGTTGTGAAAGAAATATATGGGGTGGCTGTGCCACGTGGGCGTTTCTACGTTGCAGATACCTACATCCAAGTGAAAGGAGGGCACCTCGTTTGTAAACACAGTGAGAGAGCTTTAAAATTGCACAACAGATTCATAGGCCCTTAAAGTGTGCTATTTGTAACAGTTTTATAATGGGAGTGTGGGGGGGTGGTAAGCACTGCACATTCCTGCAAATAATCTTTATCTGCCCACACTTTAAAAATGAAGATTATTAATTAATTTATTTATTATTTACTTACATTATCACTAAAAGTGCCAGACCGGAGTCTCCCCCTTAGTATTTCCCCCAAAGAATAGTCTAGCCTTAACTGCTGCTGGACATGGAAAGATACAGAAAAATCGAGAAGATAACTCTAAACCTGTGTGACAGCCAAGGACATATAGAGCCCGAATGATTTACCTTTGCATTACAGTAGTCGTGTCCCAGGATCCTGTTTCATGTGACAAGTCAACAAGCAGTAAAAAATACAGCACACAAATATCTGTCTGTTTTTCATGTTTAATTTCAGGAACAAAATAAATACTGGTTACTATATATATAGACCATCATATACTGGTTACGGAATACTGGACGACCAGACAGGATAGTGGACTGTATTTCCATAGTCCATATACTGCCTGACAGGAGAATATGAGTGCTCTTTTTTCAGTTCCATGGATGGCTTCTTGATTTATTAAAATGTTTCTCCAGGGCGTCAGCGCAAACGTGGCACCATCGTCTGAGCCCCTCTTGTGTTGTCTGTTTTGAAATGGTCGCATCGTCCTGCAAACCTGTAAAACGTTCTGTGTTTAGACATAAACACCCTAACCAGGTTACATTATGTGAAACAAATATTTATCCTATTGAACTATTCAGAACTTTTTGTAGGCCTGTTAAGTGACATAAAACCGTTAAATGATTGTCCTTTAACAACTTTCTTTTCTTTTGAACTTCATGTATTTAGCTGCCATTCCCTTGCTGAGGCTTTTTGTGCTTGATCTAATAGATTTTATTAGGGGTAATGAATCGAGAGCAAACTTGCATCTGCTATGAATACGTCCTCTTAACTGTATTACAACTGTAATACACCACACAAACTACTTCTGTCCTGATTAAGGACACATTACCAAGCTGCTGTAGGGCTTTTTTAATTGTAGCGAGTACTTTTTTTTTGGTAGGTTGTTTTCATTTAAATATTTATTTTTAAAATGCCAGTAAACATACAGCTGGTAAATCAAAAGGTTTTATGGAAAAGCATACAAAGATGTAAACCAGCAAAATTGCTCAGCAGTTTACTAATCAGTAAATTCAGGGCATTTTTGAAAAAAAAGAATTTTCACTTTTTTAAGCCTGAATTCACATCAGCAAACCGTGGTTCATTGAATTAGTTATTTCCTCTTTTATGAGCAAATTGTATTCTATGAACCAACTAAATCGTATAAATTTTGTTTCATTCTCTGAGAAATGGTGAATCCAGTATCAATAGCGAAATCCATTTGTTCCAAACCAAAATGCTACGAGAAGAAATAACAGAGAGGTGGGTTTGACTCCTATTCCTGCTCAGTTTAAATAAGTTAATCACTTGTCTTTTTATGAGATCTTTCATGGCTTGATAGCCCTCTGAAGTTCCATTGTGAGCTTTTAGTATCATTATGTGCTTGCTGCTTGGATATCATGGGGTTTTGCTAACTGATGAAAAGCATTTTTTTCAAATTCGGTTTTCATACAGTGACCCATAGTATTTTTTTTTTTCATAAAGTTAAAGTTTGTGAACTGTCATTGAATAAGAATTCTACAATGGTAATGAATTTAAACAGTTTTTAAAAATGGGTTTTCTTTTTTACAACTTCAAGAAGTCAGTGCCCATTTTAATGAGAACAAAAAAATTAGTTATATTCTGCTCAGGAAATGGGGAAAAATAAGCTAAACATGGCAGCAATGAAGCTAACTCTTTCTAATGTTTGTAATTTCAGTTAATGAGAAGATACTTAGCTTCTTCTGAACTGAATATGCCCCAAATAAATAATTAATTATTTTCACACATGCGAGACTATATAT
The DNA here is from genome assembly GCA_025769975.1 of Gallinago jamesoni. Classification (NCBI taxonomy): domain Eukaryota; kingdom Metazoa; phylum Chordata; class Aves; order Charadriiformes; family Scolopacidae; genus Gallinago; species Gallinago jamesoni. The sequence goes on from JAOQGH010000001.1 coordinate 164,591,786, forward strand.
ATTTGTATATATATGTGAATGAAAGCGGTCCTGCAGTTGTTTGTCTTCTTACTTGAGCCAGAAACATTGTTGTATCTCTTTAGGGGCTGCAGGATGGGATAGAAAGATGGGTTATTGGGTTAACTGACTTCTCTACTTTCTTTCTCATTATTTGGAGGATGATTTTTAAGATGGTTGAAGAGCTGCTGCCACTAGTTTGTTTAGGCAGTTGTCCTGTAAAAATTCAAAATAGACACGTGGCTTTGTCGCTTGTGGTCAAATACTCTCTGAGGCAGGATTCATCAGGCCAGATGGAGGGGTCTGCTATTCAGACACCAATATTTGAACTTGCTCTTTGTACCAACTGGAAAGAAATAGGTGCTTCTGGGACTATGATTCACCTGACCTCTTTGAAATGCCCACCGATGGGTGAGATGGTTCCTGCCTGGAAATGCCTGTTTCTCTCCATCACTAGGAAAGCACAGCAAGGGGGGGCTAGTGTAGACATAGGTGTGTACGACAGGTCAGGTATTTCCCATTTCTTGGGTACAAAGTTAGTATATATTGCGGCTGTAGTCAGAGCAGGGCACTATTTGGGGAAGCTTGTTTACTCTGCTAAGAGAACAAGTACTGTTTGGGGGTCCTTCGTGAAGAAACAGTATCGTCTCCTTTCTTCTGACTTGAAAATAAGGTTGAAAATAGTAAACCAATGTCATCTTCCTGGAAATGTTGTCTTGCCAGTGGACCGTTAGCCATTTAATCTCCAGGAAAAGTTTTTCTGGAGGAGCTTCCCCTCTCCCACCCCTAAAGTGTGGTGTCTAAAATGACAGGCTAATTTCAGATTCAGCTTGTGATTGAGCACATGCCAATTTTTACATGCTTTACATAACTAAAATAGAGCTGTCTTTAGAAATCTGTATATTAGGGAAATGAGCTCTAATCAGTGAAAGCTTTTTTCATAAGTGGATATATTCATATAATTTTTACTTTTTTTCAAACATGTAGCACTTAAAATTATATTAGGAAACTTAGAGAATTATTACTACATGGCTCATAGCAGCATATAGGAAATAATGGAAATGATAATTCTGTTATTTTCCCTAATAGATAACCACTGATATTATATCAGTTGCATAATCTTTCTCAGTCTAAAACATCTGCCTTTCATCTGAGTAATATTTTTTTAAAGATGAAGGAAAATAAGCTTCCCTGAGGTTTACAGGTATATGATGCTGTTGTTAAGTTTGATGGGTTTCCTTTTTTATTCATTTGGAGTAAAGGACTAAAAATGATTAGTCCAGATTAATTAAAGTGAAATTCTGGGTTTCTTCTTGAATAATGCTTTTGTGTTACTTACTCTGCAAGTGAAAATGTAGTGGTTTTCATACTAAGAGTCTGAAAACCAAAACTGATAAAACATGCAGAACTTGGAAAATAATTTTTTCCCAAATCTTACTCTTTATGTGACTACAGAATAGAATCACACACTGCCACTACCCAAATAAATATTTTATAAGCAGAAGCGGAGTAAAGATGTGGACCTACTGCTAGGTTATTTCAAAACCTAATTTTGAAAGAAATATCTTTCAAAGATTTACCAACAACAAACACAACTGTCTTTGCACCATGGTGCTTGTAAATGTAGTAAGAAGAGGATGAAATATTTTCTTTAGTTTGACCGTGTATTTCTGCTGCCATGTAGGAAAAAGCTACACGGAATTAGCAGTTCTCTTGGATTTGATAGCTGGGTTAAATGGTATGCAGAAGTGTATCACTGCAGACCCATTAAGTCTTGAGCATTGCATGGGGAATTCACGCAACAGACTTTCACTTTATGATTCTCTGTGATTGTCTCTGCAGCTTTTTGGTTTCTGTGCTGCTCTTTGTAGATGATGGGCAGTGCTTTAAAAGGTTTTCTAATAAAAGGCATGTGTATCCGTGGTCATGCGGTGTTGTGCCATGTAATGGAAAGCAGATAAATACACATTTTTTTAAAATTAATTAGAATATGACACAAACAAGCTGTATCCAGCATGAAATAATTAAGTGTAAGAATACATAGAAGAGAATAAATAACGTCACTTACAGGGCTTTGATACCGTATGAGTCATAAGGGCATTGTTCTCACTCTAGGAACCTTAAGATCTAAGTGAATCCTAAAAAACAACAAAAAAAATATATTCTGCATGCTAATATCCTTCTTCACACAGTATATCCAGCTGGGTGGTCAAGCTCTCATTTACAGCCCTGACTAGCCTTTTTTGTATCCCACGCTTGGTTAGGAAGCATCTGGGCTTAATAGTTCTCCCTTTGCCTTTGACTACTAATAAGAACTGTTAGCTAGATGGTTTTGAATAATTGTGCTAGGCTGAACCTTGGAGTCATCAAATTTGCCATCTAGATGAAGAGGTAGGTGCATCAGTGAGTAGCTTTGCAAGGCCACTCATGTAGACAAGCCACAGGTGTTTCATTCATGGCCTTGGAGCTGCCCCCATAGAATAGTTCTTTGGTAGATCCTACTGGAAGCCCTGAGGAAGGAATTAATCTGCAGCTGAGGTATGTAAAAAGGGAATAAATACTTCCAGAGCTCTGCTCATCTGCTCCTGATGTGAATTTCTAAAATAGATCAGATGAATTATGCTTTAAAAGTTCCTGTTCCTCTCAGTTGAGGGTAAGGAATGATTTGCTCAGATGGAGATGCTTATACTTTAGACCTCTATGTTAGGTCACATGAATCAATGAATATAATTTACAATGCAAGCATGTGTCAAAGAATGGTGTAAAGGATTTGGCTTATTGGAATTACATAGAAATTGTACAGAGTTGTGGTTTTACAGAAAATCAAGTTATCAGCTCACATAGAATAGTGAGAATAAAATAACTGGCAGGCAGCTGAGACGCGTAAGCCTAACTTCAGTGCTTCATGCAATTTGAAAGCTTTTCCCAAATATATCAAGGAACCCTCCATAGAGTTCATCTCCACTGATGCTCTACGGTAATCGTAGCAGTTAACATTCAACAGAGTTAACACCCGATGTAATAACTACTACATGGTAAAATCTGAATTGGTGAGTGGTGTTAATGCAATCCAAGTAAAAATGTATTTAAGAATCTGAGTTAGGTGTCTAGGATGGAAAAAAAGTCATTTTGAATGTATGCCTTTATAGTATTGCTTCCAAGAATCACTTTTGTCCAAAGCAGGAAGGCAGATATTGCTTTTGATGTTATGTTTTGCTTTAAAGGCTACTTTTTGTCACTAAGAGAATTCTTTACTCTTTAGGTTTATGTTATTGTTTCTAGAAACCACTGTGAATTATATAGTCATAAACTTGCATATAATTCCTGTGTAATCTGGGGACCACCATTTTAAGGAATAAACAGGAGGCTTAAAATAACTGAAAACACACTTTTGTAACAGCACAGTGTGGCAATGGATTTGTTCGTATTAATAAGGGTTTGCAAACCTGTGGCTGCTTTTACTTTATATGCTTTCCAAGGTATATATTCCAAGGTATGACAAGCTCTAGAGTAAGTGCTGGCTAAATAAAAATGTTGTTAATGCTGTGTCCTACATTTGCTTCTATGATGAGGAAATTACTTTGGTTTAGAAAAGACATATCAATGTGTAGCATTGATTCTAGACATTAGTTTGAACACAGAGATGCTTTTAAATGCAGTGTGTCTAGTGCTTCTTTCTTTTATAGATACTGTTAACACTGTTTGAAAATGGATTATTTCACGCAGAGGGTGACTATAAGTGAGTGAATATGGTATAGTACATCAAGTTAAAGAGTTATTTTAGATAAGGTGATAATACTGAATAATAATGTGAAGCTTTTCAGCAGCTTTGTTTCAGTTGAAACCCGGATTTACTGGATTGTTTCAAGGTCCCGAAAACCCATTCTCTTTGACTTGAACAGGCTTGCTCTAAGGAGTACGTGGACATTAGCATAAAGGTTGCACATGTTATACAAAGTGTAATTAAAGAAGCTTTGATCCCCCAAATGTCAACTAGCTTGCTAAGTGTCATAACAAAGTGTCAAGCATCTGGTATACAGTTAATTTGTAGTCATTAACTGCATATTGTTGATGTGACAGTTTGTTAGCAAAGCAAGCTTGACAGTTTGCGTTTTGTTATTGATTGACACCTATAGACCTCCCCACCCGTTTCGTTTACATTCCTTATGAGGGTTCCTCAGGTTGCACTTTTAACTAATTAGTTTAGTTAGTTGGTCCAATATGTTAAAACGGAGTGAATGTATATAGGAAGCCCAAGACCCCTAATTCCACAGCAAGAATGTTTCTTGATTGCATGAATCTTAGCCTGTCTTCATTGGGTTAGCAAAAAGTTTTACAGTTGTGCTTTTCTTTTGATATTATTAGTAATCTATAGCTTGCATTAACATATACCATCAAAGCCACTTATTTACATATACACAAAAACGCACTTAGGATGTAGGTTGTGGTGTCTTCCAATCTGATTTACCAAAGAGCCGGTAAGAGTACCTTTCCACTCTGTTCCATTTTGTACTCTGCAGTATAAATGTATTTTGGCTTGTATAGCTTGTTAAATATTCAATAGCATTCCGCATTATTTTGAAAGCTGGAATTAATTAAAATAATTAAACTGCTTTTTGGGTTTGGTTCCAATTTCCTCTTCCCCCCCCCCCAATATGATATGAAGGCAATCTATCAACAGAGCATGCTAATAAGCAGTAATAAATATTATGCAACTTTTCTTATATCCAGAAAAGAATTTGTGTGTATATTTTATAATGGGTGATGAGAGTGGGATATAAAAGGAGTAATATAAGGGATACTGATTCAAAGTAGTTAGATGTTTTGACGTTTTTCAGGCATTTCCACAAACTTCTGAATGTTGTTTTCTAAATTAATTCAAATTGTACTGGTTGCACTTTCAAAGTTTGTGCTTATGACTGAAGAGAGAAATACTAAGGAACTCCTTATTTATTGATTCACTTTATTTATGGTCTTAAGAAGCTGAATCTATCACCTGCTTCATGAGAAGTGGACTGGATTAAATTTCTTTCAGAGTCTGCCACCTTTGCTTAGACTGATGCTGACATAATATCAGGGACTAGATACAAGGCTTTGCCCAATTCCCTAAGTTATGTACGCTCTAGTTTACCATCTTGGTTGTCCCTACACTCCTGTCTTAATGCATGTCCCTGGCACTTGCTCCTGGCAGTATGCTAGCTAATGGTCCTTTTCACGTTGTATGTCGTATTTATGTGTGAGTAGTAGCACTTTTTTTTTTTCATCAATGCGCCATTTTCTTGCCATACAAAAATTACGCACAGATTTGTCATCCTAAAATTTCAGTCTTTGCCTCAAAATCTTAAGAGTAGTTTGGGATTTAAGTCTACCTTGTTTCTTTCTTTTTTTCTTCTTTTAAACCTTTAGTCTTCATAGAGAATGTGGGCTATAGCTTCTCAGACTTCTGGTTTTATTTAGACTTATTTTAACAGAAAATGAGATACCTGATTTCATGGTCTGTGGTGAAATTCCAGATATGGTGCCTGAAGGAAAAATGGCAAGCACTTGAGGAAGCAGCAAATATTTCAGTGATATCACAGAGTTGACTTTATTTTTATATTTCAGTTATTGTGGAAAGGCAGAGTAATGAATAATATGTACGGAGTGCTTGAATAAATGAGAAGGGACAAGCAAAAAGGATACATTTATTGGTGCTTATGCCTTTATTTGCAGTGCTCTGAAAAGATTCTTCATCCACCGCTGCTGGTGGTATTGCATGATGGACATGCTGAGTGGGGAATGCTGAACTGTTCTATATGTAGCAATTAAGAGCACTTATGGCCAAAATATGAGATCCTGGTGATGTTAAAGGCAACAGGAAAATTCTCATGGCCCTCTTTAGGGCCAGTATTTTGTATTGGTGCTGCTTCCAAGTAGAGGACAGTACCTACATAAAGCCACTCAGTTGTACTAAAGTTAGGACCCGAGTTTCCCTTTTTTGATTCTTGCAAAAGAAAGTTGTTAAAACTGCATAAGGAGCTATATAATTAAGTATATTAATATTAGTATTATAAAAATATAACTAACTATATTAGTATTCTGACAATTTAGGGATATGTAACAGCACAAATAATGAGAACGATAGAGCATTTTTCCTTACCAAGTGAACAATGAATTCAGAGAAGGGTGGAACATTAGGAGCAAAATATTCTTTAAATTGTCTTTCTGAAAGAATTTTACTTTCTGAAAGTATTTCAGAAAGAATTTCTGAAAGAAAAATTCTGTGTTTAAATTAAAGTGTTTGTTTTGACTTGCTTCCTTTTTATTGATTCCTTGACATAGTTAGAGGTTTCCCATGATTTAAAGGGGGGACGATAGCTCATTGCCACATTCTCATTCAAATAACAAGTGTTGTTTCCTTTGTTTAGTCTTTAAAGGTATTTTCTTTTCTATAAAACTTTGAAATTTCAGAAAAAAAAAAAAAAGGCTGTGTAAATCAGTACTTCTTAAGATGGCTTTAAATTGTGCTCCTGATATGTACTCAGCAAAGACATCTGGCCTTGGTAGAGGCTATATTTTTATATAGATTTGTTAGTAAGAAACAGTTTCTTTATTATGTTAAACAGAAAGATGTTTCAGGTTCTAGTAGCATGAATACTATGAGTACTCAAATAGAAATTTAAAATAAAATAGGTTGGTACTTTTTAATCTCTTTTTAAACACTTCAGGCCATGTATGTTACATGCATTTTAAGCCTGGTTTCTTACAGAAGTGAGACCTGCGTATTTGCCTGTTTCTCCCTCAGACCTCATTTCTTACAAAATGTATGTTCAGATGTTGGTCTGGGTAAGTCATGGGGACAAGGTATTCTTTCCAGTGGAAGCATTCAGCCCTGGCTAAATAAACGGACATAAAAGGATGTAAAAAGGAAAATTGCTTTAGCACCCCAACAGCTTCTTTTCTTTTGATTTCTGCTTTTACAAATGGAATCCAGAAATTGTCCGAACTCCAGAACTTCAAACACCATTGCTTTCAAACAGTGGAAAAAAAAAATTATAAAATCTTCACCTTCTGTTTGAATTATTTTACACTTTAAAAAAAAATGGAGGCAAAGGAACTATTTGTGCCCCGTCTCCGTGTTAATTCTTGAAATTGTGGCAGATTAAACAAAAAAAATCTTCCTGGACTTGCCCAAGATGTATCCCATTGGCCAATAAACGTCATTAATCCTTTGAGTAAGTCAGGTCCCTGCTTGATAAATATGTAGTATGAAAATCCCTCCAGCAGACATGAAAGATGAGATGTGCACTTTCCTAGATTACTGTACTTTCTAGAAGAGCTGGCTCATGTTACCTCTGATGCAGAGGAGACCTACCCAGAAGAGAAGTGTCCTCCTTGGGGAATGCTTCCTTTGGTGGGTAAATTTACGTCAGATTCAGATCCCTTGATGTGAATATCGACTGAATGCTGGTAACCTTGCTGACACCGAGCAGGATTGGGCATATATACTGATGTCCCTAATGCTAATGATTTCATTACTGCTTTGCTGTTCCTTCGTCTGAGGTAAGGTGAGGCTAAGAGGCCCCACCGAGCAGAACTGAGAGGGCCAGACATTGGAAAATCTCCATTAAGGAAAAGCAGGTGGAAATCCAGATATATTGCTATTGATTATGAAGAAGTTGCTTTTTAAATTTACTGACTTGATTTAAAATAGCAGTGAGGACAAAGAACTAGCTTGAGTTTGGGGAATTTTAACTAGGAGTAGAAGCTAGGTTTCAAGCACAAACTGCTTTTTAGATCTTGGGTTCTACTTAAACCTGAGTTGTCTTGAATTCTACTTAAACCTTAAACTTGAGTAGTCTGATTCAAGTTAGCTAACATAGCTTTTTTTTTCTTCCCCACAACAAATATACCCCAAAGCTTCTGCCAAGAAAAAGCTATGATTTTCAAGTCACATCTGGCGCTAAAAAAAGATGCTGGTGCTTGTTCCTGGACATTTACCTGCAATAATAATTTCCAGGAATGCTTTTGAAACCTTTGAAACTTCTTTTTCCCAGAGGCACTTCTGGTGCAGTGTTTACTTGATACCAGAAAATTAATGTGTGATTTTGCAATTAACATTCTCTTTCACCCCCTCTAAATCCTGTCTTTTGCTCCATCATCTCAGGCAGAGATGCCTCTCCTCCCTATGCCAACCAAGAGACAAAATATTAAATGATAACTGTTACTCAGTGCTGAGCCAGGGAAGGCATAATGTATTAATTTTATGTGACAACTCCAGTACCTTTTCCTATTTGCCACAGTTATTTTAGATACAGTTCACTTTCCTGTAAATTAGGGGAAAGGACTTTCTCATGCCATTGTTTGTTGGGCCACCGTTAATAGAACCCAAGCTGGGGATTTTAGTACTGAGTTTCAAAGAATAATCCGTATAACTGATGAAAAATTTGCCTGTCCATCCACCCAGCTGTGGACAATGTAAAACCCAAAATTTTTAGGTCCTGTGATAATACCAGGGCATGCTTTTATTTCTTCAAAACTGTGAGGCGTGATTCCAATCAGGTTTCTGCTGTTTAGCACAAAAATGGTAGCTTAGTTATTTTGATACTAATTTGATGAAATTTTCTTTATAAGGAATCTGAAGATGGTTTTAGAGTCCATTAGGCAGGTTTGCCTTAAACCCTATGGCTCTTCACAGAGAAGATCAGTGCAAGGGTGTGACAGGGTGTTTGTTCACTGTTTGCCACTTCTGTCTTCTGTCCTTCACACTTCCCGAGAAAATGAAGCGATTCCTGACTGACTGGTTAGCACAGACGAAACCCTTCTTGCATATCCACCTCTGGATGGTAGATAAGGATAATTGAGTGAAACACAACTGCTGATGTAGCTGTATAAAGTGTCTGGATTCTCTAGGAGGGGTTATGAGAGAGATTTTTGCAGGCAAAAGACTAGAATTTCATCTGGCATACACTGACATGGACCCATTGACCAAAAGGAGCCCTTTTAAGGTAAAACAGCTGAGAAGCTGGCATAAAATTATGCACATAGTGCTGAGAAGTATGTAATTTTTCTTTCAGTGACGCTCTTATTTTTCCCTTTTGTACATAGTTGGTATTTGTGTATATTCTCTTCCATCTACCTGTTGGTTTGACTAACTGTATGAAATTCAATGCCATAAGTGGCTTTTTCTTTCAAAGAGAAAATAATAAATTCTGAGCTTGCTTACCAAAAGGTTTTCCACAAAATGCCTTGCTCCAGGAAGAAAAAAGCAACACAAAAAAAAGCCCTCCCCAGTTTCTCGTTGCATTTATTTTTCATCATGGTTTTTATTTGCATACTTACATTTGAATTATCAACACCATTTTAGCTTTCTCACTAATCAAATGTGGATTATCACAAAGTCATTCACAAATCAGAGTGACTAGGAAAGAATTTATATTTTGTTAAAACATGGCTAATATTCCACTTCTTTTTCCTTCTAACTAAATTTAGAAGGTACAGGCTGTATTCATCAGGCTATTCTGCAGAACCCTTCTGGATGTGGTAGAAAAGCTGATTTGTATGCATGAACTCTCATTCTTGCATTTGTGCTAGCTTTAAGTAGCAACACAGCTTTTAATTGTGAGGTTTTAAGTTCTGCAATTAAAATTTACCCTTTCTACTGAGAGGATTGAGTGATAGTTTTTTGATTTACTTTAGACAGTTTAGACAAATTATATTTAAAAGCACATAAAGATGCAAGATGCATTTCCTGACTATAAGAAGGTCAATATGTCTTAGGCACATTTGCTGAAAGTTTTACTTTGAATAGCTAATGATTTATTTTTTTTGTACTGTATTGCAGAGAACATGCTAAGATGCTACAAAGAGTTTTCCTCTCAATCTCCTCCAAGGAATCAGTTTTCTGGAAAGCCATGACTAAAAAGACCTTGAGGAATTTAGTTAACCAATTTTCCATCCTGTAAAGTTATGTCAATAGCATTCATTTTATTAGAAGTCTAAAAGCCAAATATGTACAAAATACCCAATGTACTTTAAGGGTATTTTCATATTTTTAAAGTAGATAAATGACACTTATGAGGTATGGTTATATGATCGAGGAATCTTGAGTTAGAGAAGGTAGAGTTCAAACTTCAGAGTTCATAAGGACACAAAGCAACAAGTACAGCGTTAACTGGTTTTAAATTTTATTAATTGTTTGTTACCTGCAGGTGTGCAAAAAATAAAGTACCTTCTCAGATTGCTTGTAGAATTATGTTATGTAAGTTCATGTATGGCTATCTGCTTACAATAACACAGGCTATTGGATATCTCTTGATTTATTTTGGCTTTGTGGTATCTTGTAGAAGCTTCTCAACCTTGATTTCAGAAGTATTAGCCCAAACTATGACAATTTTATCACTAATCAAAGAAATGTTTGGCTTGTAATCTGAATTTTAGATTCTAGTTTCTGGTGTTCTGTGGGGTTTTTGGGTGGTTTATTGCTTTTTTAATTTTTTTTTTAAGCAGTATTAAACTGTTTGCTAGCTAGAAAAAGCTTCTGTTTTGATTTTCCTATATTTCACATCACCTTTGTTTCTAGAAGTCCTCGCTGTGGACAATTGCACTACTCAGTTAAGACATTCAGTCCCTGCCCCAAGGAGTCCTTGGTCTAAGTATAAGCAAAAGACAACAGATGAATGCTGCCATATGGAGTATATGCAAATGAGATAATATTGATCAACATGATAAGCATGCTGTGACTCTTAAACTATATGTAAACCTTTTCTACAGTTTGCAGACAACTTCTTCGTGTTCCCGTTTCAGGTCTTCTACCGCGCATATATACTTTATGGTCACAGCTGCAAAAATAGTAATAAAAAGGTTATTAAAGAACGTTCAATGCATCAAGAATAATTTACATTACAAAAAAAATAAAAATCCGTTTATGCAGATGTCCTCAAAAGTGTATACTTTAATGTAACATTACAGTGTAATGTTGTGTACATTTAAAATACAGTATAAAATTATTTTTGTGTGAACAGTATATGATTTTAAGGCATCAGTTCTTTTATTCTTCAAAAAAATACTAGTATGCTAGCAATCAAAGGGCTGAATGCAGATGTGTTTGTGCATATGTTTGCAATATGCGTGGCCATGTTTCATGTTATAAAAATTAAACCATATTCAAATTTTTAGGTGATTACTACAAATCAAGAAGGAAATCATGTATAAAACAAACAGCGGAGGAGTTGAAGAATTCCAAGTGTGAGCTGGAAAAAAACAGGATTTAGATTTTTAGAGTAAAAAAAAAATTCCTTTGGTTTCATAAATTAGTGAGACCTTATGTTTTATATTTGCAGTATTTGCTAACGTCGTATGCTTGAGTCTAAATATATACAAATTTTATTCCGATTGGGTCCGAGGAGTGTGGAAAACAAGGTTAATGCGTATAGAGTTCACTTCTCATTCATCTAGGTTACTCTTATCTTAACGTTTAAATGTATCCTACTGCAGCAACAGACAATGTTGCTTTCCACGCAGCGTTCCAAATAGAAGCTTGCTATTTTTAGGAAGCTGATAATCACCCCGAACTTAGCTTACATGCTCAGAATGATGATTTGGCACATCATTTCTCTCATTAATACTGTTTTTAAGCAATAGGCACCTCTGGAGAGCATGAAAGTCCTTCCGGGATGAGGCAGCCCCGGTCTCGCGGAGTTGTGTGGTCCCTTCTCGGTTACAGGTATTCAGTGGCCCGTGGGAAATGAGTTGGTCATTTTGGCGTAATATTTAGTAGTCATCCTGACACCGAGACTGCCCCTCGGTTCCAGAAGTAAATTGAGGAGTGAATGGGCAAGGGATTAAATTCCGTTTTATTTCTTGGTGAAAGCAGAAGCAGGATTTAGACCTTTTCTCTGTCAAAGCTGACGTTGTTCTTGCCTTCAGTCTTTTTTTCAAGACATGTAATCCGAAATGATGGGCCAACTCTTGGCGTAGTCTGAAACTAAACCCAACCTTCCAGCTTACTTTAATTACCGAGGGAAATAGCTTTTAATAGAATATGCTTTGGCTTGCTTCCTTCTCTAGCCAAAGCATGGGAGGAGGAAGAGGGTGTTTGGGAGAGCAGGGTTGGAAGGGGAACACAAATAATAGATCAAGTCTCTCCGTGGGATTAAGTTCAGTGAGGAACTGGTGCCTTCTTTCTTTCACTACCAGAAAAGCTGCTTTAGAAGTGTTAGGCTAATGTAAGTGTTAATGTTTGCTTAGGAGACTGGAAGGGGACTCTGCTTGAGGCTATCGGAAGAAATAAAGGATCTTTAATAGGAAAAGTAGGGGAAAACATGAAAAATGCAAGTCTATTAAATCAGGAATCAGCAGATAGATAGTAGGTATATTCACCTATCAGCAGGATTTTTGTAGTGAAAAAACCTCAGTACTATCACCCCTAAATTTTTAGAAGCACATTCAGGAGATGTAAAAAAGTTCCTTGGATAAAGCATTTCAGATACTTAGCAAGGCATTATTTTTCATTATTGTTGTGACCTAAAGCTCTGATAAATGGAAGTAATCATCTGTTCTTATTTATTGCATTTCTGAAAATATTAGGTGTGGGTTTTTTAATATGGCAGTTAGGCAATAAAGTTGCTTTACAGGATACCAAAATATCATTCAGTGAAAATACTACACATGGTTTATATTCAAGTTCTTCATTGTTCAAAATTCAATTTTCCTCCACCCTCGTGCATTATGTTGATGGTGTTGACTTTAAGGGGTACATTTTCAAAGTCTTTCCTTCAGGATTTATAGCTAAATAACTCCCATTAATTTTAATGGTAAATGTGTGGCTAAATCCTGTGTACTGTTTTTGAAAAATGTGTCCCTAAGGTTATTGTTTTACACACTTCTGTGTAGATCCAGCTATCAAAGTTTATATTTTTCAGCTGGTTTGTATAATACACACATGAAAGTGTAACATATATAATAATGGTAAACAGATTTTGGTCTAAAGATACTGGCTTTTCAAAAAAAAAAAAATTATATTTTTTTCCAAAAGATAAAGCAATATAAATTGCAGTCAAAAGTTTCACTGCGTATACTTTATGCAAATCAAATTTACCGGTTTTGTTTGGTATTCTTATCTTGGTTCTGTAAATATATGTTCAGTTAGGCAGTTCCCTCTTATGCTTACCATTATTTGCAAATTCAACAATACGTAACCTTTGAAATAACAAATTCTGCTATTTTTCATTAAAATGTGAAGAGTTAATTATGTATTGTATTCTATTCACAATAATATTTGTAATGTTTCTGTGTTAATCTTAGCTCTCATTATTCACAAATGCCTGTGGCATCTATGAGTTATTAGGGCCTTCTTCTTTTGTGGTATAAACATGCTTTCCTCCTGCAACAGACATCTGTGGGGCTTGTACTAATATAAAAATCATCATCTTCTGTTCCTCGACAGAAGTAGAAAATGTGCACAAAACATAGTGTCATCATTTTGTGCAGTTACTATGTGAGGTTTTTACCTCTTAATCATAATGAATTCAGCGTTTGGAGCTTTCCTCCAGCAGATAATCAGAAACTAGCAAGACAAACAGCATATACGTTGCTTTAGCTGACCATATAGTAACTATTTTGTTGCAATTTAAAAAAAAAAAAAAAAAAGAAGAAAAAAAGAAAAAAAAAGGAAGGTTCAGTGAACTGAATAAATGGGATAATCTAATTGGCCACATTGCCTGGCCCAAAGTATACTAGTATGGTTAAAAAGTACATTCTTGTAAAAATAAGTAATGAATTAGAAACTGAATTTCAATTTATTTTGGAATAAAAATGATAGCAAATGGGGAGGGGAAAAAATGATGGTATATATTTACTAAAAACCACAGACAATATGAAAGGATTAAAATGCTTTAATCAGACAGAAAAAAAGGCTTTGGCTACTTGATTAGGGCTGATTTCCACCATCTGCTTATACTTACTGAGGATCTAGCCCTGACTGAACACTAATTTGTGCACTTCCTAGAAATTGAAATCTCTCAGCAAGCAAATTAACAAGAGCAGGGATTCAGCAATAATGGAGCTCCTCGGCTTTTGTTTCCCTCTGACAGATGGACAGGGTGCGCTCAAATTGAATTCAGCTTTAATTGCATTGTGCCATTTAAAATTTTATCTGCTCCACAGATTTTGTTTACAGGTTTCAGGATTCCAAACCTTTGGAAATTTTTTCAGCCCTGGGTGAAATAAAGAGCACTATAATTCTGTGTGACTAGTAGGTGTTCATTACCACTCTTTGCCCTAAAGGGTGGCGTGCTGAAAAAAGGCAAAGAATTCTATTTTCAAGCCTTAAATTGATGGGTGGAGAAGTACAATTTTTCTCACTGTAAATGCTCTCTTACTGAGTATCTATTCATAACTAGAAATATTGTTAAAAGCTAGGCCAGAAAATAAGATGTGTTGAAGCTGCTTTGATTTTCTCTTTTTATGAAGGCATCACAAACTTTTCTCAGCTGTGAAGTCGGTTGCCTAGAGTTATAAATTTTTGTGTGCTTTAGAGATAAATTTTTACCAAATAAATAATGACATTGTAAAACTTTCTGCCTTTTTCCTGTGTGAAGGTTGGTCTGATAGAAGAGGCTAATGAGAACCTGTTCCTTTTGGGCGAGGTGTAAAATATGACTAAATATTTTACTTGGGTTATGAACATTCCTGTGATGCCAACGTTGGAGGGATGCTTTTGTAACAAAATTGGTTGTCAGTCTGTGAGCTCTTCTTCATAAATCTGTGGCTTGGTGGATACTGAACTGTAGCTCTTCTGGTGGTCAACCAGAGATCTCAGAGTTTGAGTCAGCCATGATAACTGATTTGTATTTCTGCTTCAGCAAAGGCTGAGGACTCTGAATTGCTGCCAGGGATCTGAGTTTCATACTCTGACACACTTTATGCCAGTGTTCTTCTAATTTTATTTTTTGCTGAATGCCTGCAGTGAGGACTGCTGAATGATGATGATGGGAAGTACTGAAAGCTCATCTTGCTTCTTTGTACAGAGTACAAGAGTGTTTCATGCACCTACAAGCTGATTGTTCCAGGGCTAAGTTCTTGGCTGTGAGCAGTACCACAGTTCCTGTATGAGCCAGTGGGTACTGTGATATTAGAAGTGTGTTTTATGAGGTAAATCTTGTAGTCATGGAAGAAATTTCAAAGTCTGAGGGGAAGGGAAGAGCTAACTTACCTTCCTTTGCATTGCAGAATAGACTTATTTTAAAGCCAAGCTCAATTTCTTTTTTTTTTTTTTTTTTAACAGAAGACCACGAAAATAAATTTCTTTTTATATCACTTATTTGCATTTATGGATGCTAACCAAGCTATACATGTGTTTAAACAGGTTCCAACAGGGAAAGGATTAAAAAAATAAATGTGACAATCATGGCAAAAGGGAAGATTTTGTAAAAACTTGCTACATGCAACCTCTTATGCCAGGAAGACAATTCTATGATGTTAAACTTTCTTCCATTAGCTTGGAAGGTCAGACGTAAGCAAAGCCAGGATTGATAGAGATTACTGCCTGGTGCTGCTTGGTTTGGATGCAGTTACTTTGGGTTTCCAGTTCCTTTGAGCAGACCTTTGTGAAGATTTTTAAAGAACAGTGACATACTTGGAACGCTTGTAGTGGTGGTCCTCCAAGTGTCATCTTTCAGGACTAGACATACTGTTGAGAGTCTCGGGGAGATCTGGCAAGGAATTGCCCTGGCAAATTCAAAAGCAAAATCCTACTGATTTCAGTAAGGCCAGCATTTGGTCCATGAACCACAGATATCTGTTCTGGTTTTGGCATCTGATAGCAATCTCAAATGCATTTTTTGATCTTTCAAAGGCACTGAATTTTCTTATTTAAAAAATAAGAGACAGCATGACAAAGAGATGGAGTAACAAGCACCTGATGTTGCTGCCCTCGAGCACTTATAAAGGGTTAAATTGAGAATTAGAAAATTCAATTTTACTAACTTTTATATTTTTGCAATCTTTTATGATTTGAGTTAGTAAAATCTTGAGAAATAAGCTAAGAAATCAATGTCCTTACCTGGTTTTGACCAGCATTGAAGTCTTCCAGACAGTTTACTGTGCCTTTTCTGGTGCAGAGTGTCTAGCAAGTGTAGTGATGGAATATACACTACACTGCACTACACAATAGAGAGCTGGGGTTGTTCAGCCTGGAGAAGAGAAGGCTGTGGGGAGGCCTTTCAATATCTGAAGGGAGCCTATAGGGGAGCCGGAGAGGGACTCTTTGTCAGGAAGTGTGGTGAAAGGACAAGGGGCAATGGTTTTAAGTTGGAAGAGGGGAGATTTAGATTAGATATTAGGAAGAAATTCTTTCCTGTGAGGATGGTGAGGCACTGGAACAGGTTGCTCAGGGAAGTCGTGGATGCCCCATCCATGGAAGTGTTCAAGGCCAGGCTGGATGGGGCTTTGAGCAACCTGCTCTAGTGGGAGATATCCCTACCCACATCAGGGGGGTTGGAACTCGATGGATCTTTAAGATCTCGTCCAACCCAAACCATTCTATGATTCTGTGATTCTATAATTTTTTAATTTTCCATTAATATTTTGTACTACAGTAGCACTTGAAGGGACGCTTTAGGTACTGGGACTGTGTTGTTAGGTGGTGTAGAGATAGGTTCTTGTTCTTTTGAAGAAACAATGACAGTAATACCAAATAATAGAAATGGACTTTGAGACTCAGAGCATAAGAGGTATTAAGAATCCTTAGCAGAGGTTATTTGTTTACACAGTAAGTTTCCTAGGAGTTCCTCATTCTTCATGTGACTTCAGTCCATTGTATTCTACTTAGAAGTAAAAACCCAAGTAGGTAAAACTGAGAAAATATCTTCTGTCTGAGGTAAGAAAAACCTTAGGATACATCCAATTCCTTTGTGCTGTACAGTAATTGGGAGCTGATGAATTCTTCTTTTGCCAAATTCAGGAATGAAGGAGTCAATTGGAGTTTTGCCATTGTCATCAGTGGGAACAGGATCATGCCTATTCTGCCTTAATCAGTTATGATAAGAGAGATTTATAGGTAGGAAGTATATACATGACAGTTTCCAGCTCAGTGAGTTTACACTTAGAGCCATGAGATTTTTGGCTAATTCCCTGGAGTCCTCCCATCACATTTCTTTTCTGAGGTCAGCTGCGTTAGATTCTCTGGGATTTTAAGTAGGAGGACTAAATACCCCCCTATGGTGGCTTAATTGTTCTTAAAACAAGATGGATTTAATTTATCAGCTTGAGTTTTTGAAGGGAACCATGGAAATGTTAGTATTGATGTTGGAGTCTACAATAAGCTAAGGACCCGTATTACCGTTATTTTTGAGACACACTATTTGACCTTTCTTGTTCCACACAATTAGAATCTAGTTGCTTGTCTGATTTGGCCTCTTGTCTCTATACATCAAGTATCTGAGATTTGGTGTTAGTTGAGCTTTAGAATTAATATCTGCAGTAAGTTGCCTTCTAATGCCTTCATTTACCAAGAAATAGTACAAAAGCCCTCTTCTCCCTCAAAGTGGCAGAAAATCTAGCTAGAGAAAAATAACTCTGTTGATGTGCATGCGTTACATGCACAAATACTTCACTTTAGTAAAGAATAAAGATTTAAATCAAAGACTTAACTTTAGTAAGGGACTTAGCAACAAAAATGTGCTTGACTTGCGGACAAACACCCAGAACACAGGTTCCATATGTAATATAAGAAGATGTAGGTTTTACCCTAAAAAAGACTTTTGGAGTAGGGCTGTAGGCTACTAGTGAGTGCCTAATTCCTGCCACAGATTATTTGTGGTCATAAAATGTTAAATAATTTTGTGTTACATGGATGGCTCAGTCTGAACCACGTTTTAAATACTGATCCATTGTCTGATGTGTATTATTATCTTGAGTTGATGTGGGTTTGAACTTTCTCCAGTGAAGGACACGTATGTTTTCATCTTGTTGTCTAGACAAATTTCCAGATCTCTGAAATGTTCCACAAAAGGTGGCTTTGGGGAAAAAACAAGGTAAAAAAAAATAAAAAAATCATGGTGAATCTTGTGAGGATTTTAAGCTGTTTCGTGTGTGTTAGGTGCTCTCCTAGCATGCCGGTTTGCTTGAGGTCTTTAGAAAGTGAGATGTCCAGTTCGTGGTTCCAGTTGACTTTATAACTGGGATGTTGAAGGTCTTTTCCAACCTAAATGGTATTATGTTACAAAGTCTGGGATGAGTCTTTAACATGTGTATTCAAGAAACAGGTAAAAGTAAAATAATAAAGCATAGGAATTTACGGGACAAGTTCCTGTTTTAGGGAAGTCTCAGTTTAACAGCTTTTGACTTTAGATTGAAATTCTGCCTAAATTGCCTCACAAGTTTTGAGTCAATGGCTTGATAGGTTCTTAAACGCATTTCTTTTCTTTTCAAGATGAATATTGTAGTGACTGTTAGAAGCCTGGTTCTATTAAAATTATTCTTGATATAAAGGTAGTTTTGGAAGTCTTTTATTTTGTTGTGGTACTTTTTTCTAAACAGGAACTATTGTCTAAATCAGCGAAGGTGATTAGGAAATTATAATTAAGAGTAACTGTGTCTTGTATGCTGGCATTTTTTTCTTATCCCTCTACTGAAAAGATTGATTATACTGAATTAAAGTTACTTGATGGCTGCTAGCTGTGGGTTTTTTAACTTAAAAAAAACCCCACACCACCCTAGAAGTATTTTTAGTTCCTTTTTTTCTTTAAGCAGTGGCATATTGTGTTGTTTTCTCTGCCCAGGGATTTTTACATCTTGAAATCAAAGTAGATATTTTTAATGTCACTCATTTTAACCACAAACATTTGCTTTTATCATGTGGTTAGTCTTGGTCACTTGTAGTTAATTAAGATTTCAGACATGGAGTTGCCAATCAACATACTAAATGTACCTTTCTGTTCTGTTTTCACAAGCAGGCACCAGGAGATTCAACAGAGTAGTTGATAGCTGGTATGTGATATCTGTCTCCTGGTTTACAGCCTGGTACAATAATGTCATTGCCCCATGTGGCAAATGGTGTAAGCTATTGTAAAACTGTTTGTCTATGTGATTAAGACATTGCAGCAGTGTGCAGCACCAGCCAATTACTTTTTTAATTTAATTATAGCAGAAAAAAGAGAATAGCATAATAGAAATTCTTGTCATAGGGAATATGTAAAATGTAAATTGAAGAGCCATGAAAATTTCATGCATTGGCAGGCTGATTTGTTCTTATTTTCAACTTGTTATGAAGACTGAGTTTCTTAAATGCAATAAAACAAGACATAGCAGTGTTTAGTAATTACTTAGTTCTACATCAAAATAATTATATACAGTGTGTGTTTGCAATCCACTCTGCTGCGTATGAATGTAAAAATGAACACTTCAGGGCCCATATCAATTTTGTCTTTTAGACAGTGTAAATAAAGCTGAATCTTCAACTTTCAAATTAAAACTGATAACCTTGGGCAATCAGGGCTTTTATAAAGAAGGGGAAAAAAACTTTAGCTTGCCTCAGAACAGGTTGTGTCTCTGGAATGCTTCTGGGACTAAAGAGATCAATTAAGTGTGTATAAACAAACAGTTGGAAAAAAGCTACTAAAACAACAGAGGAGAAAGCTCTCTATTGGGCTCCAGGGGCCTGGGGGAGCGAAGTTTCATTAACTGGATCTGAAGTCCTATGGCCTTCTATAAACAGGCATTAATTAAAGAATGTAAAAAATAAAGTTTCAGACCTTGCAATATGTTAATGATCATATGATTCAGGGCCTGGGAAGGAGAGGAGCAGCAGAGGTCATAAAATAAGCATGAAGCATTTAATATGAGTGCTTGGCAGGGATTTCTGCAAATTAGTTGGTTATTTGCTGGTCCAAAGCAAATTAAGGTGATTTTGCTTCACTTGCTAATTTTTTATGTGCATGCTTGGCAAAATGTTTTTCACAAATGGATGAAGGTTATTGTTAATGGCATAATGAGAAATATTAACATATTTAAATAAACCAGTGTATTCTGACATAGGCCACAAGCGCTCACTTTTACATGTGTATTTAAATAGATCTTCTGTAGCACAGCAAAAGCATTTTGGATAAAGTTCGTAAAAGAGCTGATGTTATTTGTAATATCCTGCTTATATATTGTATTATTTAAATCCAGCTAACACCTGGAACTTTATCTTTGTGTAAAAGGACCTTAAAGGTCCTTTTGAAACCTTAAAGGAACACTTACAAGTTAAAACTAATTTGTTAAATACAAATATTTTTTTTGCATATATTTAAGAAAATCTTAATTTTTATAAATCTTAATTAACGTGAATGATGAACGAACTATTTTCTTTTCACTGCTTGTGATCTTTGCTTTTTTATATAATTTTCAGCTTTTGAAATGCCTTAAATTCTTTATTATTTCTAGGAAAGTTAAAATTTTTTGAATGCGTGGGAGCATATGTATATTTGCGTGTCTATTTATTCCTCTCCACACAGCTGTAAAATCAAATCAGGACCAAGTGTAATCTCTTTCTTCTTTGCTATTATGAGTAGAGTAAGAGCGATGATTGCTCACTTCTCGCCGCGGCCACTGTCGAAAAACAAAGCGCAACAAAGTTGACTATTCTTAATTCTGGGTAACAGGATTCTAGCTCTCACTTGTTCAAGTAGGACATTTTTCTTGTCACTTGTTGGCATTCTTTCATTTAATCTGTTCAATCATATGCACTTCTAGTTTCTTACTCTTGGCATCTAATTACTCCCTGTATTTGGTTTTTTAAAATTTCCATTACCTAGTGTATTAAGAAAAGGAAGTGCTTGGGGAAACTGTTTAACATCTAGATGGAAGAAGGTTTGTGTCTTTAAATTCTGTGAAGTTAGGAGGTGGATGTGGCAAGAGTGTGTAGTAGAGGGAGGTAGTATGAGTAGGAAGCTACTATTGACATTGTTCTGTTGCAGCAATTTTAGATGGACAAATTGCAGTTGAGAAAATTTCATGACTCGGTAAAATGAGCAATGATGACATCTGTGGATGCAGGTCTGTTCATATCTTTGCAGAGCCTTTAGGGAAATAAATATCTCGGAACATTCGGTGAAGTGAAGCTCACTCAATAAATCAACCTGACACAATAACACTTCTGGCACATGAGCTCTACTTCTCCTCAGCACCACCTACCCCTCTGTGTTCCTGTGCTACCAAATGGTGTCTCCCCACAGGCCTCTAAATCAAATCAGAGCACACAAATACAGTGAGAATTTATTGGGAATTGGTTTTGTTCGGCAAAAACATTACTTATTAGATGAACTGAAATGATAAATTTTGACCCTTTAAGCGCTGGGGAAGTTCAGACACCTTTCTTAAGGAGAAAAGGGAAGATAAACTTTATGCTAACTTACAGAAGGTGAATAAATGGGAGGATAAGTTTACAATCTGGTTTGTCAAAGGGAGTATGTAGGTTCTCCAAATGAGATAAGGTAGCTCGTGAACTTTCAATTAGTCGCTCTATTTGGGAAACGCAATTAGAGTCTACTAAGTTCTAGCAGTAGGAATAATAAACGTATCACGCTGTTGCACTGGGGCAGGACAACAAGGAAAGTTCCAACCAGTTCACGGGTAGATGCTATTCTTATATAGCAACATTTAAGCCCACTTTTTCTATGAACGGAAGGTTGAATCTGTAGAATGGTATATTCTGTCCATTGATTAGAGTTATTGGAAGCAGATGGCAAAAAGGAAGTGTTCAATGCTTTTTCTCTTAATCTTTAGAGATTTGGAACAGAAACATTTAGAATTATTCAAGAGGCTTTGGATTAAGTAAAGTAAAATAGGACTTGGTAAGCAGTTTTGATAAAATTGTATCACTTGGATGTAAAAAAAAAAAGTCTGTAATATGTTAAATCTTTGTTTTATTCTGAAAAGAAAGAATACTTTTAAAAATTACAGACAATTCCTGAAGAAGTTGCAAGATGACATTTTCATGGATTTAAGCATACAGATATACATGCACGCATAAAATTATATGTGTATAAATACTATACACATATGTGCAAACACATAAAATAATTAGGGAGGATTGCTTTGGTGTTGGGAGTTGTTTCAACAGATAGCTTTCTTATTTCAGTGTGATTAACTTGTTAAACTCTCAGTGATTTAAGAAGTGAACTGATGTTCGAAAAAGCAGTTACTTAAAATGGCAGGAAAAGACGGGTCCTTATTGTGCGGCTGTTTTGCCCTCCATCTAAAAAAATCTAATATCCTTTTAGATGATTATCTAATTAATAAGATTTCTTTCTAATTAGGTTGAAATTGTAACATTTCATGAATGTCCCCTTACTAAGCAAGACACTTCTTAGAACACCTGCGCTCTGGGGAACATGAAATATCTTTTCTTGCGGGAATTGTAGCAACCTTAAGATTGTTAAACTGGAACATCTGATGGATTTCTGATTGAAATGCCAAATGCTACTTTACAGAAGTGGATTTAAATCTGACATTAACCAATCTGAACAGTATTTTTACATCCTATCAAGTTAAGAAAATCCAGAGATAGTGTGAGTCTGAATTTTTTTTTTCCTTTTTATATTTAATTTCGAACCCAGGAGAGTAGGCTGATGGACTTGCTCTTTGTGTTTTGCTGAAGATCTTAAGTTCTGATATTTCATTTGTTTATACTAAGCCAGAAGTTGTTTACAGTGTTTTTTACAAATTTTGTTGTCTGCCCCTCTCCCTTTTTTAAAGCAAAGGAAGTTTTAAGGGAAAACAAACACGAAAAAATTTGTTCTTATATTTCAACACGGTTCTGGCAGAACACCAAACTTCCCTGTACGTCAGTTGTCCTGCTTTAAATGTACTAAAGCAAGAAGAGCTGTGCGACCCACTGAGTGGAATGTAGTTCTTTATTGTTTGTGCTGTTAGAGTTCGTTTCTGTATCATGGGAGGAGAAATAGTCTAGTGATAACCAAGGCTCATCTAGCCCAGGCGGTTCTGTTACTTCAGGGTAATTTTGCAAAGCCTCTCTTCTGTTGTGTGGCCTGAATGCAACCATATTGGTATGAAGGTAACAAAACGATCTGTATTTTCAATTGGGAGCCACTGTTCCTTTGAATTCCCATGTCTCGTTGAGACTGGTGTCTGATCTTCACTATGCTCCTGTTTTGGTGCAAAGTTGAGGTAAAAATAGTTATCCTGCACTATCATGTCAATACATTCTTAAGAAATGCTAACCCACTCAGTGATGAGTTTGTGAGCAAGTGCCAGGTAGAGCAGGCTTTTAATAAAACTTTGGTTAGGAACGTTGGAAATTCTCACTGTAACCAGTGCGGTTGCACTTGTTTTGCATGAAGCAGAGTTAAACTGCATGAGTATTTCTCTTGAGATTGGTTGGATTGCCAGTTTTTCCCTTTCGTCCTGAAAGAGAAAAGAGAGCTTGTGGTACTTGAGAAGCTTAGAAGTACCTAAACAAAACATAGTTATGTAGGATCAGACTGCGAAGATTCTTTTGGGGAGGGTATGGGGGTGTATGTGGCATCACTGCGACAGGAGCCCAGGAGAAAGGGCTGTGATTTGGTCCGTCGTCTTCCCTCAGGCCACGTGGTTGTACTCAACTGACTGCACCCTGGTTTACTGATGTTTCTTGGAGCTTCTGGAATTTACTGGGCTCACTGCGGTTATGTTTGATACCTTTGAAAGGCTGATAGCCCAAAAGCTGTGGAGGATTTCCTACTGTTACGCATCTGCCTATACGTGGCAGCTACCCTTTGTTCTAAGCTGGCCCGATGTAAGCTAGCACTGCTGTCAGTAGGAGGTTGGACCAGAGGACATCTAGAAGTCTTCTTGGATAGAAATAACTTTAAATTGCAAGTTTCTGAGGGATTTTGTTGTTCTTCTTCTTGCCAGTATATAGTATAATGGGGATATCAATATGATGCCCTGACAAATGGAAATTCCAAATAATCAGATCACAGCATAATTTCTAAAAATGCATTCTTTCTTGCGTCCTTCTTTTCCATCTTTGAAGTACATGATAGTACTTCATCTTCATGCTTCATCAGTTATTCTGCCGTATTGGTAATTCAACCAAACTTCCTATCAAGACAACTTTGACTTTTCAAGTTAAATTTTCATTGCTTAGAAATGTTTACTACATTTTCTGTGTTGAATCTCTCATACCCATAGGAAGAAGTAATTTTTTTTTCCCTTCGGAAACAATGTCTTAAGCAAAAATTTTCTATAGAGCGATGAAGTTATACTTACTTTCTGTCCCATCTTCAGGATTCCAGATAGAGTGTGCTGTTAACTTTTCAATATCTGGGACACTAAACTTGGTCAGCACCTATCATTCTAGGAGAGGTCTTAAGTATGAAATAAAACTATCATCTTCAGAAATGACTAAAAGGTGTAGCCTCAACTAGGAGCTCCGTTTGTTTTTCTTTTACACTGGTCTAAAAAAAAAAAAAAAAAGGTCTGTTTCAAATCCTATTTGTCCCTTATCTCTGTTTGTTCAGTTGTTTTTAATATCACGTACTGAAAGAATTTCAATAGCTGTTTCACCATGAAGTCATTTGTTATCCTTCAGCAGGCCTTTGCCTGCTGAATTGTAAAGCAGCCTCAACTATTTGCATCCTCCAGATGGAGCAGCATATAAACACTCCCAGATATTTCTGGTAAGTATGAAAAAATATCTTATTTGTCCTTTCTGTGAATAAATAAGAGAATGTCAAATTTTATAGACTAATAAATTTGTATGCCGGCACTGACATTGAATCTCTCATGGCCTGCAATGTCACAGACCCTGAGAAACACAATTTTTTTGTTTTCAAATGTATACTAAGTCAAATAGAAGCTCAATAAAAAGCCAGGGAATTTGATTGCATTGTTTATGTCTGCCCAGTAGTCTAATTCAGTTGCAATTTGCTATGAGGAAATACAATTTACATTTTTCCCAGGCTTATTGCATAAGCAATCACTCACATATACATGCATGAGTGTATGTCAAGGAGAACTCAAATAATGGGTTAAAGTGTCATTTAATAATATATTCTAATGTCTGTTTTTATAACGAACAAAAAACTTTGCTGTATTACAATGCGTTCTCCTAGCTGCTGAAAATTAATTCAAATCTTATCATTATTAATATTTTTATTCCTCTCATTTACAACATATCCTAAATCTCAATTGCTTTGTGATACAAATGTATGTATCAAGTATCACCACACGCAGCAGTTCCAGACATCACTGTAAGACTACATTTAAAATTCTATTTTAGTTCCTGAAATTAATCTCAATGAGAATTTTAATTTATGTATTTCTAATTTTAAACAGAACACACAATAGAATAACTTATAATGCTCATGCTCATCTAAATAATGAAGCCTGACAGTATCCTCTGTGGTTGAGTAATAGGCTTTTTATATTTGCTAGTTTTCATAGTTTGTTTTTCAGTTTCTTTCTAAATTAGATCCAGACTTCTTGAAACAGAATAAAAATATACATAGGACATAAAAGTCAATGAATGTATAAAGTGTCGGGGATTGAATTTAATTCACTGTATTTACACATGATAAAATACTCATTGACTGAATGCCTACTGATTATTTTCTGAACTGTTTGATTTTCAAAACAAAGTTATAATAAGTCATATGCAATATTTATCTTGTTTCATTAGTGCCGTTAAATGGAAATTAGTGCAATTCACTCGCATTTCCCAGCACCAGTCTAATGCCTTGAAAATTAACTTTACTTAGTAGGTTTTCACCTAACTGAAATGAAATGTTTAAAATCAATATTTGAGTGTTTTTTGAAATAGTGCTCAGTAGCAGCAACAGCTCAGCAGTGGAGATGGAGGGGACACTAGTGTATGCTAAGAATAAGCATACATTTTCTCTAATGGTTACTGGACAACTTTTTTATTCAGGACATGTTGCTGCTGATTTTTCTGGGAGAAAGTAGCGGAAAGTATGCAGTTTGTATGCATGCATATAAAAGAGGCTTTAATTTGTTTGTTATGTAATTCACTTTTCTTTCATAACTATAACTGATTTGCCATGATTTAGGTTCCTAACTGGTTTGTTTCAGTTATGTCTACATTTGTGTAAATAGAAAGCCAATAAGCTATGTATTAAAAGGTCAGTCCTGAAGGATTGTCTGTCTTAAAAGGCTTTCACATGAAGCCAAATGAAGTCCTACAGATGTTGCAAGTCTTTTGGCAGATAAAACATCCATTTACTTAAATGTTTTTTTCCAAAGTAGCAACTGGAGTATTCGCTTTATCATCTTTATAAGATAGCATTATTATTGTTACTTTGATAACAAGAGAGAGATGATATAGAGCACAGTATTGCCTGGCATTTTTTTCTTTTCTCCTCCTTTGGCTTTACTTTTTTTTAAAGACACAATGTATGTTTTACTTGATAAAAACTCAAATGATTACAAATAGTAGAAAAGAGGGAGGCTGGGAGGAAACAAAAAAGAGTGGAATTTGGCATATTCTGCTGTTCCAGGGCTCTGGCTTTAAAAAATGGGGCATTTTGAGGATGAGACTGGGAAAAAGAAAGAATTGGTTGATTCAACAGATTGCTTTCTAGTGAGATTGGGAGACATCTAGATGGAATCTGATTTTAATGCCCAAAATAATGTTATCTTCCAGTTTCTCCAAAATAAGCAGCAGATACAGATAGAACCCCTGACAATATGGTTCTTCTGAGAGTTACTCTGCTCATTATCACCCAGAATAGCCTGATAGTGTGATTTGTCTCACCAACTTTGGTCATCTAGAAATTAGTCATCTCGTTTTAGCTAGTCATCTGGATTCTCTGAGGTCATGGACTCTGTCTTTAATGGAGAGAGACACTCTCAGAGGGTGTTGTAAAGACAGTTGTGATAAATTGCTCTCTGGGGGTGCTTGTCTCTGTCTCCTCCCTCTCCTTTCTATTTGTTGATTGGAGAGGGAGCTTAGATGACTAACTCAGACCAAATGGTTTGGATTCTCATGGATTCTGCCCTAAGCATCCAGTGGAAACTGTCTTTCTGAGCTCCCTTGGTAAAGATAAATCATCATCTGAGGGTGCCTGTCCCTTGAGCTGAAAGGGAACGCAGGGAGGTAACTTAATGGAGTAAAAGAAAAGTTTCTGAAAATAGATATAATGAATATTACATCAGGCACACAACTCTCACTGAGTGCATTTATCCACAGCTTCAAGTTTCTAATGGAGCCAGAACTGAGCAAAGAATTACTGCATGTGTTATGGCCAACAAACATCTTCAAGGTTTCTCACCAGAACAAAACATTTTGCTTTTTCCAAAGCTCTTTATTACATTAGTTGAAGTGCATTTGATTCACTTCAGTACTTTCATTGAAGCTTCATCTTCTTTTCTTTTCTCAACGTGCAAGTTTTCTTTTTCCGGGTCATAATCACTGTTTGATGCATATGGGTCCCAGCAAAATGAGTAAGACTCGGGTGACGTTTGGCTCAAAGAGCCACTTAAAAACTGTCCAGCAATGCTACGTACTTGTCATCGCTTTCTTGAGCTCTGTATGAAGACAAGGAAAGCCTCAAAGGTTTGAGGATGGGTAATACATGTTAATTTTGAGAAACAGAAGAATTGTTAACAATTGACCTGATGTAAAGAAGGGCTACTGCTGTGATTGGTATCCTCAAAGGAAATGGAAGATGGAATTAGTAGAGGATCGTGCTGGCCTGCACAGGGAGTGAATGGACTGAAAATTCTATGTTGTTTCATGCATGTCTTGAAACCGTCTTAATTACCCACGCTATCAACATGTGTTTATTTAAATGGGGACAGGGGTGAAGAAAAATTTAAAGTGTAGACTGAAAGTAGGCCAGAATGCTACTTTTTTCTTCTTTTTTCTTGAGATCAGTAGTTAAACTTCCCCTGACTTCAGTGAGATCAGGAATAGTTGCATTCACATTAAATACCTGAGATAGCAATTAGCTTTTTTTTTTTTTTTGGTGTTGTGTATTTGAACACATAACTTACTTGCATGTCTCCTGCTAAAACGTCAGTGAGCTAGACTCACATTGCTGTGCTAGCTGTACTTAAAGATCTTAGTTTTATGTTTCTGAAAATGTCATCTATTCCTTCAATCACTTGTAAGCCCCCTGTAATCTCTTTTTAATGTAAGCGCGCTGGAGTTTTCCCTTTTGTTTGCTGCCCTTGCATTATTTACTTTGATCCACTGTGAGAAAATCTGAAAGTGTGTTGTCCTAAATGCTAGCATCTCACCAACAAGATTTGAGGCCTTGTACTTCACATTGAAGAAAAAGGCTCTTGTGTGAAGACGCAGGTTTTGTTTAGTTCTCTGTCCCTGGTGGGAGCCTTAATTGCATTTTCTCTCTCACACAGTGGCTGGCTAAGGAGTGCCTGCCTTCCCTGCTGATGCTGGAGTTTTCAAGCTCTATTACTCTGTGACGGAGAAAATTCCTTGGTCCAAGAAGAAAAGACTCAGATTAAATAAATAAAAAAAAAAAGTAAAAAAAAAAAAAAGTGTTTAAGTATTGTCAGTTTACCATGTGTGGTAAACAGAACAAACAATAGACTTGCTTAACCTTCCTCCCCACCCTCTGAGACTCCTTTACAAGTTTTGTATGACCTACTTTATAGAAATCGCATCATATTTAGAATGTTAAATATTATGGAAAGTATAATTCCCTAGGGCAAATAAATTAGACTTCTTGGGAAAAGTGGTAAACAGAAAATTATAAATGCTTTGTGTTCTCTTAATCTGTGCCAGCCCATTCTAATGCATATTTTATAACCTTTAACTGGAGTTAAAACAAAGCAAAAGTCCCCAATCCATTTTTAAATTCTATTTCATTTACACTGGGAAAATTTTTGAGATTTCAGATGTTGCAAATAAATACTTAATATTTGGGCGTAGTTGTGACAGAACTTCTGATAATGTAAGGAGAGGCTTTGAAAGAGATTTTAAATTGCAGTTAGGAGTCATTTGTAACTGAATGTTTCCTAACCCACTGTGTGCTGTGCTGTGCTGCACTGTGCACTGGACAGGGCTCTCTAGAATAGCTGGAAATAATGTGAAGAATTAAGGGCTATGCCATTTTAACTTGTGTGAACATGCTGCTGGATGGAGGCATGCTAATATTCAAGCAAGCTTGTATATTTTTAGTAGTCTTATGCCTGCATGTGTCTATGACAGCTTGGTGATTTTTGCACTTTGATCTGTGAATTCGTGTCCCACTTAAAAATTCCATATTTTGGAAGGCAAAAAAACCTTTCCTGTGGCAGGGCAAAAAAGCCTCCTCTATCTATCTTTTTTTTTTTTCCCCTTTTTTTTTTTTCCGAAATTTTAGCATGTTCTTCATTGATCCATGGTTGCTAATGGTGAAACAATGATGTCATAGGTAGGAGATTATTCTTTTCCATTAGTGTTCAGCTATAAAACCTTTTTATATGGAAGTAGCTGTTGCCTCACGTGTCCATGTCCTCCTTCCCCCGGGATTAGAGTCCACAGAACTTAAATTCTGGAATGATTAAAATAAATACTTATATTTGTAATCTTAATTATTCTGCACTTAACAACAAACCATCAAGACCTTTGAGCAAAAATTTATTCAAATTTTGGGTAACAAATTTGGGTAGCTCAAATAGCCCTGCCTGCTAATAAAATTTCTGATGCTGTGCAGATGACACGCTTCACTTTGTACTTTTCACTGATGGGCTTTTGTTTGTCTGTTTGTTTTTCCAAGATGTTTTAATTCTTAAACACATTTTATCTTAAAGAATTATCTTGCTTACCGTACATCTTGACAGTAGAGAGCGCCCAGGATGCTTTTGATAAACAGCTCTTGGGTGTGAGCCCCAGGCTTTTGAAAGGATTCGGAGTTATGGAGGGGGAAGAAGGGGCAGGCTCTGGGGTTCACTTCTGTGGTTAGTCTCTCAGAATTTGTTGGGTGCCTTACAAGATCTGTTTACTTAAGTTTTTCATAGAGAAAGTAATTTTCTCCTCTGATTTGGCAGAAGTCTGTTCCGACGTAGATAGGCATTTGAAAGGCATCTCGCTACAGAGATGCGTAGAAGAATCCAGCTTCAGAAGTAGTTCTGGCAGGGGCAGAATAATTGCACTTTTCTTCACTTGCAAACCTACTCAGAGGGTGGATAAACATGTTTTTCTTCACATAGATAGCTGTTGTTATAAAGGTCTCAGTGCAAATATTAACACTTGATAAACATCTTGATGACTCGCAGTTTTTCATGTAGTATTCGGAGGATGCCTAAGACAGTTGTCTGCTCTGTTTACTGAAAATATATTGGAATAGATCTGAAATATTCTTCATGGTCTGCTTTATGTTTTTAGAACATACAGAAAAAACAACTGAATAACTTCCTCTAACATTAGGAAAAAAGTTTCTTCATTTTTACTAGTTCAAGCCATTGCTAAGTATACACAGTAGAAGAATTTTCTGTGTAGGTCTTTCTCATCTCAATTCTCTGGCCTCGAAGAATATATAATTCATCTAGTTCTTCAGTCTTCTTTGGCCCCCATCACATCATGCTTGTATCCTTTCCCAATATACCAGGCATTTATCCGTTCCCTCAGTGAACATGTAAAACTCTTAGATTTTGAAGATTCTGGACATCTTCACTGGGGCTTTAAATCAGTTCTAAGAGATCTATAGAAATAGCTTATCATGCAGCTCCTTTTGTCTTCCCAAAGTATTTTTAATAATCTTAACTTCAGTCTGACTGAAGGAAGATACCTCTCCATTGTATTAAGTATTTCTTAATGATATTGAAATAAAAAAAAAAAAAAGAGGTTCTTTTACATCTCTGCTTTTGGAAGACAACAAACAGCTTTATGTTCTTTCTCTCTCCTGGTTAACTCATTTTGAAATAGAAAAAGAAAAAAGAAAAAATCAGTTTCTTGTTTGTATCAATCTCCTTTGTAGGCATTGTTAAGGTTTATAAGGTCTCAGAAATGTGCTTTAAGTAGATATGAAGAAGAGTATTACATAAAAAGAATCCTGTTTCTTGGGTGGATCACGTGCATTTGCATTAACTATTTTATTTTTTAGGGTTTTTTTTAAGAAGATAAAAATAATCTGAATGCTATAATTATAATTTTTCTGTTACAAACACTGTAGCTTAGATGCTCCATTATTCATCAGATGGAAATTACACCTGATCAGAGTCTAGAAGTCTCTTCCACTTCTGTTATGCAGATGATTTCCAGCTTTTCCTTTGTTCAGAGCCCACTCCCCGAACAAGATGTGAAAATCTGAACTATACCTGTAATTTTTTTTTCTCACTTGCATCTGGAAAGATGCTCTCAGCAAAGCATACAAAGACATATTAACTTTGTTCGCATTGTAATTCAGTTGGGTTTTTTTATTTTTTATTTTATTATAGTATTATAGATAAGAAATTATTAACTGGAATAACATATAGGAATCAAAAGGATGGTCAGCCACAGGTTTGAAGTGCTAGAATGGAGAATGGTTCACAGGAAGCTGCCTGTATACCAATGAGAAGTCTTGTAGTGTGTGGAGACATTTTACAGCTTCTCTGTTTTTATTCTTTTGTTAAATGTAGATGATGAGTTTTCAGGTTCCTTACTGTGAGCAAAAGCATCTATGCTTCAGATTAGCTGAAGCATTCAGATCGAAAGAGACAATATTTTAGGAAGCACCTAAAAGTGAAGACAAGGTAGCTTTCATGAGCAGCTCAGCTTTTAAACATAGCTTTAAAATTTATGTCTGGTGGAAAGCTGAGCATGTGTTTTGGGCAATGTAGATCTGGAAACCTTTCTCATCTGTGGCTTTATAAGCCACGTGACACTAAGCGGATGGTTCAAGTTGAATTTTTTCCATCCCAATTCTACCAAAACAATCCCTGAACAGTTGGGTGAATATGGATATCTGATAAGAGTGTGCTTATAATAATAATTAAAATAATAGTAATGTCTTAAGTCAGTAACTATTGCCTGTTTACTTGTAAGCAAGTGACTAACCCGATCTCAGTTTCGCTCTCCCTTTACATAATTACTTGTTGGAAGGGCTATAATTTGGTAAGAAGAGAAAAAAGACATGACTTCACACTCTTCCTCATAAAGGTAGGTGGAACTGAGACTGAGGGCAAATGTCTGTTGCTCCTTTTTTTTCTTGCACTACCTTATTTTGATTCTCATTTTAAGCATTAACCTTTGAAGACTACCTTTGCTGATATCATCTGTTTGTTTCTGCTGAGTCAGTCTACCAGCTTATAAAATTTATGTATACAGAAACTCATGTAACCAAAGGCATTGTTCTGTTCTAATTGAATTCAGTGGCAGATCTCGCAGCGATTTGATTAGTTGGTTGAACTGTATAAAACAACATCTTCCACTTTTTTTTTTTTTTTTGTAAAAGAAATTTTTGCAACCCTTTTCTTTTTCTGCTTGGTTTGGCACCTTGCATCTATCTAAGGAAAGATGGCACCTTCACATAGCGACATGCATTAGGAGTTGATTGTCTATGTCCAGCAGGATATTTTTTTCCCAAGGACTGAGTAGATATAACATCTAGTCAGCTTCTGTATAGGTAGATTGCAAGTCTTTGAGGGGAGAATGTTTGTCATAAGTATGTGAAAGGCCTTTCTAGCTGAATTGTAGGAGGGTATTTTAAACAGTGAATCATGAAATCCATGGATAAAAGGACCTAGAGTAATGATTTTAGTCTACCCCTTGCCCAAATACATGATTTGCTTTCCTAGGCCATTCGTGAAATGTTTGTGTGACCTATTTATTATAAACTGATGCAGCAGAACTATTTTGAAATACGTTAGATTTCTGAAAGTTTACAGTTCGTCTCCAGAAAATGACCCACATGTATATCTAAATACATAAAGAAGAATATATAAGTTGATTTAAAATTCAGATTGTAGGAGTGAAAGAATTATTTTCTCCTTCTGTTTTTCTGAATTATAAGTTGCATTATACAAAATTATTACAGAATGAATTTTGTCTACTACCTAGAGATGCAAAGGCGTGCATTAGGTGAAATTCTTATTCTGTAGCTGATTTTGTAGGACACAAGAAAAATTGATGGGATGTGCTTTGTGGACTTAAGAGATCGTTGTTGCAAAAGGGATGCTCACTTTGGGTGATTATTTGACCCTGGGTTGACAGAAGCTCCTTGGATAACCATGTGTTCATGCCCTGCTATTTTAAATATATCCATAATAATCCTTATGCCAATATAATCTTACATTTTCTAGTTAAATCCATCATGCAGTGAGAAATTTGGAGTTTGTTAAATTAAATGCCATTTTCAGCCCACCTTACCAGTTGACTCCAGAGTGGGCTGTCGGGTTAAAAGAAAAATTGCTACAACTACTAATTTATTGTAGGGACATCACATTATGTGATTGAGATTATCATATTATATTAACTATAACTAGTGAAAGATGTATTTTGTACCATAACATTGCTTTAGACTCACAGGTACCTTTGATGGTACTGGCTTTAACATGAGAGGAAGTAAGGACCGTGTCCTGTGAAATCTCAAATCATAATGCAGTTGGCTCTGCAGCTCAGAACATAACTTTCTTTTTCTGCTAACTCTTGGATGTTTTCAGGAATGAACTAACTCACTCTTCAGGAAGGTGTTTTCAAAAATCTTTCCTTCTTAGAACCTAGGAGCATTTGAAGTTGCGTTCCTGGCAACACAGCTAAACTCTTTGTGGAAAACTCAATGATGTTTACCGTGCTGATCCTAAACATAAACTTGTTTGAAAACAAGGTGGTTTAGTTTGCAGTCAGATCATTGTGATCTTTATCTCTGTACTTGATGTATTGCCGCCTGCTTAATTCTCTCGTCTTAAGAAAATATTGTTGTGTGAAATGATTAAGAACCTTCTGCAGTTTGAACACTGAAAATTGTGGGAAGAAAGATGAAAATCAAAGAAATGCTTTTCCTTGTTGGTGTTCACCTCCAGCTTGGGATAGCCAAGACAAAAGGTTTTGAAACATACTGCCTCTCCTCTTCTTACTTGCATTCCTCAATAAGATTTTGACAGCCCAAAAAAATAATTGATGTTGACCATCCTAATGTATGATGGACTTAATGGCGGAAATAAAGAAAAATTAAATAGAAAAGGATCCACATAGCAAATTAAAGTCATTATGTGGTCTTACAGGTCCAACTTTGAGGGGACTCTCCAGAGGAAGGAAATAAAGGGCAGGATGAACAGTACTTTACATGGCCTAGACCAGCTAGACCTAGTCTTATGGCTCTGATAAATCATTTCAGCTCCTGCAACCTTCTGCTCCTTATTTGAAGACGATGTTCAGTAACTCAATAAAAATCAATTAATTCTGATGTACTGTGAGGCAAGATTGGAGTGTATGTGTATATGGTTCAGATTACGAAGCCAATTCCTGGAAAGCCCTGAATGCCCAACTTCAATTGTCCATGGAGCATTCACACTAAGTTATTATTAGGATCCCGTTTTTAATTTATGCATCATATGTTATTTTTTTATTTAGCATCCCTGCCTATTTTGGTGCACAGAATGGTTGTTTATAGGAACTTCGGCTCATTTTCTGCAGGAACTGGAACAAATCGGGGACTGCAAAAAGAGAGAGGATGCTTTTGTGATTGAGTCAAGAGAAAGACACTCTGGCAAACCCAGTTTTGTCCCTGTTTCTGTCACAGGCTTTCTGTGTGATGCCGAGCAACTCAATTAAAACATTTGGCAGATGGCCACTAACTGCGTATAATTCATTTTCAGGGTGCTCAGCTTGAGATATGTGGGCTCTTACTTGCAGCAGTTGTTATTCTCCTTACAGCCGCTGAAATCAATGGAAGTGGTGGCTGCTCAGCGTGGTCGTTAGCGTAGCGGAGGAATGCGTTCATGGGGAAAGTGAAAGTTCCTGAATCCTAGTGCCATCTTTCTGGCCCATTCTCTCTGTGTTGGGTTACCGAGGGTTATTTTGTGCTGTATGGGAAATATTATGTATAGGTATAAATCGGGAAAAGAATGTCCAATTTTAGTTGGAATCTTGTGAAGTTTATTATGAACGCCTTACAAAGGAGCGTGAGAAGCCAAGTATTTCTGTAGTTCTTGTCTGATAGACTGTGAACAAGGTGTAGTCTACTAGCTGGATGATGCATACAAAATTACTGAATAACTGCCCCATTTCCTCAGCTTATCCAGAGCATGGGCTAAAACAAAGAAACTTTGGAAAAAATACCATGTGATCACATAATTAAAAAAAAAATATTCCCTAATGTAACATGTATAAGGAGGCAGAATTCAGATTGCATCAGAAGCCGTCTTCTGATATTTCCCAATTTCAAAATGCTTGATTAGACAACCTGAATATTGTTCTGAGTAATGTAATATATGGTATGGGAAATTAAAGTATGGCTGCACAGCTATAAATACAATTCACAGGCTAAAAACTACTCCTATTAACGTTGCAACTGAAAGATATAAATCAGTTCATAAATATGAAATTACTTGCATGCTTGGGTTTTTGCAGAATTGAGGTCTAATTAGTGAAAGGCATGATCTTGTGAAATACTGGGGTGGGAGTTGCAGTTGCACCTTTTAGGACTGGGCCCTACCTTGAAATGATTATAACTATATGTCTATTTATAGCTAAGGAAAAATTTAAAAGAAATATTTGTTTTATTTGTATAGCATTTTCATTGGTTTACCCTAAAGATATATGCTAGATGATAATAAAGTAATAAAAGATTGTTTTCACAGCTGTTTGTCTTTGATTACATATTTCTTTGAAGTATTGCAATAAGACAGACTTTGAACCTGGAAAGAGATCAAATAATGAATTGTTCTGCTTTGTGAAGCTTAAGAAGGGATTTTATTGTTGAAACATATAGTGCAACATAGTTGTTTTTTTTTTTTCTTCTAACAGTTAAATAATGGTTGAAAGTACTATGAGATCATTACAGATGGACTAGATTAAAGAGCTTGGGGCCAAACATTAGGAACTGTGTTAGTACTAACTAAAATAATTTCTTAAGTTCTGTCATTACCAATTTATTTTTGTTAGTTTTCTTTTTGAATCAAAATAGAATTTCAAAGAAAGTGTTTTAAATCTTTCAATTATGCATTTACTTAAAGCTAAGGATGACAGGAAACTTAACAAATGTATGAATCCTTTGGGATTCTGTTTCTAATATGGATCATTTGGCCACCCTTTGTACCCCGGATAATATATTTAGTGCTAAATTGGAATAGAACTTGCAGAGTTGTGAATAAACTTTGTAGGGTTTTATAAAACTGAGAGGATTATAGCATTTAAAATGTGTCTGAGGAGGTTCAAGTAAAATATTCAATACAAAATTTGAGTGCTTTTAATATTGTTTTGAGCAAAAAAGCAACATAATATATGACATTAACTTCACCACCTCCCCCCCCCCCAAATTCATCTTGAAAGCAAGTAAGTGACAAATACCTAAGTGACAGAGAAAGATACTTAGTTTATTTTTTTCAAGGCTAGTGAACAATAAAATATCAAATAATGCAGGTCAGCATTTCACATGATTTATTTGACTT
This sequence comes from Gallinago jamesoni, assembly GCA_025769975.1. Classification (NCBI taxonomy): domain Eukaryota; kingdom Metazoa; phylum Chordata; class Aves; order Charadriiformes; family Scolopacidae; genus Gallinago; species Gallinago jamesoni. The sequence continues at coordinate 164,628,305 of JAOQGH010000001.1, forward strand.
CTGGTTACATTGGAAGAATATTTCTCTCTATAAGAAATATCTGAAAGTTTATGAACATATAACTTGGATATACAAAAATCTTAAGGTGTATATTTTTAAAATCCCTGCAATGTTTGTACTCTCTGTATCTGTCGACTGAAATTAGTTGTTGTGTTATTTAGAACAAACTTTTGCCTCTGTGGAAGAGAGAAAGCTTTCAAATGATAATTTCAATAGAAACATTAGACAAAGGAATATTGTAACTTTAGAGATTTTTATGATGAAGGTGTGTTTAAGAGATGTCACTTTGATATTTTTACATTATGTCCTACATTTGTCAGCTAAAACCAGGATATTGCCTCAATGAGAAAAAGCATGTTCTGCACTTGTCAAAAGGCAGTAAGTAATGATTAAAATAGCAGTGTGAAACGCTGGGAGATTAAAGTGATGCTAATGATAAGTGAGAGAAGAAAAGGGCAAGCTATATTTTAATCCCTGAGAGAATGGTTAATGACTTCTATTGCCTGAGATTAAACTAAACCTGTCTCATCAGCTTTTTCTGCCTGGTGAAAAAAAGCTCTCTGCACTTTAATTTATTAAAGTCTTTTAAGGAAGCACATTGATCCACAGAGGTTAAACTTTAAAAAATTGTGCAAAATACACACTAAAAATGCTTTAACAAAAGTGTGACTTTGTTGCTTTAGGCAAGCTCACAGTTTTATAAAGAATTCATTGTCTGTGGCTTGGTGAATTTAATTAAGGAATATTAATTACTTAAACTGGGAGGTTTGTTCCTTTTTAAACCAGATCATTTTTGCAATGCTGGTGCAGGAAAGGTAGCTAGTGCGTTTTAGAAGGTATCAGCAGAAAGGGACAGACTAAGTTACGGTTAAAATTACTGTATGATGTTATGATAGTGATATCGAAAAGCCATTTTAAAAATGGTTTTCAAAATATATGTACTACTTGGTAGAATGTAATGAGTACGTTTGTTTATACTGAGTTACCGTTAATCCATTTCTTTTAATAATTCTTAAGACTGAAAGACAGTGTTATAAAATCATCTTTATATTGAGAAGATGCCCAGTTCAGCATTGCCTTTGCGCAAAGGGTGTAAAGTCTTTCTTCACATTAGAGAGGGATGGCAAGAGAATTGTTAATTAGACTATTTTTTTAAGTACATGTGATAAAATTGTCAAGTCTGAGTTCTTAGGATAAACTGCAACATTGCAGCATGCTTGGGAAAACAAGATTTTCCTCTCGGGCAGCTTTGAAAGCTTTTGTCACTTTTAACCTCCATCCTTTCATTTACCCTTATTTCACATCGCTTGTGCATCCTCAGCCTACAAGACAGACAATGGGTTTAGAAACAGAAAACGGAAAATATTCAGGCAAATATGCATGGCTTGCCTGAGCCTTAGTCAAGTTCCAGCTCCATTTGCTTTTTTTTCTTTTTGATTTTTTTTTTTTCTCTCTATAGGTAAGAACACCTGTAGGAAGTAAACGGTGTGCTTTTTGTCCTCTTTGGCAAGTTTAGTCCCTACAGAGCCTTTCTGGCTCCCTACTGGCAAAGGGCAACGTGGATCCCAGCTCGGGGAGTAAATCCCCTCCTGTCGGATACCAACAGTTCTGCTCCATGTCCTTTCCCTCCCGCCCCACGGAAAGCATTTTCCCTTTTGAAATCTCTGAACCCCTGTAAATAAGGAGCCCATTTAGTTACTATCTTGTGTGATGGTTGTAATCCAGGTTATTTTTTAAAGCTGTTTTTTAAGTATAACTTGTTTGGTAAGTGAGTTTAAACTTGATTCATGCTTTGATGTTAATGAAACACCAATTTATCGGAAGGCCCTGCAGCCCTAATGAGCAGTTTCTTTAAAAAGAACATTTAATCAAGGTTTATTTTTAACTTGTTTAAACAGATCTAATAGTTTGTGCTGATTTCATTTCAGTATAATAATTGCTAGCAATCCTATTAGTAAGTCGTGGTACATGGAAGTTAACACAAATTCCATTCTAATGAGCGTAGTGTAACAGCAAAACCCTTGTAGTCAAGGAAAGGTTCATGTTGGAGAGGAGTGACAGAGGCACCCGGACGTTTTGCTGACAGCAGATTATTTTTGTTTTTATACAAATGTCAGGCATGACTTGCTAGTATTTAAGTGGGTTTTGTTGGTTTTGAGAGGTGAAGCGTTTTTCGCATTAACTTTTTAAGGTGAAAGGAACCACTTAGCTACTGATGTCAGGAAAAGCACTTGATCTGCTGGCGTAACTTATATTTGTCTTTATACTTTACCTATACGGGAGGATTTAGCTGTAATGTGCTATTTTATGAGGATAAAGTTCCACAATCTAAAAAATGCAACTTGTGGCATTTATTTTAATGAATATAAAATCTCGGAGGCAATTTAGTGTGAAAAGCAAATGAAGTTTCAGTGCTCAATTTATAGTTAAGAAAAATCTCTAAAAGAGCAGGTGAAGCTGAAAAATGTGTGATCATCTGAAATACTATTTTTTATGATTAGCTTACAGCTGCATCTGTACATACTGGAGATTGCGTAGTCACATTTTCATTTTGATTAAAGTCTTAGGTCTAAATTCTGGTTTGTTGGCAAAAAATCTGGAATAATAATAATTATTCCTTAACTGGAAAATATAAATGCCCCCTCCGTATTTTCAGTCTTAAATACAGTGTTCAGGTGTTACTGGTCAAGTTCAGTTACTAGCTTTTAAACTTTTTATTACTTAGTCTGACACCGTGACATTTAACATATGAGGAAGTTTGGAGATAAATAATACGGAGTAATTTAGGATTTTAGAGCCGTATTAAAAAGCGTTCTGATGCACTGAAGGGCATCTGTAAGTTACACATTGTTTATAGGTTTCTGGGTTTCTGATTAGAATCCGGGAGCCCCACGTTTTACAAGCTTTGGAGCTGGGATGGAAGAAAATAGCTTGAGAGAACACTGGTAATTAGATTTCAGTTGTGCAAGAAGGAGTCTTGGAAGTCTTTACGAATGCAGGGGTCCACCCAAGCAGGCAGCTCGCAGGGTCAGTACTTGAGCCCGTCATTAGTTGGAGTAACTCCTCGTTATCTGCATGAGCATCTTACTGGGGAAATAATTCAGAGAGATTCTTCTACCTCTGGGGGCAGAGAGGGAGGAACATCTGCATTCGTGTGCTCTAGCTTGCTCTTGTGACACTAGTTTCCTCATTCTGAAAAAAGCCAGTAATGATAGTATAATAGTAATAATATACTTTTTTTTTTGTATACTTCCTCCTTTTTCTTCCTTCGCTTCTCTGGTTATAGAATAAGTAATCTGATTTGGTCATAGTGCTCATGTGCGCGACTTCAATTTATATAATGTCCATGTTATTTAGAAAAAGTTTGTAACGACGATAATAAAAAATAATGCAACTGCTTTGTGACAGTACAGGCAGGTTGTCTGATGCTGATGTGTAAAGATTTTTTCTCTTGTGCTGAATATCTTCAGGATACGATTTTCCTCTCCCTAGCAGGCTCCACTTATGTGACTCACGTTTGCGCTGGGGAAAGGATGCAGTCCTGGTTTTCTTGGGGGCAGAATAGGTGTGATATTTTCACATCTTTCCAATGTTGTCTCCTTGCTAGAAGAAAACCTGTGGGCGTACCATATGTTTCAAGAGTTACCTCAACTGGCATATCACGGAATCATAGAATCATATCTATGCAGTCCATGGGGAGCTGGTACTTGGGAAATGATGTCTGTGGGTCTTCCCTGTAGACTCCCCCTGGCTGGGCTCTTTGTCTGGCTCTCCTAGGCCTGACACCCTGTTGCTCTCAGGGAGAAAACAGGGCAGACTGTCTTGGTGAGATGTTGCAGGGCGATCTCGATGTAAGAAGTGTTGTTGAGTCCTCCTCCCACAGCTCTTCTCAGGGAGCAGGAGGCCCTGGCTGGACCATAGGGAGGTTCTGGTGCTCGAGGGTCGCGGGTGCTCAGTATGATAAGGAGAAATTGTCTGTTGCTTTGAGCGTGTGAGTAGAAGCAGGACACCTCCACAGTTAAATTTCATGATGAAGTTTTAAAAAGGAAGGAGTATTTTGGAACACATATTCTTTCAGGGTTTTATTTTGGGGACCTGTTATGAAAAAAAAAATGAGCATAGAGGATTGTGGGAGTCAAAGCGCAGCATTAGCTCAAAAACTACTGCGTTAAGCTTATTACTTGCATTCATTGTTGAATGTGAATAATACCGCATACCTTGAAATACTTTTAAAGTAATGCGTTTTTATAAAAATACTTAATGCTGTCGTGCAAAAGTAAAGTGAGAAAACAACTCCATCTGGTTTTGGTCCTGAGTTTCTGACAGACCTTTTAAAGGGAGTGCCAGTTCACATCTAAATACTCTTTTCTAATGGAAGTTTGGAGACTTCTTTAAAGAGGAGGGAAATAAATTGGGACTCATCTGTTCATTGACAAATGTATGCTCTGATGAATCACGTCATCTGACTTAAGTCCTTTTTTCTGCCTTACTAAAAACAAACTCATGCTATTTGTACTTAATGCTGATACACTCTGCACCCTGAATACTAAGTTGGAATGTATTTACAAATGTGAAAGAACCTGTGGTCCTTTCATGCATCAGGTTGTCATAGAAACTAATTAACTTTTATTTCTGTGTCAGGGCAAAGTAGTATGATGCAGATATAAATTGTAGTTCAGAAATTACCGCAATGAAACTGTAGAGAAAAAGAAAACATCAGAATCTTCAGAATTCCTGCAGGACATCGGGAATGCAAAATATGTGATGGGAAGTTAGGGTGTTAAATGCCTCATTTCACCAGGTCTTTTTGCATAATCTGCTGCTTCAGAAGTACTTGGAATGTTACTAAATTGACAAAACAGTATGGTTTATGTATATTGCATTTGTGTATGTGTGTGACAAATGGATGTGTCCAGGGAGCTCATATATGTGCACATGGAGTAGTGAAATTCTGATCAGAAATGGTGTCTAAAATACAGAGTGGCAATTACAGACTACTTTCTGCCAGAGAAACTTTAGAAACTTACAGGGTAACCTTTGCTTTCTCAAATGAATTGAGCTGATTTCTCTCAAGTTAGTTTCCCTCTCTACGAGTTATTATAATTTTACGTGAAATGTGAATACATTAATATTTAACTGTGAGAGGTATACTTTGACTGGCTTAAGTGGTGAAGGAATGTGATTACAAGATGATTTATTGGAAGTCATTAAAAATGATTTATTAAGAGAAAAATGTTGTGTTACTAAAGCTTTAAAGCTTTTTTTTTTTTTTTTACTTTTCCTGGGCTGAAGATGGAGTTACGCTGTCACGTTGCCTTCTTCAGAAGAGGAAAGCAGCCCGCAAAAAAAAAAATAAATCGGGAAAGCATTTTGCTTTGTGGGTTCCCGGCATGAATAGATTGTAAAGAGAGCGGCTGGCTTGCTTTTACAACAGAGATGTGGCCGAGCCCTGTCCTCCAGCCCAGATTCTCTCTTAGTAGGTCCCGGTCTTAACGGGGAAGAGCCTGACTAGGGTGGCTGGGCTGGTGGTCTCGCTCGCAGGTCCAAGAGCGGTGGCCGGTCTCCGTCACTCTCCTCCCTGTGCTCTTCACTCAGTTTGATGTGCTACGGGGCTGCGGGCTGGGTCGGAGTGGTAATTGATCCAGATTAAAATATCTTTCCCCGTCTCACCACCACCTCTCTCCCTCCTTCCCCCCTCCTCCTTCTCCCCTCCCAACCCTCCCCCAGCCCAGTACCCAGGAGGGTCAGAGAAAGAATGAGTTGGAGGGAAGGGATGGGCCTTTGATGCCTGGAAAAGCGATGGCTTTCTTTAAGATGACATTTCTTAGGTGGAAGAAAAGAAACGCAAATCTGTAGCGGAGTGGGTGCGCAATTTATACTTTAGTGAATAGGAGAGTTCTTGCTCTTGCACATTCTCCCAACTCAGAGGGTGAACTTAAAACAGAGTTGATAATATTGCACTTAGAAGGAAAAAAAAAAAGCATAGGGGAAGATGTGCAATTATGCAATTTTCCTATAGTCGATTCCTTCACAGAGGAAGAAAGGGGAAAATATTTTTATAAATGAGAATCATGGCAAAGCTAAAGACAGTCATAGAACTTGATTATTTCTCAACGAAGGCAAAAAATGTGTGCAAATGGAAGGTACATGAATACCCCACCCAAGAAAGAAAGAAAAAAAGAATTCAGGGGATTGATGCTGTATTATCTCTTTCTTCCTTACTTTATTTGTTAAATGGGATTTTTTGTTGGTTTGTTTTTCCTTCTGGCTACTCTGCAGTTTCTTGTTCTTATAAATAGCTTCATTTTATTGTTTTGAAGTCAATGTGCATTTCTTTTGAAATATGATGTAAAATGAGCTAGAGGAGAAACAATTTATCTGTAAAGTATGTATTTCCCCTATCTTCTTTCATTGTATATATATATGTTTCTGTATTCAGGAAAGTCATTGGCAACTCTCCAGTTGACTTCAGCAGGACAGGACCTGGCAATATAATTAGGCATATATTATTAAATGGAGGAGTCGATGTGTCACAAAAGACTAATATGTCGTTTGCTGTAGATGTTGTAGAAGGGTAATACAGAAAGAGATTTAAAGGAACAGTGGGGCTAGATCTGTTGAAATTTTATCAGCATAGCAATCAAGTAATGGCTAATGGCAGGCATTGCTTCCAATCAAAGTCTTGTTAAACTCAGTTTAATCCTGTCAGTTGTTCCATAAGTGAAATGGCACATACTTTTGCAACAGTGGCCTCCAACTTTGTCTTTGTATGTGGCTACAAAAATAGCTTAACTTTTGTGGCAAGTACTAAGGGATTCCTGAAGCCAAGCTGCCATTTGCACCTAATGTATTCTGTAGGAAGACTTAACCCTTAAGTCTTGTTTAGGACCTTAGGTTCAAGGGCTGCAGCTGAAACATCTGAACCACCTGAGACTACAACTCCAGAATTTAGGCTTGCTTAAATATTCAAGAGGCGAAGAGCAAAAGGAGTTTGCTACCATAATGAAGCTTTAGGTGAGCCCAGTAAAGGACCACTGTAGCTTTGGACAAACAGATGGTCTTCCATGAATCTGTTCTGTGTGGAAGAAGCATCCAGGGTGGCACCAGTGGTAGTGGGGGGCTTACAAAAGCCATCAGGCTTGGCGAAAGCCGAGAGGGAGGGAAGAATAAGTTTTATCTGTAAAGAAATCCGCATAGCAGGGCAGCATGGCAACTGGGAGTTGAGGGCAGCAGCCTTCAGCATTTCTGTCACAGCAGTACTGCTGGCCATAAAATCTAACCAGGCAAGGCATTGGTTACATCTCAGAGAATATAAAAGCCGCATGGTCTCATACTGCATCTTTTTTTTTTTTTTTTGTGTTATTCTTCAGCAAACTAAGGGGCTCTTCAGTAACCTTTGTTCTCTTTCCTGCTACCCAGAGCAAATTAGATAGTTACGGGCTGACTGGATAACTCCAAGGCATCCGCAGGAAATTCACATTACTACCAAATGAAAGATTAATAAAAAAAAAAAAGTCCTTTGTAAGAATGGTTGTGAGTGAATAAGGTTTGATAGTGGGCACAAGCACTCGGTGGTATGTTGAATCTTCCCACAAGGCCATTTTACATAATTTATTAACAAGATCATTTTACTTTCTGATTTAAAAGATTTGTAACTATAAGCTCCTGTGTTTTCCCTGAACAAGTCACACAATGCACACAGTAGGCAAAGTGTTAAAGGGCTAGGAAAATATTATTTCATCACTCCTGTTCCATTAGAATTCACTTGGGTGGCTGAGAAAATGGTTTATGGATTAGAGAGAGAAGAACAAGCTAAAACATTTCATACCTTCATCTCTGATAAATTCCCCAAACTCATTCTTCGCATCTGAGCCATAAATAACAACCATGCTTTTTGCTAAAAAGAGCTTTTTTCCTGTACCAGGTCTTTTGTCTTGGAGATGAATGCTATAATAAATTTGAAGTCTTAGGGGGGGCATTGTTTGAACTATAACATTATGGTTTACAACTGTTGCTTCTATTATGAGGAGGATAAAAAGCGACTATGAAGCTTGATCTCTGTCATAGAAACAGATTAATATTTCAGCCTTCAGCTTGGGTCAAGTGTATGATTTTTCCCAAAAGCACCTTAGCAATTAATTATTATTCTGTTTGCATTTAAAACCTTACCCCTTTAACCACCTTTCAACCTTATCCAAATGTTATGCTTGCTTTAATTCTATATCATATGATTTTTTTTACGTTTAAAAATTATGCTATAGATCAGCACTGGTAGGAAAGTTTTAGGGGAAAACATTCTTAGGAAAAAAAAATTTCATCAAAAGGGCATTAATTTTTTGAGGTACTTTTTACATACAGTATTTGTTTTAAAATTAAGATTGCACAATAATTTTAGGTTTGTTTTTTTTTTTTTCCTCAGAAGATAAATGCAAACAGCTCAATTGTTTGCATTAATAAGTAAACAAAGCATGTTTGTAACTATGAATTAGAATTGTGAAAATGACTGTACCCATAAACTCTCCCTTTCAGAGATTTTGGTCAAAATTAAGAAAATAGTGTGCCTTGTCTTTGAGTTTCCACTGCTTATTTTCCACTGCACTTTCCATCCACAAGCTGAACTGCTTGAATTTTTAGCTTTGAATCACCTGGGTTTGGTACATCTAGGAAGAATTGAGATCAGGGTGAAGGTCCTACTTGACTGCCTTGCTCACCTACTGGCACAAAGTCAGCTGTGTTGTAGTGGTGCAAATCTTCTGATTAAACATACCAAGAAATGGGGAAGAAACGGTTCCTTTCAGTAGCAGCAGGCTTTCTGTGCCTCTTTGGTCTTGGTTATTCCTAACACCTATGAGTTTCATTTTTTTTGCTGTCATCAGGTTCACTTTTACTAATTACGTTGTCTGGATGTAGCCCTAAGGGTGTGAGCTTGCAGCGTGCCTGTTATCTCTTGTAGGGAAAAGTTTGGCTCAGTTTTGATGAAACTGGGGGAGTTGGGCTATCCTGAGAAGCTCTGCTCAGAAGTTCTCAGGTCAGTGCCTAAGAAGTTCAGATTTTTAACAGGAGACTGAAGACATACAGAATGGATGAGCGCAAGGAGAGATGTAGAATGCCACTCACATAATGTAGTATTTTATGTCAAGTATGTTTCAAAAGTGTAATCAATTTTAATTGCAGCTTCTAAGACATCAAACCTCATCTCTTTTCCACCTACTTAATTGTATTGATTACACGCGGCTCTAGTATCGCTTGGCCAACACTGAACACCCTTATTCAAGCGCTCGTCCTTAAAATACCTGACCATAGATCTGAGGGCTTTCTTACCATTTGACTGTAGAGAGACCCATGACTTAATCTTCAAGTCACTTCTTGTGTATCTCAAAATGGTCTACTTCAAAATTCATTTATCTGCTAACATAAAATCAAATTATCAACAAGTAAGGAAAGAATACCTTTGACATAACCAAACCTGATATTAATATTATCTAAAGACACGTAAATATAGCGAAGAACAGAATAAAGGGAATAATATGCAAAAAAGTTGTATTGATTACACATTTTAAGAAATAATTATTAGCTATAGAATGTAACATTTTGCATTCCTTGGTGAGATGTTTGCACTCTTATGTTTCATGTATCAAAATTTTCAAAAGTAATGCAATAACCAGTCAAATTTATGTTTTAGAAAAGACATAAAGAGAAAATGAAACAAAACTGGATCTTTCTGGACAGTTTGAAAGGAATTTAAAAGTTGTTGAAATTGCATTAAGAAATTGTGGATATTTTTTTTCTCAATATTTTATATTCTATTTTGTTTCTTCATATGCATCTTTGGTAAAATTTTTTTATGCTGTCAGTCAAAAAAAAAATTAATGCTATAAATATATGGAGTATGACAATGGAAAATATTCAGGTGGAAAAGATAATCCATGTTGCTTGTTCTGTGTAAGGTTTAAAATTTATTTAATTAAAAAGAATCTCACAATAATTTGCAGAAGAGTAGCCACTTCTAAAATAAGGGGTTAGGCTGAAGCTTATTTGCTGTCCAACTACATGGACTTTGTGGTTACAAGGTGGGGTTTTACCCCTCACTTTCCCCAGGCTGGAACTGGGTGGATCCCTATCTGTTGCAGGTACGGTTCTGAGCAGCTTTCCTTTCTACATGGGGAGAAGGCTTCCATTGCGCTATTTATTGCTCTATGAAACTAAAATAAATCTAAAATGAAATCTGATTTCTTTTGTAATCTTGCTTACAAAATCTGTTCTCCTTTTTAGACTGTAGCTATATGATAATTTATTTATTCTTTTGCAAATGGAAATAGCATTTTAGATTCACCAGAGAAGAACATTTGCTGATTTAAGAAATACACTTTTTGTACTCAAGAAATCTAAAACTGTGAAGTGTTAATCTTTTTCTAATGCATTTGATAAAAAATAGATATCTTTGTAAATAGCATGCTGCATAATTTTAAGTCAAACTTAATTTTGTTAATTTGAACAAATTAAAAAAGTCTTTTTATTTATATCAAAGTACATAAGATAAACTCAAATTTTGAATCGTACCTTAACTTGAAGTTCATCAAAGGAGTTACCTGTAAATGAAGGAGTTATATTCCAGTTTTTAGTAATGTTACAGATCATAAATTATTTTTTTTTTCCTAGCATAGCCTTTTCAATCAACATTAGGAAAAAGAAAGTAGGAACTCTTGGCTTTCTCATTATCACATATTTGAGAGCAAATATTACCTTTGGTTGATGAACTGTAATGCTTTTCTCCAGTGAAAATTCAACTTTTATCTGAAAAATCAGCATTTGTTTGAAACAATGTGTCAGGAGTCAAAAAACAAATAAACCATTAAAAATGCCCTTTTACCTAGACTTGACCTAATGGTTGCTATTATGTGTGAATATTCATATTTCAGATAAGGAAATTATGTTTAGCACTTAAAAGCATTCAAGATTTATTTCACCATTGATTAGCAAGAGTTGAGGGAACTGTTCCTGGACTAAAATAAGACTCTTCAAGTAAATCATCTTGTGATTTACAGATGTGAAGTGGTGAACTGGCTTTGTTTATTTTTTTGTTTTCCATTAGAAAAGCTGTATATTTCTCAACCATAGTTAAGTAATGAAGTGGAAATCAGAAAACGAAAAACAATTTTGAAGGGATAAAAATGTATACAGAATAACTGAAGAAATAAAGACAATGCAATCTTTGGGGGAATACTTGTGGTAAATGACTTCTTTAATTCCTGTAGTGCATCCTTACTGATTGACATCTGAATGGCAGTAATTTGGGGTAATGGGTAGCTACTAATTGAGGGTGAGCTTCACTACTTTGCAGAAGAACATTCTCAAGACCTTCCAGTGTAACACTCAAATCTTGTTTAAGTGCATAAATTGGTATAGGATTTTATGTTAGCCTTCTCTGTACGGGTTAATTTTATCAGGTCCGCTTATGACAGGCGCTAAAGTGTGCTTCAGAGATGTCTGTATACATATGGTAATTTCTTACTTGTGGCTCTGTTTTCTGTATTTATGCAGCCTGGTATCTCCCAGCATTCTGGCCAGAGATAGGTTTTGTATTGTGCTATTCTGTCGGTGTTTCTGTGACTCTTTCATGCTCAGAGTTTTAGATGGATATCCTGTCTCCTTATCCATGGAATTGCATGGTTGCAACCAGTTATGTCTATGGTTGCATAGATGGCTGTGTTGTGTAGGTGGACTAGAACATTACTGGGAGATAATACTGCTTTTTTTTCAATACATTTCTCAAGCAGTTGACTTACTAAAACTTATATACTTAAAATTTACCTCCTTCAAATGGAGCCTTTGACATACTGTAATTGGGGCTTAGTTTTGAGTTGTTGTGTTGTTTGGTTATTTTTTTTTCCCCCGGTACAAGTTGATTGAAGGTGATGCTGTACGAGGCAGGAATCAGCTAGTTTGATTCCTGTTGTTTTGCTGAGTTTGCAGGACGACTGCGCAGAGCCCAAAATAGTGCCTTGTAGGGGTATTTTTAGCATTAAACCCTGGGTGTTGGTGTTGGGACATGTGGATGACATGGGAATCAGTGAGCAGGAGCTAAGGAGAACGCTCAGGGAATGTTTGCTCCAGGGAAGGGGTTTAAATTTTACATGCTGGCCTGCAGGTCTCTGCTCTGGGATCTCAGTGTTTCTTGTATTTCTCCAAGAGGCACTGGGTATCTCCTGTGCGAACAGCTGATAGAAGAAAAGCCCATTTCATTTGTGTCAGAAAGAGAGGGAATGACAAAGAATATCCTCCATCTTCCCCTGTTGAATGGAAAGGGGGGGGGGGCGAAAAGGAGGAGGGGAGTGGGAAAGTCCTCCAGGAGATGAGGGCAGGAGGAAGAGGGCATCTTTAAAATTTTTCTGAAAAGAGACTCAAGATGTAAACTTAGAATAGGGTTCTTCCTGTTGTAAAAACTGTGGATAAAAAAGCCTGGCTACTTTAAAGGTAACCCAAGTTAATCAAAGTTTATAGAAGGGATTTTACGATGTGCTTGCCTAAAATAGCAGGGAATAACAGTGCTGCTCTGTTACCTGCAAAGCGTTTGTTACCTTTGCCTTGTCTGAACCAGGAATGGTTTGGGGGTCCTGAAAGAAGTGCTGCACAAAGTATCCTCTTTACCTATTGTTGCCTGTCTTGGGGTTTATAAAGGTACTGACATCTTCCCGTATAAATATCCAGCAGAAATATTAAGTGAAAGACTCTAGAAAGGAAAATAAAAGGAGGTGGTTTTTTTTGTGGAGACTGGTAGGAAATTACAAGTTTGTTTGTTTGTTTTCCAATGGTATCAGTTTTATTAAAATAGTGTGAAGTTGATGAAGCTACTGAGTCTTGGTTTCGAAAGATGCCAGGGAGCTCTGACAGGATGCTAAACCCTCCTGCGAGCTGGGAACGTTTACTGTCCCTCCACTAGTTCCCGTCCAGTGCCGGGATCCAGCCCAGTGCACAAGCAGTAATCAATAAGAAAACGAAGGTGGTTTTGACGATTGAAGACCGTTTGGAAAGACAAAAAGGTCAGAGTGAGCCATAATAATAATAATAATAAAAAAACCTTTCTCGTGAATCTGCTCGGGAACCCTTTTTTTTTTTCTTTTTTTAAATTTTTTTTTTTAACCGTTATTAGCAGACATGCCTGTGTCCTTCCCTTTGATGATGGTAACAAGTTCTATGACATTGCCACTTTGAGTTCTTGCTTCATTAGATTGGGTGACTGTTTATTTGAAATTGTAATGAAATATTTACTTTATAGAGCTATAAGGATTAGCGGCGATAATTGAGTGAGGCTGATCCGGAGCTTTCAGCGTAATAGGGCCCCCCTTGTTTGAATACAGAGCGCGGGGAGAATGGCGGGGCGAGGGAGCGTGTTTCTGCCTGTCACTTTCTCTCTACATGTTGCTTTTTTTTTTCTTTTTTTTTTTTTTCTTTCTCTCCCGGAGATAAGTGGGCCCTAATGCTGAACAAATACTGGAAATCAGAAGCCACTGAGAATCATTCGCCTCTCGCTTTCCCATGGCAGCGTGATAGACGCCCGCTCAAAAGACACCCCCCCCCCCCCGGGGGGGGGGGGGGGGGGGGGGG
>JAOQGH010000001.1:164642043-164655110 GCA_025769975.1 Gallinago jamesoni
TGAGGGAAAAGGGGGGGGGGGAAGGGGGAGGGAGCGGGGCACCTGGTGCCGCCGCCTGTCGCCGGTGGCCGGTGGCCGTGATAGGCTGTGGCATTGTGCCGGGGAGACATGCGGCCATTTGCGGGTACAATGGGAGAAATTAATGCAAATGAAGTGAATGGGACGCCGCGGTTATTTTCATGCAGATCGGGGAGGGGCCGGCGCGGGCTGCTTGATAACACGTCGCGGGGAGAAAAGGGCGACATTGTGAGGACTCATTTTTTCCCCATTTCTTCTCACTAGTGCCTCATAAGGGCCCTTTGTTCTCTAAGTAAACTCTTTCTAAACTATTGACATTGCTCATTTATGTGAATTTCAGATTTTTTTTTTTTTTTTTTACCCCCCCTCCTTTTCTTCTCCCCCTCTCCCCACCCCCCCCCCCGCCTCCAAAGTAGCCTTGGGTGATCTGGGAAAGCGTTAATTGCAAGAGGCCAAGGAAAACTGGCTGAAACGAGAAACGCAATCATTAAGTGTAATGTTGCAGTTGTCCATGCCTCATTATAACATGCATACAAGGCAATAAAATGCGTGTTTCACAAACAAATCTTTTAACAAGTGGAGTTCAAGAGCCTCCAGCTGTCCAGATTTACACCTATTTTGGGCTTTGCAGTCATTATGGCAAATAAACTTTTTTCGCTGTTTTAGAAGATGTATTTCTACAACACCAAACTTCCTGCATTCAGGAATAACTTTTCACTCCTTTTTCATTAACACTGAAGGAAAAAAAAAAAAAAAAAGAGGGGTGCATGTGCTCTTTCAGGTTTTCCAAAGAAACCTAGTTGTTCTAAAGGAATAAAGTAAACAAATAAATAAATAAATAAAATAAACTCTCTCCAGTCCTTTCTAGAAAGACATCCCCTATCTTTAGGTATATATTCCATGTATGGAATAAGCCTTTTAGATTTGGAGGAGTTAAATTTGTGGTTTCCTCAAGGAAGCGTAACTTTTAAAGGTGGAAAACACTGTTGCTAGCTTCACGCATTTCTTTATTTTTGGAGTCTTTAAAAAAAAAAAAGAAAAAGGAAGAGTAACTAAATAATCAGATGTAAAGGTCATCAAGCGTAAGTACAGCTTGGAACCGGTGAACTATTGGACCCAAGAGTAAAGCAGCCAGAAAGAAAAAAAAAAAAAAAATAAAAGGTAACAGATTCAGCATTGTCCAAAAGTTCCAGACCAGTGATTAATGTGTAAGATAATGGACTTGGGAAATGAGTAAACACTCCCGTGCTCCCTGCTTTGTGCTTGAATGACTTGATGACAAGGGCAGAGCAAGGTGAGAATTTAAACAGGACTACAGGAAAAGAGACAAAGCCTTGCGACAGCAGCATGTGAGGGGGAGTTCGCTGCTTTGCCTTATTGGAGTGCACGAGTCCCCAAAATATAGCAGTTTCAACTTTCTGGTGTGGTGGGGTTTTTTTGTTTGTTTTGTCTTTTTTTTTTTTTAAAAGGTCTTTTTTAAATTTTTTTAAAAGAAGTTGTATTTGGGCTAAAACCGAAATCTCGCACTGATCGGAGATAATACTTGTTTTAAAACTTAAGCTAGAACTAGTCATGGTTTATCTGAATTATGTCTTTCAATATACTTCACCTTAAGTTTGTTACTGAAGAGCTCCTAAAAGATGTTTAAGCTGTATAACAAGGCATTATTAGATATTTTGATGGAAAAATACACTTTGAGTTTATGTGTAATTGCATGATATTCCATTCGAGGAATTTTCTTCAATATTTTCTGTAGAAATGGTCTTTTATTAGTCCATGACATACAACCTGCCTCTGATTATTTAGGAATCACGGAAGGCACAAAGATGATTCATGATAACACTGTACTTAGTAATAAACACAGTATTTAACAAATCTTGGACATTTGCCTCAGGTTGACTCTGTTGCTACTAATGAAGGTGGAGTCTCCAGGTTTTCTTTTTTTTTTTTTTTTTTTTCTCTCTGGTACATCTTAGGTCTTCTCATTCTCATTCAAGTAATTTAGGTTTTTAGATCTTGTACTGCTTAGCGTCCAGTGTTGATGTTACTAATAACCTGTTGGATTTTTTTAAACCATGGCTACTTAAGAAAAAAGTTAGATTTAAGAAGCTGGATTTTTTTTTGTTATTTCATATAATTTTTCTAGGGCATTACATTTCAGGGCCTTTCAGAAGTGTTGATCCATTTTAGGAAAAACGTTTCATGAAAATCTGTGTAAGAATGTCAACAGTTTAGGCTTCGCAAATGTGTCATTTATATTCACTCAGATTTACTAAAATACTGACTTGTCATCAGAGCACCGCAAAACCATAGTCATAGTTCTCAGGGTACAAAACCTAAATAGCTTATAGTGTAAGGGTAAAGTCCTGAATACTTAAAGTTTGTGTTTTTTTTTTTTTAATTATATTTGACACAGACTTCAGAGAATTTGCAAGTCTTCTGTGGAGTATCTTTCTTGTTTAAAAATAGCATACATACTGGGAAAGTTCTTATAATTTATTATAAAATAGGTTTTATGATATTTTGAATGGTATAGAGCAAAGGAAATAGAACTAGAAAGGTTCCGTTACAGTAGCTAAGGGTCCATAAAGCTATAGAACTAATGCAGTCCACATTTAAGCAGTAAGGCATTTTCCTAAATTCTCAGCTCATAGTGGGGGCTGTGCAACTATGTAGATAAATAATAGCACACCAAGTTTCTCACTCCGTTTCTTCAGTCTTTGAGCTGCATATGTCCTAATTCGATCTCAGATCTCATGGAAAATGCGTGTTCCTCATTAAAAGTTTCTTCATGCTTTAGGAGTTTATTCCCCTTCCTTTATGTAATTATTCACTATCAGGAGCTTAGTTTAGAAATGGAACAGATGACAAATTTCGATGTAATACTGGGCAGCATATCACAGAGTTACCGCTGTTGTCCCTTCCTCTCTGTATTTAATGCGTTTGATCTCAACTCGCTAAGGGCTGTGCGTGAACTAACTTTTAGCATTCTTGTCAAAGTTCAATGGACATATTTCTACCTACGTAGATGTATGTATAAAGTACCAGCTTGGTTGATCATCTTACATTCTTCTCATCTTCGGTATATCAGCCCCACCATCTTTCCCCTTTGGGACAAGAACTTTGCTGTTTGAGTGTCACCCAGAATCTGGGGAACGCTGTACTGTAAAACAGAAAGAGCAACTATATAATTAGGGCCTCTGTCCCGTGAATGGTGTCGTTGCTTTGACGTATGTATAGGTTTTCTACTCCAGATTGGGAAGTTAAAATTTTAGGTAGCCTGGTAGATGGACTTAGTGGTAACTGTTATGCTTTTATATAGTCCAGATTTCTTGGATGCTACCAATTAAAGCAATGTGTGGGAAAAGTCCATGAATGACTCAAAGCGTGGTTGCTGGCCCAAAGTGATGTGACATCAGGTGCCTGCTCATATTTAATCAAACAATCACTCTTTCAATGAGAGTATGTTTGCTCTTCGGTATACTTTGGTATTACATTCATGCGTGGTTTATGTCTTCACATGAATTCAAATCCTGTTATTGTATACCTTTTACTGATTATTTCTTTTGTCCTACATTTCATGTCTATTTAAGACTTCCACTTGGAGCATAAAATTGTTGCTTTTTCCCCCTTTAAATAGTGCATGCACGAAGTACATACAGACTTAAAGAATCTGTGTGCCTGATTCATCATCATCCCCTCATTTGTATGTCCAGAAGGTTAATAAAAGAGGGACCAGTGCTATAAATAGGTCATCGCTTTCATGTCTTTCACTTAATAGGGAACTTCTGTGCTTTGAATCTTATCAATAGAGACCAGAATGAAGCCCAAGAAGTATTTTGTTCTGCCATTTTTTTTTGCATATGAATTCTATTATGATTTTATTGTAAATTTCCTTCCCGAGTTTTCAAATTCTTTAACTTTTCCATGAAGCTCACTTGCAGGGACTTCTGTCACAGTTATGTATCTTCCTCCTCTTTTGGAGAGACTGATGAAAAATTTGAGTTCCAAACCTCAATTTTTTTGGTGTCCCAGAACTCAAATTTTTAATCCATTCTGAAATACAGACATCTCAGTCCATCTGAATTTGGTGCATTTTCATAGGAACATTAAATTTGTGTTACCTTCCTGTAGGGAGCTCTGGCACTTGATATTCTTTGTCACAATTATTGCTCTGGTGATGGTCTGTGGTATATAGTTACGTATCTATAAGCCAGCGATGGAGTTAAATGGTTTGGCCCTGGTTTTTCTTGCTGTAATATAATGTTCAGCTTCTCTTTCAACTTGCCATGACACAGTTATGTTTCCTAAAGTCATTTTACCTACACATTAGGAATGATGTGATATTAACTATATGCATCATTAATTTTAAAAATTAATTTTAGATTGCATAGTAATTTCTACTTGTATTTCCAAACACTCTGTATCCTTTAAGCAGTGTTACCTTTGGAAAAAAAAAAATCAGAGAGAAAAGAGAGAGGGAGAAAGTGAAAAAAGATGTAAAATGTCACATAATCTATAGGTATTCATGAATGTAACAGAAGTTTAGAGTAAATTTTTGACTTCTGTATTTTATATTGGAAAGGAGAGCAATCAACAGGAATTAAAGACAGCTGTCAAATAGCAGAATTCATTCATTTGATCATTTCTGTTATCTTCAACATTCTCAGAGGTAAAAATAGCTATATTATTTTACCTGTCCAACAGTACCCATTAGATTGTATACAAGACAGGAATTTATGGCATTATCAGAGTGAAATAAAGTCCAATACAATTATTCAGACCAGATAATTTTTTTTTTTCCCCATCAGTTTTCTTCTGAGAATACTGGGATGAAAAGCAAACACATATTCTGATAATGCCTGTTTTATAGTTTCTTTCTGCTAGCCTTAAATATATTATTTTTACCAAGGCATCATATTTGTTTTCTATTTTGAAAGCAACAGTAGTTGCTATAAAAAGGTTAAATTTGCAAGCACTTATCACACAGCAGTAACTGAGATCTCCCACTCATTTCCTATTTGAAGTACAGGGGGGAAAAAAACAACAACTGTGATTGCTGTTGGCAAATGAAGACTTTTAAAACGGTACCCACTGTAGCTTCACTTAGAAATGTTCCTATGTCTTCATAGGAAAAGGGGAGAGAAGGGACACAGTGACTTGCTAAGAAATATTTGATTAATATGTAAAGTAATCTGTTCCCAAAGAAAGCTATTGCTGAAGGAACTGCACAGCATACATAAATCCCGTTACCTCTCTGTCTCCAGATATGTTTATCATTGTGTTTGTGGTACACATAGGTAGATTAATAGATACATACATAGAATCCTACGTACTTACTGCTTTAAGCTATTGCATGTCCAAACAGATGTTGAAGCCAAGATTAGCCTTTTTTTGCATGTGCTGCTGTGCAAACCTTTTAAAGGCATCTATGAATTATTGCTTCGGTTCAGCATGAGTGCAGTAAGAAGAAATGTACCTCATCTGTAATACACTGTGTAGACTAATATCAGCTTCTTTTTTTCTTATATTGCAGTGAGATATTGATCTGGTAAAATGGTACCATATTGGAGCTGTCTGTTGTGGTATTCATCATGCTGTCACATCCCTAGTGCCTTGGAGTTATTGAAAAGCGGAATTGAGGGAGTTCTGTCATTGTGTGTTGCAATCCATTCATAAGAAAGTTCACTAAAACATCTGAAGTAGTATTCTCGCTTATTTATTTATTTACCTCTAGCCAGAGCCTTCTTTGGAGACGCAGAACCCTCCTGTTCCAGGCCCAGGGCCGTTAATAGGCTCGGTTACCTCTTAGGCGTTTTTCTCTTGTATAACATTTGTTCTTTAGTCAAAGCTCACACCTGCTGCCTTTACTGATGCTGATGCATTTGGGTTCTGTCCTTTGGGAGTAATATATCTGAGAGCTGTGGCTTCATTGCCCTTATGCTTTTATCTGATAGCTGTGAGAAGGTAAACGATGAACTTTTATATGTAGAAAGCTTTTAGTTTCTTCCCACACTAAAGTATCAGCTAATGTTAAAAGAGCTTTCAAAAATATATAAAGATACTGTCAATCTGCGCTGAGTAGATTAAACAGTTTGAATGAATTATTTTTGTTTTGGAGTCTGCCTGGCAACCTGATGATGAATTTAGAAGGATGTCATGTTTTCTGTAAGGCCCTGATGAAAGAGGGATTTATTTATACATATAAGCAACAATCTAACTATTTAACCCAGCTAAAGTAGAGGTCTGCTCTGCAGCTACAACCCCCGGACTTCCATAGTTTATACATATACTGTAAATAATCACCCCCGATTTAAATGTAGTGTATAAGAGATTAGCAGAATAGTGATTAAAAGTAATTTCCCGATTTTAAAAGTTACACAGAGAATGAAGAAAAAACATAGAAATTACAAGTTGGCTCTATCTAGCAAGGTGCTAAGGGAGCTATGAGGGCTCATAGCTCCAGTCAGCTACACTGGGAATTGGGAACATTCATCAGTTTTCTGAATTAGTCTCCAAATTCTTCATAACTACATCAAATGTGTTCATTCTTTATATTCAAAGATTTTAAGAAAGAAAAATTAGAATACCTTTGTCAATGTTGCAGTTCCTTCAGCTATAAAATCATGTTAGTGTTACTGGAATTTAAATAGGCATCGTTGCTTTCATATTTTAATAAGAATTTATAATGTGGTTTGATATTGGTGCAAAACTGACTATGTATTATGGATCTGTAATAGCCAAGTGTGCGGTATTTTTTAATACACAGCCACAGCATGCTCTACAGTTGCTCACAAGGAGCCTTCTGTGCTGTTAGGGCGTATGACATGAATGCATATTAAGATTTATCCGTGTTGTGTGTATTATTCCTAAGAAGTCCAATAACTTGACAGAAGTTAACAGAAGGCATAGAATTCAAAGCACATCACTATCACTCACTAATTTATTTAATCCTTTTTTTTTTTCCCCCCATTAAAAAAATGGTTCTTCAGGTTTGCAAAACAAAACAAAAACTTACCTTAAATCCCTGAAAAAAAAATTAAATTTAGTGCTGACCATACACTCTTCAGGCAGGTCATCCATGCCTGGGTGCTACTTCAAATGATGTGACTGTCATGTGTGGCTTTGTTGATTTAAACAGCTCAGCGACATCTATGTTCTAGAGTTGGAAGAGTTACTGGTTGAGCTCCTGCCAACTCTTATATTTCCTTCCCATTGAAAGTGCGCAAGATTTCTTCATATTCTTTTGAATTCTCTTCTCCACAGCATGCTGGAAAGAGAAAATTTTAACTTTCTTAATGCTTTTGTAGCAGCTATTTTTATCAGTATTACTTAGTGGTATGTTTTTCTTTTGAAAACATTTTAGAGGGTTGTGCAACCCGTGTCACTTCTCTGCCTCCGTCCTCTGTTTCTTGCTGCTTCTTGTACCTTACCCAGAACACCTCTCCTGCATCACTCGGGCAAGTGCTGTAGCAAGAGGAGCTCTCCAGAAGAGACTTTGCTTTGCTCCATCTGTTTTCTTGGGGCGGCACACAGTCAACTTTTCTAGTCGATTTCCATAAAGTTGAGGGAATTTTTGCTGCAGCGTAGAAAAGCACTTGCAAGAAGTCTGCTCAGTGAAATATTTCAGCCTTTTGGGAATACGGCTGTCAGATATGGTCATGGTAGTCTTCTCTCTGAACCCCATCTCCTTTAATATATCAAGCCTATCTTTTCTGAAATGTCCTTCAAGGTCCTACCTGACTGTTCTTGGCTCCATACCTCTAGATATCATTCATCCTGACATCTCTTATCTTTATAGTTTTCAAGAACTATCTCCCAGAACTGTCTTCATGCTTCTCCGTGCCTACTAAAGACCATTTACTGGATGGTCTTCAAAGCCTAGTGTTGCTGCTGTGAAGTTTTTTTTTTGCTTCGGTCCTATGAGTGCATGTCTGTGGTTTCCCAGGTCCCTTCTCTTCATTTCACTGGTCTGTGTGAAGAATTATTTGTCTTTATGGGAATTGGAGGCCTGAATACTGGCTGTGAGGAAAAGAAAGGACAGTTCAGCAGCACCTGGAAGCTGACGAGGGAAGAAAAAAGAAAGACTGAACAGTGAGAGGATAAACTGAGGGGATCTCAGCATTATAAACCTCAAAGATAATGGAAAAGCCCCTCTCCATCAAAATAAAAATAGTGAGGCTAATAAGACGTGTTCTTCTCCTTATTACAACCTTTTTGTGGACACCTTATTTTTTCTTTTTCCCCCCTCCCCTGCTTCATCTGTCATTGTCTTTTTATATATACGCTGTCCGGAAATGTGTCTTCATCTGTGTTTGGAAAACATCTAGCATACTGCGGGGTGTTATCACAGTTTAAAAAATAACTCCCAGGACAAGATTCTATTGCTGTATTTATAACCGATTTCAGGAGAAGGAGGATCAGGTTCGTTCTTTATGGCTTTTTCACCATGCCTGTATATTGAAGACATTTGATTTACTTAACATATGGCCAAGTGAACTGTTGGGCATATTGGGAAAAATATGTGAAACTACTTTGAAATGTTGCAAATGTGTTTAGAGACCTTTGTGCCACACCAAACGTTTCAATTACTCTGGTTTATTTTTTTTTTTCTTTTCCTCTTAAACACTGGATAATTATATTATTTTTCAAATCTTACCAAATATATTGGTACATTAAGAAACTATTTCTGTGCTTCCTTGAGCGGTACCTTTTCGTATCTCTCTATCTAATCTACCCGCCTTCTAAGTTCTCTCTCTTACCCAGTGAAAATGTGTATGCTGCCGTAATGAAATAATTTCCATGTCCTATAGAGTATTTAGATCAACAAGACCTTCACTTATTAGAAAGGGCAGAGTAGTAATGCTTTTGGCAAAGCCATTATTGCGGTATTGGTATTCACTAGAAAGGACAGAAATAGAACAACACTGTCCTCCATAAACAATTCCAATTTGATCTGTGTACATGATAAAATCTTGGCTTCTCAATGCATTTAGGTGCTGTCATAGCTGTTGTTGCCAAATAAGAATGCAGTGTGATGTTATTATAGTAAACAGCACTTAAGCACAGCTGGCAGAATTGATCAGGGCCACATTAGAGTGAACTTCAGCAGATGACTGACGCAGCAGAAACAATAACTGAATATGCAAACAGTTCTTGCAATGAATGCTCTGGGGATCAGGCACCATTATTTTTGACTTTGAACAGGGAAAAGGGGCAGATTTGTAACCTCCTTCCACACAAAAGGGTTCTGGGTATTCTGTAAACATCTGACTGCCATTTATAATAGTAGCTAGTTACAAAGCAAAACTCTAGACTCCCTTGACTATTTACATTTCATTAATTATTAAAGAAAAAAAACATAAATATCGGATAAGTTTGTTTAATGTTTCACACAGGATTCTTTTTTTTTTTTTCCTAGAAAAACCTTTTCTCAATTAATGTTAATCATCGAGGACTTCCTGTTTAAATTGCACAGAAATGCGTACTTGCCTCAGTGAGGGCTTTTTCCCCTTCTAATTATTGTAAGAGCTAATTATGTGACCACATATTGCTATTCTTTTATTGTAATAATTTGGATTAGTAAAAATAAACAGAGGATAAATAGTCTACAAACCTCATTCTTGCACAATGTAAATCAGAACTTCTCCTCATATCTTGGTAATTTGCACACTGCACATTACCAAAATATTTAAAATCCATGTAAACAGCTATTCATGATTATACTCTTACATTGTACAGTGTCATCTTTTGATTTATTTGGCCATTAATGCAAAACAAAAAGCTCAACAATCCAAACCAAAACAATAGAAAACTTTTTTCCCCTATCTTTTTAACTGTTTGTCTACTCATATAATTTTTTTTTTTTTGAGACAAAATGTTATTTAAAAGTGAACGTGAATAAAATGGAGGGAAACAAGGTGGAAGACTAGAAAGAAAAAAAAAAAGGGCCGTATTAAATTAATACTTGAATCTGCTTTGCACAAGGCTGTAAGAAATATTTTAAGTTTCTTACTGGCTCTCCTTGAGGCATGTGAATAGAAGCTGTGATGAGGATTTCATTCAAGTGTTGTGTGATGTGGAAAAGGCTGTTGATGGGGATTCAGCTGAGTCCAGCTTCATAGCTCAATGGCATCAAATTCTGTTCTGAGAGGCTCTGAGAGGCTGCCATCACTTTGTCATTGCCAAAATTAGACTAAGGCACATACTGGAGCCTCACAGAGTGCCTGTGAAGTTCTTGTAACAGTCACTAAGTTATCCTGTTTGCTTATTAACATCTTATTATAGCCAGCCTTCCCTCCTGGACCCACTCTACCCCAATCTACATGCTTGGAGCAGAAATAAGTAACTTCCAAAATGTATATATGTAATGTTTCCTATTAATTTTACTTCAACTTTTTATTTTACTCTAGTCCTCTGACTTTTACAGAACAGTCATAGAGACTTTTAGAGAAACTGGAATTTCTCTTCTAATTTCTTGTGTCAGAGGTAAGATTTGCTATAAATCACACAAAGTTTGTTCCAGAATAAGTGCTCACAATTTTATGGTCATTTTATGGCTTCCTCCTATCAAAACTAATTTAATCCATTCCCCCAAAAGCAGTTGTACACAAATACAATATTCTTATTAATCATGAGAAAACATTTGAGCTAACCTCCTGACCTTTGTCACATTTCATTACATTTTGCTTCCTAAAACTCAGTTATTATAAGAGTAAAAAGAAGAGTTATAAACTTCTAGAAACAGTTGCACAGTGCTGTGATGTGACAGAACAAATCAAGGGCTCTGTCTAGGTGGATGTAAAAAAGCCATGCCCCATCCCTCTAATACCCATCGCTAAAGACTAAGCTTTAGCGTGGATGTCTTCCAGGCCCAACCCCAGCTCACAGCCCAAGGAGAGATGATTTCTTCAGAGCAGTTGCATATAGAACCAACTTTTGAAGCAGGAGAGCCAGCAAGAATGTTTTAAAGTTTTAGCCTTTTTTTTTTTTTGAGGGGGGAGGAGGGGGTATATGGGATAGTCAAAATCCTGAGTTGAGCCAGCCGGTCAGATGGAAATGACTGCAATAGGTCTACAGACTTACCAAGGCTGTGATTCACTAGGTATTTTACTTCAGAATTGCATGTCATGCAAGATTTTGTTAAAACAGAATAGTGAATCCAAAAGCTGTAATCCAGGTTGAAAGGGAGAAAGAAAATACCTGGTTAGAGTGAGAGTGTGTTTCCTGGACCTCAATCTGATATAAATAAAAGTTTTAGACTAATTATTTCTCACCAGACTCACGACCAGAATTCATGAAACACTGTAACGGAAACTCTTTTTTGAGTGTTCATCATACAAGTGCTCCCAAATTGTTTGCTCAGGCCTATTACAATCTAGAGACATGTAGTCATTTTGGAAAAGGTGTCTTGTATACTGCTTTCTAATGCTATATAGAATAAAGTTTCTAAAGTTTCTAGTGTATGACAGTTTTTTTTTCAGCATATGAGGTTACGTATTAGAGTACTAAATCACTACAAAAGTAAGTCTTTCGGTAAGTTTGTGTGAGTATTTGCACATACATGCACCCATGTATATATAAATGTATATATATATAGATATATGTATGCATACACACACCTGCACCCGCTGTATACTTGAACCAAATGTCTAGTTCTGGGCATTTAAAAAAAAAAAAGTACAAATGAGCATCAGTTTTTATTCTCTGCTGGGTAGTAGTCTTATGCTAACCTGAATTCATTATCTATTTATTTGTCAAGAACCAGGGATTGCTTCACCACCTGAAATTGTAAGTCCTTGCTGGCTGAAAATGCCCAGAATTGTGCATTTCCACTAGAAATAGACGGGTTCGAACTGGCAGAGGTGTGGGCTTCCCAGTTATCAGTAGGAACAGTGGACTCATGTTGAACTTCAGAGCTACTGTCATCAGTCTGTTGATCTTATGACTGCTTAATCAGCAGAGAGATTTTCCTTTTGTCTGATGACCGTGAATGTTGCCGGTCTTATAAAGTTCACAGAAACAGTTTTTGTATGTAAGGGAGGCGGAGAGTGCCCAAATTTTATATGGTTTGGGATCCTTTCAAAAATCTCAGCTGACTGAGTCTTTTTGCTTTCCACTGACATTTGTCAATACCTGCCACTGACATTTCATATAGAGAAAACCAAGCTGATCTATCCTGGCAAAAGGTAATTTATTGTGGCTGGACCAGGACATTGATTTGTCCTTAATGTAAAGCCAGGAAGCAATGCATTTTCCTGGTTTAACTTGCATGTTTTGTTTCTCACTAAAAGGGTCCAGCGCTCATGTTACAAGTTCAACATTGGTATCATTTGCTTTTTTTGGCAGGTCCTGTAATGACAGCTGACAGTTGGAAGCTTAACTGGGTAAAAGTACTAATCTCTTCAGTAGTTCAAGTTCCCATAAATATTAAGTTAGTCAATTTTATCTGCCTTTCCTTCATTATTGGATCTATGATCAAATTAAAGTAATAAAATCCATGTCCATTATGCTATTTTGTGGTCTAATTTTGATTGCCAGTATAGATACAACTCACATAGACAAGCATTTATGAAAGTCACAGTGAAAAACTTTCTTTGTTTTTCAGCAAATGCGTTCCTTTTATTGTTCCCCCCAATTGTGGATGGCTTACATTTTAGAAAATAAAACAAAAATCTATCCATAGGGTTTTTTTAGTAATTATGGCAATCGTGATGTCAATGAAGTGAGCAGTTGCCTTAGGCTGCAGCAGAATAAAAATGAATTGAATTAGTGTATTGTTATAATCAATGAAAATATCTATTACTGATCTGGTAGAGGATCGGCTGCGTTCTGCATTTGAAGATACCTCTTCAGGATCTAGGCATAAGCATCTCCCATTTTCAAAAATCCAGTATGATACATGAATGGTTACAACTTTTCAGTTAAATGTCTCTTTTCTTTTCAAAAAGTCTTCTGTACTTTGTGAAAAAGCTCTTTTTTCTTTTTCTTTTTCTTTTTCTTTTTCTTTTTCTTTTTCTTTTTCTTTTTCTTTTTCTTTTTCTTTTTCT
>JAOQGH010000001.1:164655210-164706164 GCA_025769975.1 Gallinago jamesoni
TCTTTTTCTTTTTCTTTTTCTTTTTCTTTTTCTTTTTCTTTTTCTTTTTCTTTTTCTTTTTCTTTTTCTTTTTCCTTAAGGGAAGAAACACTGCACATTAATTTGATCCAGTTCTACTCTGCTTTACTTCCCTTCGATATTGGTAATGATATGATTACTGTCCATACAATCTTGGAAGTCCAATGAAAGGTATTTTGAGCCTAGTTTTGTAATACCAGTGGAAAGGCTGTCTTGAAAAAACACAGTTATTTTAGAAACATGGATAGGGCTTTGTTTCTGATGGTGCAATGTTTCCACACAGTTTTTGCAAGAAGCTAGTGTGTATGACATACTGGCACACAATGATGCTGAAACTAGATAATGTAACATTTAATAATTTCAGAAATGCATATTTAGATAATGGAATATGACAGCTGGTATTATTATGGTCTCTTTTGTTAGTCTCAGAAGTACCTGGATGTATCAAGAAATGGTTCTATTTTATTATTATTATTTTTTTTAATTTCAACCAGATTTAAATAATAAGGTAATTCAGTTCCCATTAAAAAATAAACCCCTTACGTGTATTTTTAATTTCTGTGCACGTTATTATTCTATATACATATGTTGGACCATTTTAATATATTGTGATGCTAGTGAATGAAAATCACATTTCCATGTGATACAGTAACAAGGACCATTTTTTTCCTATCAACTTTTGATGGAGGGAAATCAGATTTTTTAATTTTGTTTCATTGTATGTATTATTGTATGATTTTTTTGATATCTTGCTTTAAAATACTGGTCTGGTTTTAGAATAGGCTGCACCAGTACATTTAACTTTTGTGTGGAAAAAAGATAAAAGAAGAACTGTTTGTTTAGCACTGTTTCTTCATTTTCATTTGAAGATGTAGGTAATACATATAGCTGGATGAGAGTTTCTGCTTAAAATGTATTAATAAGAAATCTTTAACTCATTCATCAAATTAACAGATAATAATATAAAATTAAACTATGGAATAGTACCGATTAGCCTTGTGCAAGCTAAATGTAGAAACATGCATGCCTAGTAAAATTACTAAATCTGCTTCCCCGTGTCCTTATACTGCCTCATGCACTCACAGAGCAAACCTTTTCTGAATTAAAAAGCCAATATTTCTGTTGGGTAGAACCTGAGAATTTTTTGATTGGACAAGCAGATTTTTGCCAGGCAGCTCCCTCCTCTCTTCCATTATCATCTCGTAAAAGGAGGGATGGAGATTTATCTGATCCATTAACCTTTCTGTAGTATTTGCCAGTAGAGGCTGCTTAGGATACAGATCCTTCCACAACTGCAGACACTATGTTCAAGCAATCAGTGATTTACAAGTTTCCAGGCCTGAACTGTATCTTGACTCTCTTAGCTGGATTTACATTGTCTAATTTCTTTCTGAGTGGAATTGGAGGTTGACTGTCAAAGCAACCTGTGGCATTGACTTCCATGTGTGTTACTTAAAAAAAAATACTTCCTTAATTTCTTCCACACCTGGAACAAATAGATGTTTTCAATAGATACTCTCAAGTTCTTGTAAAAAATTATGAACGGGTAAGATAGTTCCCATGTAATCCTTTCCACCTTACTCATGATTTTATGACCTCTCGGCTGTCCTCATTCAGTTGTCTCTGTATCCTGGTTGCTGGTTTTTTGCATCTTCTGTAGTCCCACCACACTGTTGTAAAGGTGGGATACTCAGAACTGCATAGGACGGATTGCTATCTGTTCTCTCTGTTCACATCATAAATGCCTCAATATGGATTTGATAGCCCTGTTTCTCAGCAGCATAGGTTATGGAAGGTGTTTTTCATGTAAAACCCAATTTCCACCCCTACTCCCTCCTTCCCCCCTTCCCCCCCCCCCCCCCCACTTGCCTAAGTAAACTTGCAAACAAACTGAGTGCGTAGTGAATTATTTAGCACCCAGGTGTGAATAGAAAAACCCAAAATATTTTTTTTTCTTACTATAGTTTACTGTACTGATTTGAGATTGCAGTCTTTGAAAGCGGGGTTTGTTGATATTGCCAGGATGAGATGTCCAGATGAGAGAGCCCTGTTGCTGCAGGCTCTGCAAGACCCAAAGGACAGTTCTTATCTCAGCGCAGAGGATAAGTATCACTAGACAAATATATATGCAATTGAAGCTGCACAGAAGGGAAAAGTGAACATGCCCTTAAGGAAAAAAACTTCCCTATGCCATGCAAAAGTTTCACAATTTCTGCTCCATAAATGTCAGAGTTTTGTATGGAAGCAAAATGACTTGAAAAGTTGAAGTAGTAAATAAAATTTGGTTGGTATCCAGAACAATTTCAGTGATTTCATGTCATGATTTAAGCCCAGCCGGTCGCTAGGACCAAGCAGCTGCATGCGCACATCTCTCCTGGTGGGATGGGGGAGAGAGTCAGAAGAGTAAAAGTGAGAGAAGTCGTGGGTTGAGATAAAGACAGTTTAATAAGTAAAGCAAAAGCTGCGCACACAAGCAAAGCAAAACAAGGAATTCATTCACTGCTTCCCATAAGCAGACAGGTGTTCAGCCATCTTCAGGAAAACAGGGCTTCATCACGTGTAATGGTTACTTGGGAAGACAAACACCATCACTTCACATGGCTCCTTTTCCTTCTTCTTCCCTCAGCCTCATATAAATATTATATATGTATTATATATATTATATTTTTATATTATAACATATTATAAAATATATATATAAATGCATACAAATACTTAAAGGGAGGGAGTCAGGACGACGGGGCTGGTCTTTTCTCAGTGGTGCCCAGTGACAGGACAAGAGGAAACAGGCACGAACTTGAGTATAAGAAGTTCCACCTAAACATGAGAAGGAACTTCTTTACTGTGAGGGTGGCAGAGCACTGGAACAGGCTGCCCAGAGAGGTGGTGGAGTCTCCTTCTCTGGAGACATTCATAACCCTCTTGGACACGTTCCTGAGTAACGTGCTCTAGGTGGACCTGCTCCGGCGGGGGGGTTGGACTAGATGATCTACAGAGGTCCCTTCCAACCCCATATGATTCTATGATTCATATACTGAGCAGAACGTCATATGGTATGGAATATTCCTTTGGACAGTTGAGTCTGGCTGTCTCTCCTCCCAACTTTTCATGCACTCCCAGCCTATTCGCTGGCAGGGCAGTGTGAGGAGCAGAAAAGGTCTTGAGAGCTTAGCAACAACCAAAACCACCAGTGTTTTACCAATACTATTTTCATGCCAAATCCAAAGCATAGCACTGTACGAGCTACTGGTAAGTCAACTCTATCCCAGCTGAAACTATGACATCTAGTTTTCTGTACAGTCTGTTGGAGATTTCCTGTTGACTGAAGGAACTGCCCATCTTATTTTAAAGTATTTGGTGGCACTAGGCTAAGTTCCATTGGCCTCTCAGTGGATTTACTTTCTTTTTTAGTTATTCTGAAATTCTGCTTTCAGTCTCAGATTAATCCTTGTCATTTAGAAATAAACTTATCATTTCAAAAAAATTAGTTGCCTTTATGTAGTAGTCAGAACCAATCGCAGCTGAAATCCCCAAGAACTCAGGAGAAACATAAGAAAATTAAAAAGGCTACATGAGTTCCAGAAATTAAAAATAATTAAAAAATGTCTAATGTTAAAGCCCAATTCAGCTAAGCTCTGATGCATGTGCATAACTCTATGCACATTCTTAAATCCAGTGGGACCTCAGCATATGGCCAAATGATTTGCTAAATTGGGACCTAATTAAGGACAATTGTAAAAGTAGCTGCTATTTAAGCAATTATGGGATCTTCAGTTAAATTTTTACTGAAAGTCTGAAGTTAGCAGCAAAGTCTTCTAAAATCAGCATTTAATCTGTGTCTCTTTTTGTTTAAAACATAACCCTAAGTAAATATAACAAGACACATTACCATAAGTTCAACATTACTCACCACAACTTACAACATTATGTACTTCTAAAGGATTTTGCAGGTATTTGTTTTTAAAAGTTACTATGGAGAAAAGTATTCTCTACCAGGAAAAGGCAAAAAAACCCAGGGAGAAGTTACAGTGATGTATGCTCTTTGAATCAGTGGTGCAAAGCTATGATTCCTTAAACTGTTGACATTTTAAAGGTTTAATGTGTTAGAGTTCTCTGAAGTATTTACAGGGTGATGTTGTCACTTACCTATCAAATATACCTTTATGAAACTATGTTAGAATTTAAGCAAAAATACAATTTTGTAGTGTGAAATGATATTACTGTGAAAGAAGTAGTGCTTTATAACTTTTAGGCTTGAAACTAGTTAGAATCAAGGAGTTTTGATGTTAGTATTTCTTATAATAACTATTTTTAATTTTAGTTTCTTTAAGAATACTTTGATATCCAAACTTCTTTTTTTTTTTCTTTAGAAAGCATTTTCAATAGGTTTCTCTCATATTACACAGTTTTGAAGCAATTGCATATTGTAGAATGCAGATGGAAGTAAGACTTTTCTCTATTTTATCATAGTGGGAGATAGTAAATTAAGGTATAACATTTGGATCATTTGTCCTAGTTTTTCAATACTGGAAATAAGTCTTTCAATCAGCACATCCCATTAGTAGCTTTTCTTTATATATGTTTTCTAAAAATGTCTTTTAGTTGAACTCCTACATCTTCTAATGGAAGAAATTATTCACAGACCTATTTTGGTAGGCATAGCATAAAACCCCATCAGATAATAGACAAGTAAATAATAATAAAAAAGGAAATACTGATATATGTTGTTCTTTTTGGGTCTTCATTTTTGACTTCTTCAGCACAACTTAGTCAGGGTTACCTCGCACCATACCTAACAACTAGGTATGTCACCACTGAGACCTTTTCTGGTGCTTCTTCAGTCACTCATACTGTGGGAAGTCTGCAGCACAGCCCTTCCTCAACCAGTTTAATTTTTGATGAATCTATAGGGGCTTTTGTGGGTTTTTTTGTGTTTTTTTTTTTTCTTTCTTTTTCTCTTCATGCCAGTAGCACCAATAGCTTTGTGAGAGCTGGCAGAGAACTGACTGGATCAGTAGTTTTCACTGTCACGCTGCTTCATGACACTGTGACTTAGAGCAGTCTGCAGGTCCCTTCTGTGTCTCAATCTTCCCTTACACATCCATCAGACCTTTCCTGTGGTTGTGAAAGAGAATAATTATATCCCACCTCAGCCTTTGCTTTTCCAATACCAGAAAAGTCAAACTCTTTCAGCCTTGTCTTGGAAGTCTTCCCTCTCTGTGATCATGCTTGTGGTCCTTCTTTAGACCTATTTCTCCGTGAATCTGTTTTTATTGAAGGTGATAGACTAAGGTTATACAGGCAAGATATCCCACTGATGCCTTATGTGTCAGTCATAGTTTCTGATCTACCAGAATTGTATTGCCTGGTATGTTCAAGGATGGTATTTGTCTGTTTCATCGCTGTGTCACCTTGGGGGTTCATAATTATCCAAGGATCAGCTAATAAACCCATATATTTCTCCTCTTTGGTTATTCCCAACTTATGAGATCTTGGCTTACAGCAGCTACTCTTATTTATGGTCCCTGAGTGGCTGACCTTGCACTTCGCTCCATTAAAATTCATCATCTTTCCTCAAAACTGTCCAGTTCTTTCAGTGTGATGCTCAATCCTCTTCCAACTTTGTGTCATCAGCATGTGTTGGACATTAGTTAAATTATTAAACAAGACTGATCCAAAAACTGATTCCTGATGAACTCTGCTATTAGTTTCTCTCCACTCTGACATTTCTTCTTTCCAAGAAGATAATACTTTTCATTCTTTGTTTACTTACCTTTAAAATTAATATCTTTATATTTTACTGCTGAATACCTATCTTTTCCATACTTATTAGAATGCAAGCTGACCTTTCAGATCTGACAGCATAGGAAGGAACAATTTTTAAAAACTGAGATAATTTTGAAAAAGCCATTACTGTTTTGTCACCTTTGTTGTACATGCACTCAATTTATTTTTATCATCTGTGGCCATGATTTTGACATTATATGCATTCTTTTATGCAAATCTGATATTTTCAGTTAAGTTGTATGGCACGCCTACTCTTTAGTACTTGTTCAGGGATATCACAAATGGTTGCAGTCCTCATGAAACAGAAACATTGATGGAGGTTGGAAGCTGTTAAGATACTAAGAAAAATTACAAAGCTTTGCATGTTTTGTAGGCAGGCAAGACTGGTCATTACTAGAAAGAACCTGGCCTGGTGTGTTGGCTAAGAAAGAATGGATCTACTTAAAAAAGGTGAAGGGCTGAATGCACACTAGTGGGACTTCAAATAAGAAGTCAAGAGGATTCATAACACACCATAATACAGAGATTAATAGACAATCTCTAGCTCTGTCTGTCCTCAGATGGCCTTAAGAGGTATGGTGGCTGGAGGTCTAGCTGAAAAAGACCTATCCTTGTGTTTTGATATGGCGATTATGCTGTAAAAATCATAGTTTTGTTTACTGGGAGATTTCTGAATTTTTTTTTATATTAATTAATTTGTGGCTGTATTGTGGATTTTTACAGAGTTCATTTTAAGTACTGAAATGACCTTCTATCCTCAAGAATGTCTAGTTCCAATTCTTGTTTTATGTTTTGTAGATCTTTTTTTGTTGGGTCAAACCAAGTTAAGCCAAATGGAATTTTATTTGTTTACTGGATTCTGTAAAAAGCACAAAGACAGTTAATTTACAGTAACATTTGGTGAACTAACTCTACCCTGAAATTTCTATAGTTGTGTTAGCTGGAAGCTGTGTGTGTGATGTTTTAAGAGACTTCAAAACTTGAAGCTTCACCCTTTCAAGTGCTCTTATAAGCCATTAGATTTTTTTCTGGTTTTCATCTGAGAATTTTTACAAAATATTTTGAAGTTTTTTAGGCCTGTAAACAAATTCTAAGATGTGATATTCCATCAGTTGTCCCATGTTACAAGCTGTTTTGCAGTTATTACTGTATCTGCATGCAGCAACTGTCTGGTTTGTCTCTTAATCACATTGCTTTGTAAATTATTAATTTTAAAATACACTCCGAAGTAGTGTATTTTATACATGTGATAGATGAAAATATATCACAGAATCACAGAATATTCATGGTTGGAAGGGACCTTTGAAATCATCGTGTGTGAAAAATTATATGAAAATACAGCATGGCCCAAAATCAATGTATGTTAAAAACTTTTTTCTGTATCACGTTTCATGACTGCAAGTCAAAACCACATGAAATAAAGAAAAAAAAAGTCACAAGAGAAAAGAAGAGTGCATGTCTACATCAGCGCATAACTGATCATGTCTGACAGAAATGTAGATGATGTTAAACTTCCCAAGAGCAGGATCCACTGACAGAGATGTGTGAAAAATAGAACGGTAGCTGCCTTATTTTCTCTGAGTGAGATGTGAAGATACACCAGGCTTTTGTGATGGAGGTTACGTATTTTCCTAGTGTGCAAGTGATTCAAAGAGGTGGAGATAATTTTAAATGTACTGATAAACTTGCTTACCTTTTTATCTTATTCTCTGTATGTCTCATTGAACTCTCCTGGAGGTATTTATACTCATTGTATATAAATTGATATTGTTGCGTTTCTGAAAAGATGCAGGTTGATTTAAACAAACAAACAAAAAAAGTTAAATTTGTTTAAATTTAGCGTGCAACAGGTTTTCTTTCCGCATCTCCTCCATTTAATTTGGAGTGGATTCAAAGCTGGTTTAAAAGAAATGCAATGATATTTACTCCGGGAACTTTGCCACCTCAGATGAAAAATTACTAATTTTTAAGACTGAGAGACTACTCTGTGCAAGGCAAAGCAGCTCAGAGTACAGATGCCACCACTTTAGGCTCCTCCTTGACTTTAGGCTAAAGTTCAATCGGTGAATTTAATTTTTAGAGAGCAAGAGTGAGTCTGAGCTTGCTTAATCTCTGTGGTGTACAGTGTAAACGTCTACATCTGAATTCATTGTCTAGATTCCACATATAGTCAGCAGAGAGAAAATCTACAGAGCAATTAGTACCATCCTCAGGTAGGCATAGGAAATAAGTCAAGTGAATTGTGACATGGAAGTGCTTATTTCTCAACATGGATTACAAAAGATCATACAGTGACAAACTCAAATGGCAACATCTGCATTTTAAGTGTCTACATGTAGGGAAGATCAGAGGTCTTTTTATTGACCTATCTGTGAATGAACTGTATACTATCTTTATTAAAAATCATGTCCACTTTTTTCTGTATCTTGAAAAAGTGAAGTCAGACTTTTAAAATAATATTGAAACTATTATCCATGTTAAACATTATCTATGTGTTCTAAGCCACTATCAAAATATGTAATCTTCACTTTGGGGAAAAAAGCAAACTCGTTTTCTAAAGAATTTTATGTGTCAGTGGTTCAACTGGTGGACGGTTTTCTTTCATATTTTGATTTAAGCAATTTTTATTGCTATCTGTCTCTTTCTGGCTCTCGAACACAAAACTTTTCCCTTCCTCATTTCATTACCTGAAATTGCAGTCACTTTTTCTTTTGTTCAGAATAATTCATTTAGAAAAGCATTATCTGAAGAACAGTTGTTTTTGCAGAAGTATTAGTGTTTCACTAGGTAACTGGAAATTTTATTTCAAGGTGGATAATTTTAGACAAAGAGCAGAAGTTTTACGTGAGCTATATTGATGAAATTTCTACAATCAGTGAAATATATATGTTTGTTTTTCACCAAGGGGCTCACTACAGCCTTGAAATGCTCTCCAGGCTTGGGGCAGTAAGCAACAACACTACTTCAGCAGAAACCTGAGGGTCAAACCCCTGTTAATTGTAAG
Organism: Gallinago jamesoni; assembly: GCA_025769975.1. Taxonomy (NCBI): domain Eukaryota; kingdom Metazoa; phylum Chordata; class Aves; order Charadriiformes; family Scolopacidae; genus Gallinago; species Gallinago jamesoni. Next base: position 164,664,020 of record JAOQGH010000001.1, read on the forward strand.
AATAACTTAAATAACCAGTGAAGGTAGAAATTGTAAGTTTAAGCATAGAAATGGTTCCATGTTGCTTTTTCTAAGCTCTGCTAGAGGAAAGGAAGATTATGTCATGTGCTTGAAATGGCTTGAAAACGATTAACACCTTAAGTTGCCTCAGCCAGAGATGATCAAAGTCTTAACGTCTCACACAGTGCCGCCACTAATGCATCCCTCCAAGTAAATCTTTTTTATGGCAGAGTAAGTCAAAGACATGGCCTTCTTTCCTGTTGTCTGCAAGCGTTTCTCCTTTCTATACAGTTCGTGGGAAGAATTAGAGTTTGACCCTACTTGCTCCCCCCTGGTGCTCTAAGAATTCATGAAAAACACAGTGTAAAAGTATGGCAATGAATGCTTTAAAGTCAAAAAAAAAAAAAAAGGAAAAAAGAAAAAGATAGCATGCGTAGCAACCAAGTAATCAAAGTTCACAGGCCTAAGCTGTGCTGTTGTTGAATGCCTTTTCTAAGTTCTCCTCAGTGGTTTCCATTGGCTGGAGTCATTCCATCTGTGCCTGTTACTGCCTCTGAGTGTGTCTGTGTAGTATGAATCTCTATTATGATACTATTTGTCCTACCAAGTAATACAATATTTTGGCTGTTTCTGAAGCTACTGTTGGGGAAAATATGAATTTCTATTTCAGTTACATTATTCTTTTAAACTGTCTAAGTATACTTTACTATATAGTACATATACTATATACTATATGTACTTTAAAGTACAGACCTTTCTAACCATTAGCATTAGTGGTTCTGAAAGGTGATTGACTTAACAGAGGCAGGTTTAAAGAAGTGAGTGAAAAGACATTTGAGAGTGTAAAGCCAGTGGTGGGAAGTCTGTAGATCTGTGACTTTGAGAGAGATGCGTAGATGAACAGAAAAATTCAAGGTGGTGAACAGAGAATCTCTGCTCTAGTTTTTGCTCGCAGCATCTTTTTCAAAATGTTATGTTCAAGATATTACTTTTATGAAATTGCTTTTCTTGTGCACTGTATGTTGTGCTATGTTTGAAGTCCCTACAGGGACTTCAGTTTAATAACTGCACTGTAGATCTTGTTCAATTCGTTATATCTAAATTAATTCAAATATTTGGGACTGTTGCTTTCGATGGTTGCTGTTGCTGTGCTCAGTACTGACTCATGCATATGGAATTCAGAGGTTTAAATAGTTCATATGTCTGTACTTTGTAGAACACGTTTGTAGCCTAAGAGGATACAGTTTAATGCTCTTTGGGACTTTTTGGGCCCTTTGTGTTTCTTGCTGTCTTTGCTTGTTAAGATTTCTCTGGAGATAGGCAGCTTCCGCTTGCGTGTGGTAATTGTTGACATTCCATAGGTAGGCGTGATGAAACCTTCAGTGCTCTGCAGTGTACTGCGTTACAATGTCACTTGACAGAGAAGTTTTCTCTGCAGATGATGTATATCATCATAGCCTCATTATCATTTTAAAACTCAAGCAAAAAAAAAAAAAAGCTACCTTTTGAATGGTTGAAATAACAGAAGAGGGAAAGCTGTCCAGAAGTTCAGAATAAAAATGAATTGATATCTGCTATGCTTGGTAATGAGGATTATGACTATTGCTCTAAGCTTTTTGTGCCTCATATGAGTCATTGGTACCAAAGTTTTTCCACCATCTGTTTAACTGCTGTGGTTTTAGGAAGACGGAGAAGGAGGTCATTTGTCTTTTCAAGACTGTTTTGGATTTTTCCAGGCACTCTGCTTAAAGCTTGTTATTTTAGCAGTAATGATAATCATATAACATGCTTCTACAGAGAGTGCTTATCATATCACGTTGCATAAATGCACAGACATGGCACCTCCATGTGCCCATGTATCGTAAAGTGATATATAGCAGCATTCGTTTCATTTCCAGTTTAATGCAGCTTAGTATTTCTGCAGCTGCAAATAAGGTCTAGGGTGAGTTTAAATAACACTTGACAGGAAAATAAGGATCAATAAAAAGAAGTGGGTTTTTTTGGAAGGAAACTGATTTTACTAATTGTGACATGAATTGATACTTCGTCCAATCTATTATGAACAGATTTAGTATAATTCAGTTAAGACTTGGTTGTGTCTGAGTAGCTATATAGTAGTTGCATGACATTAGACATTACTTTTTGAAAAATCAAATCAAATGTAATTTTCTTATTCTTTGCAAAAATAACATCTCTAAAGACAGTTTTACATGTTAGATAACTTTCTTTACCCCAGTACCCCATTTACCTAAAGAATAAGTTCAGGTCGCCTGTGTTTATGTGTATAGAGAAAAACTATAAACCAGTTGGTTCATTTATCTACTAAAAAATGATCTTTCATTACCACTGTCTTGTTTCTTTTTTTAAATCTCCCCACCATTTTCAGTGAAACTCCATCTTTTATAAACAATAAGTGATATTGAGTGAATTTTGTTTACTAGTAATGTATAATGGAGAATTAATGTCAGTATGTAGTGTGATTTCCTGTTTAATTTCCATTTAGTTAAAGCTTCAGCAATGTAAGGACGGCAAAACTGCCTGTGAAGAGAGAGAAGGTGGCTGAGGTGGAGGTGCCTATGATTTAGCACTTCCCAAAAGTACGTTCAAAGACAATAATTATTCTCATGCAAGATGCATCTGGTCAGTCTTAGGCTCTTTAAGCTACAAAGGAAGTTTAAGGCCATATTTTTTTTTCTATGTTTACCATAAACATAGTTTTCATTCAGAATCTAGTACGTAGTAAAAATGGAGGCTAGAGTTGGTTTAATTTATGTTTTTTTTTGCAGCTGACTATGATGGCATGGAAGAATAAATAACAAATACAGATGAAGTGACTGTTCTAATGAGAGATACAATTCTAGGTATTTTAGGTTCATGTGACTATGGAAATGTATTCAACTGCTATTTTTAATTTCAGTTAAGATGGTCACTCTGTGAATAATGTCATATGTACCTGCATAAATGGGTTTCTTCAAAAAGGGAAGCAGGATTACATAATCCCTGAAGAAGCTTCTATTTTTGCATATATTTTTGAAAATTTGAGGATTAGATTAGGACTACATGTAAATTGGAACAGAAGTAAATAGCAAAGCAGTGTGTGGCATTGATAACCAAGCAGACCAGTCTCTTTCTCAAATTCCAGCTATTTAATTATTTAAAGCATGTAGAGTTTTTGCAAGGAAATGATAATGTTTTGGTGAAGTTACAGGAACTCCCATGAAATGCACTTTCAATCCCAACTTGTTTTAATAAAGATTTTATCTGAAAATTTCATAGGTGTTTGAACCAGCTCCAGCATTTAAATCTCACTGGCACAGGATTGGCATCCACAGGAGGGGTTTTGTGCTTCAGCAGGTATTATCAGACCAGAACTTCTGTCTTGCAGACATTCATGAGCTAATGAAAAGGAAGGAAGAAAGTGTTATATCTACACAGATTTGAAAATAATTAACGGGAATGGGGAGAGGGAAAGCTTTTTACTTTATTAGCAGTTCAGGTGCCTACATACCATAGGTCTAATGTGTAACATGAAAAGATGGTCTGTTTTCCTTTGTTGCTCTGAGTGGTTAAAGAAGAATAATTTCCACTTCAACATGTACTTAAAGCTATGTATACCTATCCCAGCCTCCTTCCCTTGTATTTACAGATACGTGGGAAAGAGAGAGGTAGATAAATTTAGCAGTTAAGTAGGCCAAAGAGACACGAAGCAATATTACTATTTATTTACAAACCTATTTTTGTACCAACGTGTACCTATGGATTTCTTATTTCTCTTTTCCTAGATTTGTACTCTCTATAAAAAGTTGCACCTCCCCTCTCTTATGTCTTCAGAAGAATAAGCCTTGCATCTAATAAATGGGTGTTTTTTTTTTTAAATCTTTGGTGTAATCATGACAGTAGGCCTATCCCTCTTCCTGAAATATCCAAGAAAGGCTGAATGATGCTTTTCCTCAATCCAAAAATCATTCTAAAGGTTATATTTCGAGGTGTGCATTTAAATTACTAAGTGAAAATGTCGACAAATATAAGGGGGGAACTTTGAAAAACAAACAGCCCAGAATAAAGTTCAACAACTCCCCTTTTATTCCATTGCCCTCGTTCCATTGAATTCAAACCACATTCAATCTGTGATGATGTAAAACGTAGAAATTCAAAGAGACTTTGGAAGACGATCTATTTTATGATAGTAGGTGAAGTCCTACCAGTATTAAGTTTGGAGTCATGTTTGCCTGGACACATTTGCTTGTCTTTTGTATCTTTTTAGAATGTAGTTTTTCAGATGAGCTATTTCTTATCACCAAGGTAGGTGCTTAGAGTACACTGATCATAAAGGTACTGTAATAAGTTGATTTGTTCTAGATTTATACTTTCAGGCCCAGGCAAAGTCAATACAGTTAATTTTAGCAATTATAAAGATTTGGAGGTTTCAAACTAAAAGAGATTCTATAGTCATTTATTACTGTATTTATTGCTGTTTAGAGATCTCTTGGAGATCTCTTAGAGAATTGAATTTAGGAATATTTTGAGTAGATTTCACATAAATAAGAAAGTCACTTTTAACTTCTCTTGAGAATTTTATGGCGTGAACCCCATCTGACCCTGGAGCCAAGAAGCTGCTCTATAGGTGATGCTTTTTATTGGATTGAGTTTAAAGAAGTCGCAGTGTCGTTCCGACTGCCTTTCATTTCAGCACAAATGTACTGAGGTAGTCTGTTGCTTTATAAAGCTTTAAATAGAAAAACTGAACAGGTGGTTTGGGTTCAGGAAATAAAATAAGCTATATTATTGTAGACAGGGAAAATTCTTTTCTCATTACACACTACTTGGATAGAATTAAGCAGACAGCTCATGCTGAGAAATTTGAAACTCGGAGAATGCAACAGTTAAAAAGACAGACAATAAATGCGGTAGTAATTCAGGGATGGACCTAAACAGTCTACAGTAGAGCAGCTAACTGAAAATAAACAAACCAAAATAACAAAAAAACCATCCTGTTACGTTATCTTTGACAATGGAAATCTATTTTATAAACGGAGCATAATGATGACTTCATTTCTCTGATTAAAGTTAGTCATCTGTTTATTTTTCCAGGGTTAGTTAACTTTATTCGCATGGGATTATGTTAGCAATTATGTTTAGAATAAAATCTCTCTTCATTTTTAAACAGATTTGGGGGAGGAGGGAAGAGAAAAAAATATTTGTTTGCCACTCAGTAATCCAGTCCAAATGTTCAACAGTCCCTCTGTGGCAAGAGACAGCATATGACTTTTAAGCTAGACTTGGTGCTGAACACATTTGAACAATAAAACCTTAGATCACTAATATTTGAAGTATTTATTTCTAATTTGTTCACCATCTGCTCCAAGATTCTTTGGTTTATATTACATAGATTTAAAGGCCCCAGTACTTATATTGAAATTAAAAAAATATAAAGTATTCTGTTAACTTGGTCTGGGAAGTAACACTAGAGTGTTACATGTACTCCCTAAGAAGTTCAGAGATATTTTGTGTTGGATTTTTATTGTTTCATGGCTTATCATCCTTTTATTTGTTAAATATAACATTTCTTGGAGAAATTGACAACGTCATCGTGGTATTTTTATGATTATTTTTTTTTTACTATGTAATTAACAATGTAAAACCATCCAATAAATTTAGAGAAAACTTTAAGAGTAATTTTAGACTGTGCTGATACATTCATATATTTTAATTTAGAAAATCCCAGACATGAATGAGTGTTATGCATTAAATTCAGAAACTGATCACATGCATGTTGGAAGGTATCCAGAGACTGGGCGAGCAAAGACTACCACTTCCTAGTTGTGCCACTGAAATGAAGATTAACTCTCTAGAGAGGGTAATTGAATTAACACAGCATGTTTTATGTGCAACAAAACCAAATTTACCTGTATCACTACTTTGCCTACAACTTTCAAGGTACACACTAGAGTGGCTGTGAATAAGCTGACTTTTTACATTAAACATTTGTTATCTCTTCTTAATTATATTTTAATGTTAAATTTTAATGGTTTAATTATGTGCACATTACCATTACACTCTAAGAGAAATATTCTGACTTAAGACTGATGGCTGTTTTAAATGATAGATTTATAATTTGGTATTTTTTTCCACGTTGCTTAGGTTTTTTTAAGCACAGCTAAGCAAATTAGTAATGCTAAAACAATCAGAAAAAACCAAAACCTGAAAATACTAATCATTTTATTTTAACTCTGATGTGTGCATTATGCATTTATATAAAGAAAACATTCATGCCATATCATTAGCAAACAAATAATAATCAGTCAGACATGAAGTATTATTAAAAGACAAGAAGATTTTATGATGAAGACAGGAGAAATAATAGAAATTTGCAGAAGGGCTGTTGTTGTATCTTGTAAGGAATAGCTAGAAAATTAGATTAATCAAGGAGCAGACATTTGGAAGAAAGTTTGTGTGAATGCCTGACAGTCTTGCTCTTTCCCTCATTTCAAATGTTGGCAGGGTAGCATGCAGCTCCAAGGGAAATGTGCTCCTTTCATACTTGAGTAATTGATGAATTGTATGCAATATGCAAATGAGAATCCATAAATCTTATGAATGACAGCTTAATTTATGTGAGCCTTAATGAATGCAGGATTAGATTTTAATTAAATATCCTCAAAGGCACCCTGAGTAGTAGGTTTTTTTAGGCCTTGTTTTTTTGAAGACTTGTTTCACATGCAGTGCATTTTATGAAAGAAGAAAATCAGGCAAAGAACTTTGTAGAAATGTTCTTATGTTTTAATGATAAGCATTGTTCTGTTTTGTGAAGCAAACAGGACTTCAACTGATAATAAGCATTTAACAAAATATCTACAGATCTTTTTTGTACTTCCTACACAATTTCCCAAATTTGATTACCTTTAATTGCTGCTGGCTTCTGATATTGTATGCTATTTTTAATTACAGGAAAAGTTATTAAAACTTTTCCAAAAATAAATAGTATCTGCAGAAGAGTTCATTAAAGTTTGATTTGCTATATGAATGTTTTAAATGGTAAATCTAATTCCACTAAAATAAGGTGCTCCCACCCCATTTTGAAAATTGCATCTCTAGACAATACATAATGAGATAAAATGGTAAATAACACAGAAGGTTGTAAATAACATTTAGCAAGCAGAATTCTAAGATAAAAAGTGTTTTGCAACGGTGCCTGTTATTCCCAGCTGTCTTTGGAGTAAGCAGAATGATCCTGTTCCTCTCACACCTGTTTTAGATTGGTGTAATGCTACCAAGAATGTGGCCAGAGACTGCTTGAGTTGGAAGAGAAAGTGGAGCAAACCTCAGAAATGCAGGCATTGAAGTTGTGCAAGGCGGGGTTCCCCAGTCTGATTTCATTGATAGCGTTTGTCTGTATTACTTGGTAGTGCTTACGGGGCCAAAGCATCCGTCCCTTCAGGTAACTTTTCTAATGTCCTGTATGTGATTCTTGCCTTTTGATAAGCAAAGGCTTCCATTTGTTGTCAAGATCTGATCTTTTTTATTTGGTGGTATTTACAGCTGTCAGCTGTGAAAATTGTTGCCTCTTTCAAAAAAACTCCAACTCTTTCTATTTACAATTGTAGTCTTCCCTGTGAAATTCAGCAACTTCAGAAAATCCAGAAACTTACGGTTTTCCCCTTCTGACTACAGCAGTTTATCAGTGACTCCTTTTCCAGCTTTGAATAGTCAAGAATCTTCCTCTTCAGTGTCTCATGGATGCTGATCTTCAAGGCTTGTGTCCGCATTCTGGCTACAGTAGTGGCAACTGGAGCGATCTTGCTGTTGCTTTAAGCTGAAGTAGTGGCAAGGACGTGGGAAAGGGTAAGGAAGAATTAGTAATTTCTGACTAGTAAGTAGGTATAAAGGAGTCTCACACATCCCCTCAGCCCTGACACAGACCAGTGGGCAGGTGTGGAGAACCCCTGGGAGAAGTGGACTTTGCCACAGTCCAGCAGTGCTTACTTCCTCTGGATGCTCCAGCATAGCTGGAAGCATAAATAAGAGGCCATACAAGAGTCTCAGGAAAAGAAGACAGAGGACAATTAGACAAGATTACTCCCAAGGGTCCGGTGGCATTCTGATTTAAAAGGAAGTCAGGTAGGAAATAACAGTTAATGCAAAGATGTAACCTCCTGCTTAAAACTGCCTTGGTGTAGGTGGACCAGGGGCAGCTACGATGTTTAAAGATGGTCCTAGAGGGTGTTCAGAGAACTTCAGATCAGGAAGTCTGGATCTGTACTTCACAAATAAGTAGAAAGAATAGTGCTACTGGGCATTGGATAAATGTGATATACCAGGGAAGAGTCAACACTGCTTCTGTAGATAGAGATTCTAAAAGGATTAATGAATATGGAAGAAAGGACTATCCAGTTGCTAAAACTCTCTTGGATTCTCAAAACACTTCTAACAAGTTTTCTTTGCAGGGAATTATGCTGTCATTTGGAAAATATCTGGTTAAAATGGAGGAAACTTTTTTTATTTGTTTTGTTTGCTCATTGAGAAAGGTCAGTACTGAAGCCTTGTGCTGGTCTGTGAGAAGACCTATGGTTTTCAGAATTTTTTATGCAATATAGTAACAAAGGGAAGTAATAGCACATCAAAAATTAAATGTTACACTTTTTCTGACTAGAATAAAGATGATGGATCTGAGGAGCACAGACAGTAAAGGAGGAAAGGTAACATACAGGTCTGTAAAATTGGGAGTGGAGTAAGAAGGTCAGAAGGGAGCATTCTTCTAAAAATTGAACTGAAGGTCATCAAATGAAACGAACAGATGGTAGATTTAACAAAAAAAAAGCGTCACTGCTTCACACAATTCATACTTAAGTTGCCAGATATACTGCCACAGGACATTGTAGATGCCAAAAATTGATAGAAGTTCAGAAAATCAGAATTAAAGTTTAGGTAAGAAAATTCCATCAAAGAAGGTAAAACAACACTGCACAAGGTTCAGGAAATCTCTGGGATCCAAATTACTGGAGGCTGGGAACATATCCTGACATTGTATCACTACATGGTTTTCTTTTTTTTAAAAATCTTCCTTAGGAGGCTGGGACTGGTCATCATCAAAGAGAGGATACCTGGGTAGATAGGTCTTTGGTTTCATCCAGTATGGATGTTCTTTGGTTACCATGATACGTGTTACAGCAATTAGGTATCTCTGGAGTCATGCACAGAATATAAGGAGAAAGCATAGAGTGCTTGTAATTGAGCATGCACTCTCAAAATGCTAACAAGAAGATGAATTCTCATGTTTTTTGATGGGGAAAGGAAAAGAAAAAATGAGACTGGCATGAAGAACAGCATATTTGGAAAAGAATATATTTGTTGGCCGCCATTGTTATATAGATGATTGCTGACTGTAATTATCAAGACACAGTTAACAGGTCTGGTAAATGCTTAAGTAGGAAGTTTGAATGGATATTTGATATTAAATTGGGGTGTGGATGATGTATTTTCGGACAGTTGAAAAAAAAAAGGGAAGTGAGAGAGGTAAAAGTGATTTTCATTTCTATCCTCTCACTTTTCTCTTTTAAACTAGAACCTAGATATGCTTCCTTTCCAGAACTGTAAGTAATTTGCAGCACTTTTATGTTTTAAAGGCAGGTGTCAGAAGATGTCTTTTTTCAATTATTTTATCTGAATGCTGACATTTTCTTTTCACAAACTTCAAATGGTGACTGTGTCAACAAAAGGGTGTATGAGTCCCTTCATCTCCATGAGGAACTTAAATAAGGAGCTCCAGTAATGACCCCACGCATGCTAATAGTTTATCAGTTAATGAACTAGCAAAAGGGGTGGGAGGGAAGATGATCTTCTCTGAGCATGGATCTTTATAGGAAGTATGTTTAAATCAACGATGTCAGTGTTACACAGCCTGTGTGAGCTATTTCAGACATGGCTTTGTGTTTACAATATAGACTTTTATAATGTCAGTTAGGCTGAGCTTTACAAATGAGCTTTGAATGATTGCTTACTGTTATTTGCCTAGGGATTCCATTCTGACTAGTAACTTCCATTTGTGAAATACAAGTGATACTTAGAAATGGAAAAAAAAAGTTCCAACTTTTATATTAAGTTAGTTAACGTAGACTTAAATTGGTTTTATTAGTTGATGCATATAAAATGAAAAGATTGGTAACATCCCTAGAGAAATAAACGTAAGGTAACTCAGCCACTGAAAGCTCTAATTTCTTCCTATATGAAGATTTATATCTACACGTCTATTTATATACCTATATGTTTCATATATTTATTTTATATATATTATATATATATTTATCCATCTGTCTATCTGTCTTCCTGAGGAAATTATAAAAATTCATACAAGAACTTTGAAGCCTGTAGGTAGAACCTGTGCATATATAGCACATATATTTTATTCCTTGTATGCTGATTTTATTTACTTGCTCTTTCTGTGCTAAATATGACCGCTCATTTTGATCTTAAAAGTAAAAAGGATGGATGAAGGTGAAAGAAAAAGGAGAGTCTTTGAATTCATGATTATGAGATCCAAATAGAGTTCCACAAGATAAAATGCCTCTGTAATCATATTTAACAAACTGTAATTTGCAGCTCAGCTGTATGCTACAGTTTGCATCAGATTCACTGCCTACAATGCGTAGATTTTTTTTGAGAAGACCTGCACAAAGTTTATAACAAATAAATTGTTTAAGTGGAAATATGTATGGATTCTCTGCAAAGCGTGAATTTCATGTTGTGAGAGGAATCAAGCCCAATGTATCTGCTGTAATTGTGAGATGTAATTATAAGATCTCCTTGAAAAGGACGTTTTTACAGATCTCGATTTGGCTTTCAGCATTTATGAATTTGAATTGACATCCTCAGCACAGTGCCAATTCCGCATGACTAGATTCATTCCACAAATGGAGTTTAAATGGCTGCGTATATACTGCTTAACTCACCAGGGCAGGCTTTCATGCGAGCGTCAGATTGTTAACCTAGTGTGGGTTTTGGGAAGAAGGTGATTTTAGCTGTGTTGTGCCACTTGGTGTCCTGACCAGGGAAATAAAACAGTCTGGTTTCTTTACCGGTATAGACAATGCCAGGTCATTTTAGACTCATGTTAGCTTTTAGCCAACTGGATCTGGGGAAGAAGAATTGCCACCCTCATTTGCACAGAGGAATCACCATTTTTTCCAGTCTTATAAGAGCAGAATCATTCTGCTGTGCCTGTCCTTGGCTGTGGAGGGAACAGAAAGGTCTCCACTCTGCTTGAATCCCTCGGCCTCCAGATCTACACGTCTGAGCCTATTTACCACCTGACTGAATTGGCACTATAAAGAGAACCTTCAGCCCACTCCTCCTGATATGTTTTCTTTCAAAATCCATCCTCTTCCCAGTCAAAAGAAACATAACAATTTTATTTTAAAGTAGGGATTAGGCCTCTGTGTCTGAGAGTTGACAGTTTTACTGATTCCCCTGAGAGAAAGCTTGAGAACTAGCTCAAGTCAGTCAGTGTCCAACATGCCCTTGCAATGAAGATGGCCACCTTATACTGGGATAGCAAGTATGTAGCCAGCACGTCAAGAAAACTAATCACCCTTCTCTCTTCTTCACCGCTGGCAAGACTGCATCTGGAGTGGTGAGTCTGGTTTTGGGCTCCCCCGTAGGAGAGAGATGGGCATGAGGTAGAGTGAGGACAGTGGAGGCCACCAAAGTGGTGGGAGGCTGGAGCATGTGGCCCGTGAGGGCAGGCAGTGGGAGCTGGGACTCTTCAGTGTTAAGATCAGAAGGCAAAAGGAGGGTTTTGTTGAGGTCTTCAGCTACCTAAAAGGGGGACTCCCATCGTAAAAGAAGTCTTCCTTGTATCTAGTCTAAATCTTCTCTCTTTTAGTATAAAACCATTACCCCTTGTCCTGTTGCAGTAGGCCCTGCTAAAAAGTTTGTCCCCATCTTTTTTATAAGCCCTCCTTAAGTACAGTAAGGTATCCATAAGGTCTCCCTGGAGCCTTCTTTTCTCCAGGGTGAACAACCCCAACTCTCTAAACCTGTCCTCGTAGGAGTTTGGAAACATGTCTCTTGATTTGCGTACATTGATTGTATCTGATTGATTACTATTGCTCTAGGCCTCTGTATGTTCACCTCTAAAGAGCTAAGTGCTACTGAATTGTTTGATTTAGCATTTGATTTTGCCTTGATGGGATTGCAAACACGGAATACATTCTTGCCTACAACAAGAATATTGACAGCCTGCAACATATGCATTGCACGTAAAGGATTTTGAAAAGTTATTGTAGGTGATACTGTCTGTGGTAAAGTGTCATAAGCCACCTAATAATCTCATCATAACTGACATGGGAGATGCTTTTATAATATTTACAAAACCACGATAAGGTGGATTAATATGGCAGTTGCATTTTAAGCATCTAACTGAAATCTGTCTGAACAATTGTTAGCAGTGATGATCGATTAAAGGAGACCCTTAATGGAAATCATAGAAGAACCCTGAAATTAAAAGCAGTGTGAAGGTATTCTAACAATTTTGGAAGGTAGTATAACAATCTTGGACAAGTCTTTGCAGTGATTATGTGTTTTCAGAGATAGGTCATAGTGTCCCGTGTCTTTACCTATGCATGAGTTTTAATTTAGAAAAAAATGAAGTAGGTGACTTTAGTGATACTTGATTTGTGCTACCAGTACACATTTCAGTGGATAAATGTGTTTGTATACATCTTTTATAAAATAATGCTGGTTGACTAGTTTCCTTTGGCTTTGGTAAAGATACACTGATACTAGAATTGTGACTTTCATTTTCTTAGTTAGCTGTGCTGTGGTGTTTCGATGTACTTCCAGTGTCAGTATCTACTTAATAATTTAATCTGTTATTTAATGCCAGGTTAGTATTTTCAACTGGTGTTTGTATTGTAAAAGACACCATTATATTCCTATTATTGTCAAAAATGAGTACCAGTCCCAAGTGGTGTTGGAGACACTGAAGGAACCTGAATAAACCTAATTGCTGTTAGGTAGGTAGTCACCATATCCCAGATGCATACATACTGAGTTACATTATTTTTTATGAGCCCTCTCTTCTTCATTCACTCCTCTCCAAGCTCCAGAAGCACATGTGTGATGAAGATGAGGGAAAAACTGGCCTTTGTGCAAAGCTTCAGTAGCTAAGAAGCTCATTGATTACAGACACATCGTATCTCATGCTATAGTTATAGCCTTCCAGCTATTTGCTCAATGTGAATACTCACATCAGTAAAAAGCAGAATTTCTAGACCATATTAGTATGTAGAACATTCTGTGAATTGGTGCAAAATGTAATCAGAACAAGGAGAGTTCAAACATTTATCAAAAAACCCACCAGCTAGTGATCCTGGTTTTTTATCTTTAAGACAATATAATTAAGTTGTAATTATGTTAAGCACAAATAAATAAAATTCATACTGCAGAAGTGGATCTTCTGAATCCACTGGGAGACCAGCACTTTAAGTGTGGTCGGTTGCTGCGTAGAATGGAAAGGTTTGTGAAGTTCTGGTACATAGCTTTGTTTTCAGTTATGCTGACAAATGACACATATGCAGAAGTGTTAGGTCAGAAGGTTTGAAGCATTTGTTGAGTAATGAAAATGTAGTAATTAGACATGCAATTTGGTGTTTTTAACGGCTCTTGACTTGCCTACATCATATAGGACTTGGTTGGCGCCAGGTAGGCTTGGCAGCAGCTCTGAAGAGTATGAGTCATGGGAATAGTTGGCAGATACCAGAGATACTAGTACATATCTGAGAAGAAAAAAGTTCTTGACCTCTTTCAAACAAAGCAGAGGGAATGTAAATACCAAAAGCTATAACAGTTCCAGCCCCTTTGCTATCCAGTTTTTGGTATACTTTCAATTTCACGACATCATGGCTTACCTGCTTGTTTAATGGCCATTTAAATTGAAAGTGAAGATTATTAAAAATCAGAATATATTACTGACATTGCTGAGGTAACTGTTGTCTTGCAAATGTCATGGTGGCTTGTATTACCCATTGTGGATGGCTCTAGTTGGTACAATATAACAATTTTGGTTTGGGATTCTCTTTAAATGGAAGATTTACACTTTATTGTAGAGCAGACTGATGTGCAGAGGCTGGAAGCTGCTATGCAACTGCCATTGGCAAAAGACAGAAAATTTTTTCTCACCCTGCTGCTGCTGCTGCTGCTGCTGTAGGCAATATAGGGATACCTGCTATGATTCACTTAGAAAATGTTATGAAACATAACCTTGGAAGATCTGTTCGCAGATACCTACAAATGAAGTTGCAGGGACATGAAAAAATATTTCGGTTTTCTTGCAACTCTTGTTTCAAAGCAGACAAAACGATAATTGAGCAAAAGAGATTAAGAAAAATCTATATCCAGAGCACTTGAATACAAAATTAAAATGTAGTACTGCTTAGCTCATCTAAGTCATGTTTACTTAACTATTTTCTAAATTTCTCTTGCCCTAATATTGGGTCAGAAGCTTCCTTGAACCTACTGCCGTGTTAATTAACTCATTAAGAACTTGATAGGAGATTTATGCACTGTTCTTTTACAGTTGTTGCCTCACAATCAGCAATGAAAATATGAAACAGTAGAAAGATTATTTTTTTTAATTTTGTATCCATGGGACAGAGTGTTGTCAACAGATTTTTGTATAAAATTTTAAATACAAATTGTTGCTTTGTGAAGAGCAAGCTTGATTTAAGGGTTTTGGAAAAACACATTAATTACTAGAAGGATTAGAAAAAAAAATATAAATTTACTTTGTAATTCTGTGGTGCTGAGACTTCAATGGTCTAAAAATGTGTTAGTTTTTTGTATTTCCTTCTGATACTCAATTTGTATTTTTGGACCTGGCTGCTTCAGTTTATCTCCATCCATATTAATTTCTTAAGTTTTCACATAAGCAGAAGAATATATCTATTAAATAACCTTTAGGTTAGGTGCAGATTAATTATGATTGAATTGAAACATTAAAAAAAGCTGTCTTATGTAAATGCATATGAAGATACTGTGCCCTCAGTTTTTAAATAGAGACCCCTTTGGTTAATGGGGAGCTTTGCTTTAGAATTATTGGTATAATATAGCTCACTCAGGTCCACTTAATCGATTTGGCCATGATAACTGAACATTTTTTTTCCATGAATTTTCTTTATTGTTTTGAAAAATGTATGAAGAATGCATTTGGTGCTTTGCATATGTGGTGCTTTCTATATATACTGCAAAATGCTGACAGGGTAATGATAAATTTGCTTCTGGCATTGAAGGGCTGTATCTTGAGGTGACTTTTCTTCTTTGGTTCTTTATTCACATAATGCCATTAGTATTGTTTGTTACAATGTAGGATATTTATAACAGGAAACATCTGTGGAGCAGTAATAAAGAATAGTTTTCATAAAGCAGTTTTACATTATCCTTCTACCAGTATCTGATAACAGTCACATTTATCTGGGTGTAGGAACGTTCTGACAGGTGTAAGGGATAACTGATTGATATAAACTCACTACTGCATGAAAATGAACCTTTTGATAAAGACATCTTAGTTAGAACTGATAAGTAAAGTACAGAGAACATAACTGTCTGCTATTATGTATCATTTTATTACCTTTATGTTGATCTTGATCTTTTAAATGGATAGTAAAGCATTGACAAAAGATGACTGAATATAGACATTTGTATAATGTACCTTTAGCGGGAGCATAATCTTTAGATCAAGGACAACTTAACAGGCAAAGGGCTCATAATTCATTAAAATAGAGACACTATCTAGTTCATAACATGAAAAACTTAAACAATGCGGTATTCTAAGGACTCAAAATTAATACTTTTTCTATTTCTTTAAACTATAACTCTATTTAGATTTTGATGGATTGATAGTCAGAAGAAAGCGTTGGCTAAAAATTAAAAATAGTTAAGAAATTTATTTCCTGTTTTATCAGTTCCCAGAGCTTTTATGGGCATATCCATGTTAACATCTCTCTGATATTAAGTTTTGAGCAGATGGATGCCATGAAAATTATTGCTTCATTTAATAAGGTAGAAATAAAAGTGTTTCTCCAGTT
This sequence comes from Gallinago jamesoni, assembly GCA_025769975.1. Lineage (NCBI taxonomy): Eukaryota > Metazoa > Chordata > Aves > Charadriiformes > Scolopacidae > Gallinago > Gallinago jamesoni. The sequence continues at coordinate 164,680,099 of JAOQGH010000001.1, forward strand.
ACGTGTTTTCAGTGAACATGTTCTGGCTCTATTATTAATACGGTATTCTGCTATTTTAAAGAAGAAAATAAAGGGAAACCTATAAAAATCAGAAATCCTATAAAATCTAGAGACTGTTGCCTTGATTATGCAATAGCATCTTACATCAGCATGTTGTTGGAGTCAGGGAATAAACATCAGCAACTTTAATATTTTGACATGCATTGATTTAATTTCACATAGAAATAGGGTCAATAAAAACAGCCAAGAAAATTCTAATTAATAGGAAAATGTAATAGACGAAAACAGAAAGAGAGTGGGTGGACACCCATAGTATTTTTCATATGTTAAATATTATTTCAAAATGTTTGTAGTCAGACAACATTTATTTATGCTTGTTTAGCAAAAAAATATAGGAATTCCAGCTTTCAGTAGAGTCTTTTTGGTGTTCAGTATTTGTGATTTACTAAATAGTCTTTTAATTCAATGTTTTTTTTCCCCTTATGTCTGAGACTAGTACTATAACTGCCCAGTACTACTGAGGTGGAGAAGAGAGTAAAATAATCTAAAAAATCATGATAATCTGTGCTACTTCTTAACCACTTTTGATAGTTTTTCAACTTTTATTTATTTAAAAAAAAGGTAAATTTTAAGAGGAAAAAAACTGCATTTACCATTACAAAACATTGTACATCATTGTCTTCAAATAGTAAAAGTTCGATGTTACGTATGGATGGATGAATGCACATGTGAATGTCTTGTTTATTGTCAGCTCATCAGAACCTGCTAAATCGCACGAGGTGTGGTAATCTGGTTTGTTCATTTACTGTGTTTTTATTTTGAATAAAAATAAGAGGAGGGTGGTTTCATGGAACATACCCTTGGTCTGAGATTCACCCTTTCAACTGTAGAGTGAAAGTGGCCTCTTGAATCACTGGTAGAACCTGGACATTTTATTTTTAATCAAAGAGATTTCCTGTCCTAAATTTAAAGGAATTTATGCACATGATTAAGCAATTTCTTGAATGAGGGCCTTCATTTTTACCAGGAGGATACTTCATTTGAACAGTAGTTTGTGCTGTGTAATTAAAACACGTTATCAGATTTAGCTTAATTAATGTTAAAACAAAACAAATGCTTGATGCCTAGTTCAAGGACATTAAAAAATGGCTTTCCTGCTATTTTTGATTTGTCATGTTGTGCTAGTGCTGAAAGTGAATGAATTATGTTACGTGCCATGGTGACAGATTCTTTTACCTGAAGCGTTGTTCTGCATATAGCACTTGTCTGAAATCGGTTGTCCAAATGCTGGAGAAGTCCATGTACAGCTTGTATGCAAATTATTATCTTTTAATCTGTTTATGAATACAGCAAGGTTGAGGTAGCAGAGGTCTGAAAAAATTAACATTGCATTATCTTTGTTTTCATGGAGTTAAAACTTTCAGAGCATGCTGCTAATAATTGTGGTTAATTTTTCATGTTTGTATGGCACCTGAAAAAGAGAGTGCTGTGAGATTGCCTCTTAAAAAATACCCCGTCTCGGTCGAAGGCGGTATGTCAGTGTGTCACTGAAGTTTTCATGTTTAAGAATTGACTGCATAATCCACCTCCTGTGACTCTTATCTCTTCTACTCCAGAGGCCAGTAGTAAAATTTCACGTGCATCAAATGGCAGGAGAACTATGTGACTGTTTACATAGGTTGTTCAACAATCTTTGAAACATATCAGCATATGCATGTTTCACATTATTTCTTTCCTGAGATATTGATCTTTCTAATACATGTGTCTAATACATGTGTAGTATTCATGTGCTGTTTTAGTATTTATGTTCTGAGCCTGATAGCATTGGTATTATAGTATTTTATTTTTTTATTATCTTTATTTTTCTAAATCTAAGGGGAACTAAGTTGATATATTCAGTTTTTCACATCATGTCATCCCAGTTGGCGATAAATGTAGACTTGATAAAAAGGCTGAAGTCTAAGTAAACAGAAGAGCTGAATTTCCATTGCACTTGAAATCATGGTCCCTTTAATTAAGTAATGAGACTTACCTAATTTGGGGATAGAGGATGTTGACATACATGGCAGTTTATCTGGCTACTTCCATGAAAACTAAAATTTTCTTCTAAAAATGCGAGTTGAATACACAAAAAACCTAAACAAACCCAAATTAACTCTTGGCTGGAGACAACATTCTTGAATTTTCAAAATGGAATTCAGCTTTTGAAATAATTTCTTGTAGAAAGACATATAAAATCCTGGTTTGAAACAGTAGCAATCCACACCTCTGTAACATGTCTTATCATTAGTGCTGGCACATTTTAAAAGTGAAACTTAATGAGAAAAAAAAGAAAGAAAAAGGAAAATCCTGTAAAAGTATAAACGAGAAGCAAACCAAAACCCAAACCACACAGCTGACCTTTTAGAATTGTTTAGTGGAATTGCATCTTGGCACAGGCTGATTGGAATAAATGAACCTCTCCTGACCATTGACTCTCAGTGTCTTAGAAACTGAATTCTGGAAGCATAACATGTATTAGCTTTGGTGCATTTTTTTTTATGTATTTACAGGTCTTGGCAATATCTGAGAGACCTTGTTTTCATTTCTGGTCACCACCTCAGCAAACTAATCAATGAGGCATGAACTGCTATCTGCAGAGAAAGAAATGAAAAATAAACCAGAGATAATCCTTCAGTTAAAAGGTTATTCTGTGCGATAAAAGCTATTTTGTTAATTTATTTACTTACTGGTACAGTGAGATAAAGTGAGAGAACAATTAGGGAATTCTAGTTGAAAGGATTTAAAAGGGCAATGACGACTTAATATTTTAGGTTATGTGATTGACAATGTAGTTATACAGATTTCTTAAACTATAAAAAGAAGTTTTCAGTGTGTAAAAATTCTATTTGGTTCAATTAGTATTTTCTGCTGTTAATATCTTCTCTATTAATCATATCTTCATGCTCACAAATATTAGATTTAAACCATATTTTATTCTTATATGGTAATTTGGTTAAGCTAGGATAGGTTGTTTGGATGAAGTATCTGCAGTAATAATGGTTTCCATATATTAACCATGTTTTTCATATTTTCATATTTCCTGTTCTTCACAATGTACTAAGATGCTTAGAAACTTTGTTGGTGTTGACCTATATATATAAACTGGTAGAAGATATTTGTAGTTTGCAGACTACTATGTATTATTTAATTTGGTTTATTGAAACTAATTAAAAAAATGAATATTCAGATAGTTAATTCTGAATGTAAACACCAAGAGTAAGAAAATGATAGTAAAATCCATACATAAGATGTTGCAGTAATTGTTTATTTTTCCCCAGTTTATTTTTATTTTTATTTTTTATTTTTATTTTATGAAATCTTCCTAGTGGGAAGGTCTGCATTGATGTGATGTAATTTTGTTCAGTTGCAAACAGTATTATAATAGAATGAATATTTCACACATGCATCTTTACCGATTCACTGATATTTTGAGAATGAAACATATATAGGTAGATCTGTCTTTCTGCAAGTCTATCAAGAGGGTTTGGTCTATGCTTGGGAAAAAAGTAACACAGTGAGCTGTCCCTTCACCTTTTGGAAGTGGATGAAATTTTGTAGTATCCTGTGCCTGCAGAATAATCCACCATTAGGAGATTCAATATGTAGTTGTTGACATTTGATTGACATAATTGTTGAACTGTACAAGTTCTGTCAATTTACAGGACTGAGGAGTATCATTGCCAAGAAATTTTCTGTTTCTCTTCTGGATCTTCATCTTTTCTCTGCATGAGGATTGGCCTTTCCTTTTTTATTGTGCTTAGAAACTTGTTTTTCATTCTGCTGTTTTCTTTCCCACTTCCATTTTCATGAAGCCTGTGTTTGTTCAGAACCATGAAATTTGCACCTTTTTCTCCTAGCACGGGAAGAGAAGATACTATATGTTGCTCAGTTCTAGTCTTTCTAATTTCTTTTAAGTGGTAGAGACATTGACCAACGTCTTGCAAATTAGAAGCACTTTTGGAGGAGATGGGTTGACCTTATCTTCTGTGAACTATCACAGCTATGATACAATTCCCACGACAATCAAAGGTGGTCTTTCCTTTAATTATGAAGAAAAAGGCTCATGACCACTGTTGCCAACAGTGGCAAAGTAACGATGTTGGAAGGGTATCAAGAAAGTCCTCTATCATGCCAAATCCAGGCAGTGGAGATTCTAATAACGTCCTGTTCAACTTTTGCTCCAGACTACAACACAGAGGCTCTTTCATGGTCCTGAACTTGCCCTTCCAAGGGAAGCATTTCAGTTTTCCTCCTCTCTTTGCTCACTGCCTCCACCTCGTGGATCTGGCTCACCTGCCACACAGGACAGTTTTCCAAAGAAGCGATAAACTCAGAAGAAGTGGATCAGATGAGATATGTTCAACTCAGCTAGTTGGAAGTAGAAATGGATTGTTGAAAATCAGTCATGCCAATTTAGAATTTCTGAAAAAAAAAGGGGGGGGGGATGGGCAGCTGGAGGAAAAAGTACTAAACTGTGCTTGGAAGAAGAGAGTTATTATAGATGAAGGTTGGGAAACTGCAATGAAACAGGCATCTTCCAACCTAGTAGTTACTGGCTGCATTTCACAAAGCATCTCTTCTCACTCCTTCCTCCCCCACAGAGCATCTTTGTTTCCTATTTAAAAGCTGTGTTTTTCATAACATAATAATTCATATTTATGTTAGTATCATAGTGTGTTAGGTGTTTTCCCAATATGCTCGACCAGAAGCTGTTCTGAAGGACTACTGTCTGACATGTCCAGACAAACAGGGCACTAAAGGAAGACATTGCTGGTATGCGTGTATGCTTAAAATGCTAACATTTAATATTTACATTGCAGTTGTATAAGTTGTAGCTTGTGCAATACAGGATTGGCCCTGTGTTTTGTGACTTTATTAGATGAAAATTTATATGCACAAGCAGAGTAGAAAAGCCCAACAATTTAAGGCTAATTTGACTTAAGTGTTTTTGGTGATGTGATTGCTGCTGCTGCAAGCCAGCATAAGCTTTAACAAGTTCTCATTCTTGAACAAGTTTAAGCGAATATAACCCCGCTTTGGTCTGGAGTTTGCATTTTTCTTCTGTTCAGAGTGGTCATACATTGAACTTGATTGTAACCTGAAGAAAATTAAGTGTCTATATGTAATTATTGTGAAGGATGTGGTACATGACCAGAGCATGTGTTCTGAGCGTCTGCAGTTTAAGTGGAGTGGTCACCACCTTCTTTAAAAACATGGTTACAGAAAAAGAAGAAATATGAGAATCACAGAATTATTTAGGTTAGAAAAGACCCTTAAGATCATTGAGTCCAGCCATAAATGTAACACTGCAAAGTCCACCACTAAACCAAGTCCCTAAGAGCCAAATCTTTTAAATACCTCCAGGGTCGATGACTCAACCACCTCCCTTGGGCAGCTTGTTCCAATGCTTGACAACACTTTTGGTGAAGAGGTAGAGGCAGAGACTCTTTGCTCTCCAATCGCGACAGCTTAGTAGTCAAAGTGGGATGTGGGGTACCTACTGGGTAGCAGTAATGTTGTTTGTATGAGAAAATGCAACAAATTGATCAGCAAGAAGACTGGTATCACAAATAGGCCATACTTATTCTGGGGTAGGAGACTCTCCATCCCCGTTGAAGCTATTCAGGTATATGGAAGAGAATGAAAGATTTCTTGGACAAGAGAAAAAATGAGCTTGTGTCTGTGTCATAATGATAAGGGCATTCATCTATATGGTGAAAAAGTTGAGTGCTAATCTACGCTTAGATAATGTTTTAATGTAAACTAAGCAAAATCTGGAGAAGGCAGCCACACATCCTCCTCCCAGATCAATAGTCTTACTAATGTTAGATTTATACTGGATGATCTTACAAATGTTACATTACTTTTTTTGTCTCTGTTGTTTAGTAGACTCTCAGTCTCTCCTTCAGACTTAATATTATTATCTTGACCTGCCAACAGGATGATGATTAGTTCTTTTTAAGAAAGTAGAGTTGTATCTGTCTGCTTGGATTGAGAAAGCCTTTTTGTCTCTGTATTTATTTCATGTTCTGGATAAGTAGTCTATACTTTAGACTATTGTAAACAAGTCAGTAATTGCTTCTGTTTCTGTAGTAGCTGTGTTAAAGGTGAGAACTGTAGCTGCCTAATAGTTAGGCAACTAGGGTCTCTATATAACCACTGTAGCCACAAACACATCCCCAAAGTGATTTATGTCATATTAACATACATGAATTAAAAGAGAAAGGGATGACTAGGTCTTGGAGGGAGTGTCTTAGTCTCCAGAGAGACATTGTAAATGACTAACTTTGCCTGAATACTTATTTCTGGAAAATTTGGGCTAGATTAAATTAGTATTCCCCCTTAAAACTTTTCTAAAAAAAAAAAAAGTCAATGCCTGTAAATAAAAAAGTTTGCGAAATGACTAGAATACGTTGTAATGAAATGTTTGCTATTTAAAGATTGACTTTTTCCTAATACTTCAAAATATATTTTACTTGCTTTTTGCCTGGATACTTAAGTCTAGATATGAGCTATTCAACTTCCAAAAAATAACAGTATAAATTTGAAACACCATCACAGTCTTTTCAGAACTCATGGGAAATGGTGCCACATCTAATACATTATTTATCAAGCTACTATTGCAGGAATAACAAATATCTTAATTAGTGGAATTAATCAATTATGCCTTCATACATTAGTTGCCTGTAGTCCTCTATAAGAAAAAAAAAGTTTCTTCTGTTATGCTACCTTTTAAAAATGTGGTTATCATGCTCTCCTTCTTTCAAGCATTTAGAACAAAGTCCTGATAATTTAATTACATGCCTCATTCAAATGCAGGATCATATGAACCTGTAATGGCTCAAATCATCTGTTTACTAATAATTCATCCAGTAGTGCTTTTTTTTGAAGGGAGAGGGGAAGGGAGAACCTTATCTGCAATTTCACTTTGGTACAGTATTATAATTATAAAAGAATAACAATATAGTTGTACAGTCTGCCATTTAGTTCAATGTTTTTGGGTGCATTTAAGCTATTGAATTAATCTCACTTTTAAACAATAGAATATAATACTTTAATAGCTTGCCTTTGCACTGGCTTTGTGGGATGCTGAAATTAGTATTATAATGCACTGTGTATAGTTTCTGCTGAATCTGATTGCTTTAGCAGCAGTCAGTTTGATAGTATCAGGTTCCAGCTTGCATTGCTGGGTCAACATGGACCCAGGCCATTAAAGGAGAAAGGTTCAGGGAAAGTTCATTTCTATTGTTTTACCATGGTTACAAAACAGAAAAAAAAGGAGAAATCCTGCATTTGTAACATATTGCTTCCTTGGGCCCTGAAGGTAGTATGATCTTTTTTTTTCTCCTAAATTGAACACAGAAATATAAACCTCCTGATTATCTGTAATGTAAACAAAAGAGTATTTTCTGATCACTTTTAAAGTAAAACACAGATGTTCTGCATTGACTGCTGATGTCATTAAACAAAATGTTTGTATTCATTTAATTTGATCTCCCAAACTGTTAGCATTTAAATTTGTTACTAGGTCAATAGAAGAATTAAAACTTGATACCGGCTGTTATAATACTGACTTTTGTTTACATATTTTTCACTTTAATTAACTCACAGTAAGCCTGTTGAAATAAGTATGTTTGCTTTTTCTTTAAAATATAACCTGTCCATAGAAGCGTTTTCTTTTTATTGTGGTTATAAAATAAAGAAACATTTTTATGAAAAAGTGTGATCTTAAATGTCATCATATGTGTTTAACATTTACAACAAAGTTGTAAACCACTTGTGAAAGGGTTTAAATTATGAAAGGGTTTAAATCTTAAGATAAACGTGTTAGCTACATATGTAAGAAAAAAGAGAGAAATGATAAAGGAGTTTTCACAGCATTAGTATGTTTTACATGTGAACTGTTGAAGAAAGCTAATTTTACAGCAATGAATACTTCATTCAAAGAGGTAAATCATGTAATGGGTATAATATAGAATAAAATTTGCTATCTGTACCAATATGAAGAAATTCTGTAAAGCAGAAGGTTGCACAAACGTTCTCTTAATGGAGAGTTGCATGAAATTTGAGTGAACTCTGAAGGTTGTGACACAGCATAATCTTCAACAATATGTTTTTATTTATAAAGGCCTTTATGTGTAATTCCCATAAGCCACTTCTTAGATAAGTGAAGCTATTTGTAGATCTGACTGTTACACAAGTCAAAGAGATAATGGCATTCAAGACAATGTTAGTTATGGAAACTAGCTTACAGGGGTGAGTGTATGTTTGTTATTTTCCAGAGTTGCCCGCCTCTATTATTATTAAATGTGATCTCATTAAGAAAAGCAAATTTCACATATGCTAAGCTGGGCCAGGATGAATGTGTACTTTAATTTAAGATCTTTGGGGAACATGCAGATAATATTGTTGACTTAGTGTGTGTCATTAATCTTCCAAGACGGTGGTGCAAGGCATGTGCTCTTAGGGTCTGTCTATGCAGAGGTTTGCAGGAGAGGTCTGTCTCTGGTCAGTGGAAAGAGTCATCTCCTTATACAGTTGCCATTGACTGAATTGATGTTTGAGTCTTAACAATAAGATTGTGGAAAGGAAGAAAAATAAAGTAGAATACTTGGTTGTTGTTTGTTATATGTGAGAGTTAGGAAACTTTATAGGGTGCAAATGAGTACTAAGTAAACACTATTACCCTTTGTTTACCCTTGACTACACTTCTAGGTTTGATATGCATTAGCAAATGACATCTGTTTTTTCAGTTGGCTAGCGTACTCATTTTCTTTCTTAAATGATTGTGTTAATGTTAATGTGCCCTGCTAATCACCTGCAGGGATGGTAGGGTACTTCACAGACAGGTGCACACACACATATATGTGTATGTAGATAGTCTAATGATCAGCCTTATAGATCAGGGTTCTGTCGTGATGGGGAAACTAGAGATGATCATCTCACCCCAGTTAGAGAGTTTCACTTGGTGAAAGAGTCATAAAAGCTAGATTTGACCTGTTTACATACTGTGCATTTCTGTAGCTCACTTGCGTGGTGCACAGTCTCACAACCCAGTGGGAGAGATGATGGCAATCAGTACTTACTAAAAATGATGAAGTTTAAATTGATTCCTCCTTTACTTTAAGGCATTTTGGGACCACAACATCTATTGCCTTGGGAATATCAGCCTAGAGACTCCTGTATGTGGAGACTGTGAGACACTATACGGTCTCTATATACATACAGAACATATATATATATATATATATATATACACACACACATCCATACACACATATTTCACATAAAGTGTTACTGTGTGTGAGAGAAAGCTTTTGCAAGGAATAAATCTCCTATGCCTAGGACTCCAAGCCCTGTCTTGTCATTATTTTTTTCTGAAGTCATTGAATAAATGGATAAATTGGAACAGATTACTGTTCTGCTTAACTGTTGTGCTTGCCAGACTCCTTTTGTATATCTGAGACTCTATACTTGGAAGATACTGCTTAAAAACCATAAAACTTTTATCTCTTTAAAAAGACAGTATAATGAAAAAGCGTCATTACAAACATATTGTACTTTGCCACTTCATTCAGTTCTATTAAAACAGGTTATATCTGTTACCCAAGTCAAGAAAGTCTTGAAGACATCACTCTGACCTTCAGCCAAGCATGTAACCAAATGTGTTTCTGGACAGGGTAATGTCTAATTTCATTCCTGTTCTATAAAAGGGATAGCCCTCTGCTGTTTTTGATTCCTAAAACCTTGATCCAATACCACGGAAACCTGCCCAGTTCTGCCAGAGTAGCGATCCGCAGCATAGAAAACATATTGTTTGGTTGAGTAAGTGTTTCTTTGGTATCATGTTTAGTACTGGGGTGAAGCTTGAAACTGCCAAAGCTAATACAAAGTCTCAAACAGCACCCGTGAAAACGTCCCTCTTAGTTTGACCCAGCCCAAACCATGACACGCATGACATTTTGATCAGTGTTTACAACATTTAAAATTCAGAGATTGTCAGCCAAAACAAAATCAGGAGAAGAAACTTTTGGATTAGTTTATTTGATGGTTTTGGATTGATTTTTAAGTTATGCATGTGGCCTAACATTTTCAGAGCCTTTTCAGCATGTGAGCAAGACAGAGTGATATTAGCAAAGTAAATATTTATTGGTAAGAAAACAGAACAGAAACTGAGGTACTCAGTTTTTGAAACTAAGGCTTTCAGAAAAGTAGAAAATATGAAGAGTCAAAACATAATTGTAAATTGACACCTGCTTTAAGTCTTGCCTAACAATTGGCGTGGAAAGAAAATGTGTTTGTAATTATTATGATTAATTTGTATTTCATTATCATCTTAATGCTCAGTCAGGATTTGAGCTTCTTGTGCTACGAGTTATATGGAGAGAGCCAAAAGATAGTTCTGTGTACGTGTTACATATGGAGATATTCCAGGCGTCCATCATATGGATGTATATACTGGCCATCTGCAGTATACCCCAGGGGAACATGCTGCAAGTCTATGGTGCCATTTTGACCATCTTGGTAGTTGTGCTCCTGTAAGAAATTCTTTTATATGAAATTCTGTCATACATGTTCCACACTGTGAAAGATACAAAGATCATAAAAGGAATTGAATTGAAATTGTCTCAATCAGAATTCATAACGAGAATGCATTTACAGCCATCAAAATTGCACAGTGAATTTATTTTTTCTTTTGGGGGTTCTTTATTTTGGCTAATGTGAGATGTTTTTTTGAGACATACACTTAGATCATTTCAGACCTATTGCAGCAGTAATGTAAATTAATTTCAAAATCTAGTATCTTTGTCTCATAATGTGCTTTGGAGATGGGATGTAAAGGGACTAAAGCAAGTGGAAAATTTCCAGTCACAGAGTAAATAGTAAATCCAGAGTAAATCCATGGTTAGGCACGTTAAATTACATATTAGAATGAACTTCTCTGTATTTTTTTTCTTTCTGTAAAAAAATTCCTTTGCTATCTTCCTATGTAACTGTATTTTATGAAGCTTCACCCAAATGGAATTATCGGAATTACACAGAAATATAAATAATAATAAAATCTTACCAGAAGGAGATACATTTTCCAGCTCTGTTATCTGAAAACATAGTACTTGTACTACTTAACAGAAATGACTGATTAACTTTTCAGTGTTTCCCTAGGATAACACTTTAGTAGCAGACTGTTATTTCAGATAGGGCAAACTTTACATAAGATAGTTATGGGAGAGCTTTGAGCACTGGCTGTATTTCAGACCTGCAAATAACATATCTACAAACACTGACTAAAGGGTTACAGTGTTATATTTTACAAAATCACCTTGATAGCAATGCCTGAATGACTTTTAAGTTGTTGAAAGGATAACGGATAAAAGTGTCTTTGGTTGGATCACTTTAATATTTCTACTTGAGCATATAGTACAGTCTATATATTTTTTTTTAATTTAATTTTTTGTAGGAGTCTTGGATTGGTATTCTGTATCATCCAAATTACTATAGTACTACTACTGCTCAGGAGGGAGAATTTGTGCTACTGTTCATGTGGTTATAGATGTTGCTCTGCAGAGAAAAGGGGAGGTTGAATTTGGGCAATTGTTTCTGTTCCTTGCCTTGCACAAGGAAAATAAAATGCAAATTTATTTCACGATATTCCATAGTAGAATATAAAGGACAAGCAAGGCCACATCCAGACTTAGGAGGTTGGAACGCTGTAACACACCTGGGATCTCGATTTCACAGACAGGCAGCTTTAGAGGCCTGGGTACACAGATGAGGGATTTTTCTTGGAATATACTATAATTTATTTTTTCCCCCACGAGTTCTTATTTTGCTGTGTTTTGGAAGTAAAGTACAAGGAGAGTACACACAAGGATTTATTAACTAAAGGGTACCTACAAGGGTAACCAGCTCTCTCTTGGTCCACATGGAGTGATGAGCGTTGTGCTGGGTGTTGCACAAACTCATTGCTATACTAATTGCTGGTTTCTGTCCCAAACAATTTGAAGTCCAAATGTCAGATGTGAATCTAATGGTTTGCATACTCACGAACTTTTAGTTTAGGACTTGCTTGCGGATACCAGATAAGACTGCACTCAGTCACAGGAGACTGTTCTCACCACTGTTACTTGGACAGTGCTACTTAACATAAATGTCTTACTCTGGCTGTAGATACCATCTGTTCAAAGAAACCTATGATTTTAATGTTCACTGCTCATCTAGTTGATTAATTGATAGATTTGTATTTATACATATATGCAAATACAAAACACCCTATTTAATGTTTAAGTTCTTCATTTTAATGGGTATTAAAACACATCTATCTGTGTTTCATCAGCTGGGCAGTTGCAGATGAGTCTTCCCAGTATTTCATATCGTTACTGTTACTCTCAAATGTACAATAAAAGTCACTTTTAAGCTTTTATTTGGGTGGTTCCAGCAATTCTTTGGAATTGTACGGTTAATGAGTGTGGGTTTTCAGAATTAAAAATAAGGTCAATAAAGGGCAGTGAACATTAACCACAGTCTCTGGCAGAAGCTAGAATAAAATTTTTCATTTTGAGTATAAATAGTTTTTTAAAGGGCAAAGGGTTTAAGATATAGGCAGCTTCATTAAAAAGGTGACAGTTCACTTGTTTCAGCATTTCATGAGAAGAATTGTGGCCAATTAAGTGATGAATGCATTCAGATATTACAGTGGATACACTTATATGATAGAACTCCATTATCAACTGTTATGAATAAGAATAGCATATTAATTAACAGACTGCCAGGAGAACCGGAGTATTTTTGCAAAATACTTACCTTGAATAGTACAGTATTTTTTTTCTTTCTTAGTTGAGCTTAAATCAGCATTGAAATGTTTGTCTGTCTTTAATTTAATACAGGTGATAATGAACACCAGCTCTGTGACCCCTTGAGCAATGGTGGGCTTGTTTCATATGTAGGTGTTTTTCTTTCTTGTATTTCTGTTTGTTTTTTTTTTTTTTTTTTTTTTAAATGGATCTCAAAATGGCAGCTGCTGCCCAGTTAGTTCTACTGGAAAACAAATCAGGTCTTATTTTTCTAAACGAGTTAAACAAAAATTTCTTAAACGTATGTATGTATGGTTATATATGTGTTCAAAAGAGAAGTGTGCTATTCTATGGCCTAATTCTGCTTTGAATCTAATTGGTTATTTGTACATGCAATTATCTGATTTATGTTCACAAATTTGTAATTACATGTGCAAGTTCTATGCAGAGATGAATGCAGATGGTTAGAAAACAAGCCTTGAAGCAGGACCGTTCATTCCAACTAAAGTTCATACATTTAAATCATTGTTTCAGGCCATCTGCAGACTCTTAACAGACATAACCACATCAGTTACACTGGCTTCATATTAGGAATCATCTCAGCAACTTGAAGCAGAAACTTTTTTAAAAAGATGAAAGCTTAAAATTCTTTTAGATTGTGTCATTATGGATCTAACCTGCCTTTCTGGCCTGTAAGCTCCGAGCTTGACACTTTTATAATATACATAGTAGATGCTGTTTTGAGGGGATGTTTTTAGAATTAAAAGCCTAAGAAAAGATGAAAACAGTTGAGGAAAAAATAAGCTTTGCATCTGTTATACTTTGGGGTTTCATGTGGGCGAATAACACTGTTAGAAAGAACCATTTAGCTTGCATATTTAAATTATGGGTGCGGTTTGTGCTGTAAGGTTGAGTGAAATGGGAAAGGCATCTGTTATAACTTGACAGAAAGAGCATTTGTGGGAAGCATGCACTTTAGATCATTGCTTTTTGTAGAGTGGTTTTTTTTTTTTTGGTAATTAGAAGAATTATTCTGAAAAGACAGCAGTGTAAATAGAGGAAATAAATATGATTTTGCAGTTCTTGTTGATATGATTTTACCATTCTTGTTGGTATTGCCAATATTCCTAAATAACTTTCTTCAGGATCTTTAGTGCTGTGATTTCTGTACTTCTATGCATGTTCTGAGTACTCTTTCTGAAGCAATGTTTCTGTCAAGTGAAAATATATCAATATGGTTTGAATTTATGCATAAGTTCTGTTTAATAATTACATTTCATTGTTCATTCAGACTTACTTTCTACTCTAGCTTGTATGGCTGTCATCGTCAGAGGCTTGTGTTTCACAGTTATTACATAATCATGAGAGCCAACATGCTTAAATGTTTTAAGAACTTTCAGGCAGATCTAGTGTTTCAGCTAATTAGATGAAGCAGTGAACTTTTGGGCTTAATTTACTTCTGACATCATAATTCTGCCACCCGACAGAATTAGATTAATTTCTTATCTGTTTTTCCCTTTCCAATAGATGGCTTACAGATCTCAATTTCATTAAGAGAACAGACAAATTTCAGTAATATTTTAAACTTATGTACAGTCACAGCTATATTCAAATCTGGTACTGTAATTTACTCCAGTAATGCTCAGCTTTCGAACTGGTTTTATTTGCTTTCTTGCCCTTTAGGTTGTTCACAGATTCAAGTAGTATGGTCAATCAAGCAGAATCTTTTTCTTAGACTCTTTCATTGTGTTTTTAGTGGGACTTCAAGTGAGAGCTGGCAGGTGTTGCTAGAATATATATTCTATATATTCTTGCACTCTTGCACCTTATATCTTGTGCACTTCTACCAAGAACATTCCTGATCTTGCTGAAAAGTAGTGTGGTTTGAGCTGCAGTGTTGAGGAAGATGGAAATGACATGATGTTTACACGACTGGTCTGTTAGGAAAAGAAATAATTCCACAAGGTCTTCTCTACCTCCCAAAATCTTAGTATCCTAGTACTCTCCAGTGCTTGTCTATTACTGCGGTAAATGGCTTTGGAATGGATTATGGAGTGCACTATATTTTATTCCATTTAGCTTAATTATTTGGACCACTAATAAACTGCTACTGCATTTCTGACCAAATATCCAGGTTTGGCCATTTTGGTTCAAAAATAGCAGTAAAGTGTTCTGTTAACGAAATGCATTATGCAGTATGCTTTCTCCATTACTCAGTCCTGTAACACAATCTGATTCTTTTGAAGATCATTCATATACTTCTTTGTGAAGATTTTTAAACAGATCTTTGTATTTATTTTTATCGGCATTGTTTGCTGTCTCAATAACTCCTTCTAATATATCATGAGTTCAGCACTAATTATTGTGTGAGAACATTTTCTGTTTAACTGTGAGAAGAAAAATAAATTTAAGGTAATTGCACGGAGAGTTTTATTGTTTTATACGACTGCTGCAAGTAAAAGGACATGGTGTGATTTCTAATGTTTGTTTTACTAACTGCCAAAATAGATATATACCCAGTATTAGAATTGCATTCTTTCGCTTTGTTCTTGAGTGGGAGTAGAAGGAGAAAACTTTAAATAGTAAAGTATAAGGTTTAGATCGATGTGCGTTGTCATTTTTTTGCCTTTAAAATGCTAGTTCAGTGCATTAGAAATATTTATGAAGGTTACCTTGGCAAGCAAGTGTTTTCCAACCAAAGGAATTAAATTACACAAAAGGTTTATTCAGTCTTCCTAGACCTTATTTTTCAGGATTGACACGCCCTTGGCTCAAGCCTTATTAACGTGAAGCCTGCACGTATGACGTGCGTGGAAGCTGTCCCGAAAACCAGAAACACCATGTATACAGACTGGGAAAAGTCCAACTCAGGTTGTCACAGGACACCCCTATCTTTGCATTAAGTCAGCAGGTAGCCTCAGTCAAACACGTAATAATCCCTTCCAGTGGCCTTACTTTCATTCAGCCAGCCTCTTTGAGGTCAAAAATTCTGTCTTGGGCTTTGAAGTACCGAGGGGAGGTAGAAGAGCTGAGAAATAAAGCCTAGATTTTCAACATGTACCCAAATGAGATGCATAAATGCTGATGTTGCTAAAATTGATATTGATATTCAAAGCTGTTCTAAGCAGTTCCAAGAACATAAAAAATACATTAAATAAATGCACCAAATGCTTGTTACAGATTTGCTGCCTATCACCTTCGGAGTGTAACTCTCCCCACCACTCCCCAGTATTACCGATTAGGAAACTGCCTGGCCAATGGCAGCTTCACTGCATCATGTTTGCTCAGTTTCAAATGAGGACAGTATTTTTGTGCGCCGAACTTGCTCACAGACAAGGTTAAAAATAAAACTGTAAATGTTGAAGACCAGCCCTGAAAATAATTACTTTTGGCTAGAAAAGCAGTTTGCCTTCCTACAGCTGGTCAGAGTTGCTGTTTTCTTTAGGGATACTTCATGAGTTGAATAAAAATAATTCCAAAGAGTGAAAGTTTGTTCATCCAGCATTAATTTTGCACAATTATTCGTCAAAGTCAGGACATCAGAAAGGTAAATCACAGCCGTATCTGAACTTTGTTGCGCACTCTTTTCATTTTACGGTACATGTTTCGCTATGCAGTCAGTCATCTGTAAAATGGTAGTTATGTACTCTGAGAGGTATATACTACTCCTGAAGAGTTTCAGCTTTTTGGAACCAATACCTTCCGTGGTGCTCTGAATTCTTAACAGAAATGAGTGGGAGGAAGTCTACGTGTCTGAGGCTTTCAAGGATAATCCCCTTACATTTTAAAGTCATGGCTGTCTTCTGGCAGATAGTGAAAAGAGCTGAATGAAAAGTTAGGTGAATCTGTTTACTTTTAAAGCCTGCAGATAAACCCGTACCTCTTTTTCCTTCACCTCATTCCACATGATCATGCAGGACCAGATCTTCTGCTGATTATGTCTGCTTTTAATTGTTTTGCACTATCAAAGTGATTTCTAGGAGCAAGCTCATACTTTGATAATGCAATTGGAGGTGTATAAAACTTTAAAAGTGTAATCAAAGCACAGCATTTTAGCTGATAATAGCCATTGATTCTTCCATTTTTTATTCTTTAATTCAGCCATCTGTTGTCTAGATTCAGTAACACAGGAAGGATGTAAGACTAATATATGCTGTTTGAAAGACCAAAAAAAGCACTACTTCAGAGAATTTGCTGTATTTTAAGACAATATACTCTAAATTGCTTCTCATGTTCCGTACCTTTCATGGCAGTCACAGTGCGGAAGATGTATATGCCCTTTCCTTCAAAGATGAAAATGCTAGAGCCATAGTATTCCATTTGTGGAAGTTGAAAGGATGAAATACAAATCTGACCAAAAATTGATGGATTTATTTTCAGTGGTTCTGGAAAGTGTTCTAAATATCTAACTAGGTGATGCCGATGAAGAAAATATTTCCCTTTCATTTTGAGAGTTTCAAGATTCACCAGTCTGCACCTTTAGTTCCCCTGTCGCATAATGATATATTGTAATTGTAAATCGTGATAATTGTCTACAAACGTAAAGCTTAGTTGTCTTTGAGAATGTATTCTAAGCCCTGAAAAAAGTGTGTGCAAATTTTTGATACAATGCTTATACAAGCCTATATAAGGCAGATGAGTTTTGAGGGAGCTAAATGTATTTAGGTGCTTCACTTTAAAAACTAATTTATGTTCAGTTATGTTAAGTTATGTTCAGTTTAAAAACTAATATGTGGTTCTGTAGGAAGCTTTCATTTTCTTCTTAACATATGTTAAGATATCTCACACATGAAAGCTTCAGTTTTAGAGAGAAAAAAACCTAACTTACATATTTATAGTTCTAAAAGCAGAAAGAGTGACAAGGTTTCCATTACATATCCTTTTTAATGGATAAACAAGGAACCGGTAACTTCCTTTTACTTCTTCTCAGGTCATTGTGGCTTCTTTCGATCTTTGTTGAAATTGTCTAATTTCTGCTTTGTCTAATTTAATCTTCAAAAAAATTAAACAGTGGAAATGAAGACCAGCTATGACTTCCAGATGTAGGTCTGTTTCTTCTAGTGTCTTCTTGCAAAGTCCCAAAAGACTCCTTGACTTCTCTGTACTATGACCCTAGGTATTCACAAGACTTATGTTGGCTCTTTGAGTTTTGGCACTTCACTGTGTTTATCTTAGCTCTAAAAAATCCAAACTGTAGTCATCTTCAAAACCAAAATGAGTCAGCTTTGAGTAGTTTACCCATTGAGATAATTAGCATTACCTTAGGAAGTCAAATGTGTCTTCAGAAAGAACCAGTGTTATTCTTCCAAAAATTTTATTCAGATAAAAGACAAAATCTTATAGTATCTTTTATATCTCTATAAAAACTTATACATAACATCTAAATTTGAGTAAAAAGAGCATTATCAACAGTTCTTAAATGATGATTTTTGTATCTCAGTGACATGAACTAGAACAGTAACTTACATTGCTCTGGCATTTAAAAATATCTTTTGCATAACAAATCAACTCATACCTATTTAAATTGTATTTTATTTTAATACTGAAGACAAATCTACTGGTTTTGTTACAAAACAGGAATGTGAGTACCTTGAAGCAGGCTTCTAATCTTGGAATGAAAGTGAACTTGTTCTAATGTAAAATAAGTAGGTCTTTACTATACACAAGATTAGGAAAAACACCAACAAAACGATTCATTAAGCTATTTTTATCATTCTGTTTATGATAGTTAAACTCATTTGCTATGTTTTTAATGTTTTTTTTTAAAGAGTTTATCATACAGCTATAAAAATGATAATGAAATACAAAACAACATGCAAGTTTTCTAATAGAATCAAAGTTACTATTTTTGAAAGTAATTTTTAGAAACTTTTTTCCCCATAACTTTTGTAATGATTTATACAAGATTTTTGCAAGTCTTATAGTTTGAAAACAGATCTATAAAGTGGTAGTATTTCAAGTTAGGAATTTGGTTAATGAAGCAAGTACATATTAAAAATAACAGATTAAGACAATTATTGTTGCTTAATCAGTTATTGGAGATAATCAGCGTGTGCTTATTTTAACCAATCAGAAATTTACTCATTTTAATTGTGTATTGCCTAGTCTGCTATGACTCTAAATCAGATCTTCCAGACCTTCAGAAATAATTCTTACATTTGTTTTTCCACCTTGTCAGATGGAAAAACATTTCTTAGAGAAAGGTCTTATTAGAGTAAACTGGAGTTAGTGCTTAAAAATTATATCAGGATAAAAGAGGTTTGTATCTCAGGAATTTCACTTAAATATTGTTGGATTGGAATTGGGAATTTAGGACTGACTTGGTAAGGTTTGAGATAAATCATGGGGTAGAGTTGGGTCGCTAGGCACAGTTGTGGCATTTAGTATGACATCTCTTTTGTGTAGAGCAGCACAATCAACTTGATGGTGCAAGGCAACCAAAGAAAGAGTTTTGCCTTGGCTATTTCAATATCACTCACCTATAATTTGCTGCTAACCTTTGTTTACAGATTTGGTCTATGGGTATGTTCTCTTAGGCTTTGAAGAGGGGTGGTTTTATTCCTCAAAATCAAAGACGAAAGCATTCAGACGTCAGCATGGCTATATTTGGTAATAAGCACTAATTCTTCAAAGAGAATCTTTGCAGGAGTGAACTTGTTTTTTAAATACTTGGAAGTCATTGGTAGTTTGTGCATTATGCTATGGCACCCTGCTTATGTGTCAGACCCTTCCATACTTATATCACAGCGGTGACTTCAGAACAGCTCATCATCATAGGTATTTAAATTAAGCCATTAAAGTTTTCTTACATAGTGGCATTTTTTTTGTTGGGTGAATATATTAGAAACAGTCCATTTAAATCAGATCATTTTTGTCTATGATGTTTTTATCAGTTTTATGTGTATTCATGGTATGTTTATTTTTATTGTAAATCACAAAGGAAATTTCAAAAAAAGATGGCAGACAATTTGCTTCTGTGAGCTGGAATAAGATAATATTCTTTTCCTACAACTGTTTTTGTTGTTGTGGTGAACGTATGACAATTTTGTTTGTATTAAAGAAAATCAAAAATACCAAACCAATCAAAGAAATTATCAAGCTTATAATTTTAATAATGACCTCAGCTCAGGACATTAAGTTGGGAATTAATGATCGGTTAAGGTTAATGACTCACTGCCTTGAGTCATTAAACTCCAAGAAAATGCCCTGTACTTTGATTGTTTTCGGTTTATTAAAGGTAGGTTGTAGAAGTAGCAAAAAAAAAAAAAAAGCGGGGTGGGGGGATATTTCCAAACACAAGGGGAATGACTGTGAACAGAAATCAGAGGTATTTTATTTTCTGCCTCCTTCTGCAGTCCCAGCGTAACTACAAATGCCATTATCCTTGATGAGAGTTTTGTTAGTGTGAGGAACTAAGGAGCGAAACCTTTCATAGCCACCTTTCTTTTCTTTCTTGTTTTGAAACAAATGATGAACCTCAAACGTTTGACAAAGCATAGGTTAACACTGCAATGTTAGAACTGCACATCACCTTTTTCTGTCAAGTTATTCCACAGTGTCCCCTAAATAAGCAATTGTAGGGTGTTGCGATAGTACCCTGCTATGATCTATACATAAGAATACAAGCCTTTGGATACGCATTGTATGTAGCAGGTACATATTTGCATGTAAGTGGGTAATAAGTATTTTCATTGTAATCTGTACCTAATTTGTATGCTACTTACACAGTCCAGGAGATGGAAAGTTGTGTATGTGAGCATTTAACAGACAAGGAGTGCTTAAATGTGAAGCCCTTTATTTTTCCATACTGGACAGATATAAGCTGCTATGATGGCAGTTGCTCAACAATATCTTACAAATAATTCTGAGTCCTTTCTGACATAAAGTAGTATATTTAAAGTAAGGTGTCTTAGTGAGATTTTCACTTTAAATAGAATAAGGGTTAAATGATAACTTGACTTATCTTTTAAATGACAAAAAATAAAGAAATTGCAAGACCTTTTCACATATTAGATATGTATTGTCATTTATCATCTAGATATCAGGCTAGCAGTGCAAAGTAATAAAACATATCATCGAAAAATGTGCTATAGGTCTGAATCACTCTTTCATTCCACCTCCCAGCTAACTGTAGTATTAAATCAAACAAGCAGAACATTTCCTTAGGCAGCCATTGCCTTTTAATTTCCTGAAGAACCTTAAAATATCATTCATTACAAGTACTACACATATTTGGTTTTTAAAAGTCTCATAAATCAATAGCAGGCTGACTGTAATAATTATTACAAGTTAGTGCATAATTTTCGTGCTGAAGGCTGCATGCAGAACTTTAGCATATGCAAACGAGGCAATTCAAACTGTGTATAGATATTAATATGAAGAAGCAGGTAACGAGGTGCAGGCTATGAATTATGCATCAAGAGCGGCTGATCTTCAATGAGGAAAATGAATTCAGCATGTAATCTAATTAGTGATGGAAGTCTATTACATCTAACTGCAAAAGCAACCGTCCTTGAAACAAATTTATTTACAGTCCATGTTACCACTTGAAACAACTTTGAAATGATGTGTAAGACAACAGCTTAATTGTAAAAATTTTTTTGTTTGTTTGTTTCAGTTCTAGACCTGGAAGGCCTCCTAAGAGGACTCAAAGTGTCACCTCCCCAGAGAATTCTCATATCATGCCACATTCTGTCCCAGGCCTAATGTCTCCTGGAATCATCCCGCCAACAGGTAGGATCGTTAGAAACACCTTCACACGGGCAACCTTTTGAACGCTTGGCTTATACCCACTTGTTAATAAATTAACAGTCTAGGAAACCAGCAACCAAATATCACAACGGAGTTCCATAATGTAACATTATTGTTACATAAATGTATTGTATGTAATGGAAACTGTGGCAGCTGAGTACTTCAAAATACAAATAACTGAGCAAACAATAATCCTTTATAATTTTTTCCCCTGTTCTTTTTCTTTATAAACAAAAAAACCTTTCAAAGCATGAATTATCTATCATTAGACAATAATCTCCTTATTCATTTTTAATAGATCAGATATCTTCTGATTTTTTGCTGCTTTGCTTAATTCGATAACGTCATCATGAATATAGTTGCCTGAAGAAACTGAGTTAGTTAAAATAACTCCATACTGCACACATGTCTTTCTTAATTTTTCATCCTGAAATTCTATTTTTTGATACATCTCCTGAGGCCATATACTAAAGTCATGTAACAATCTGTTTCTCAAACTACTATTTTCTTTTGAAAGTTACTGTAATGTCTCCTAGCAGTGACTTGCTCTTTAGACATAAGCTAAGAAGGGCTGTGTTGCAGGAAGGAGATGAGCAGAGCCAGCTGAAGATGGAGGCACCCAGCGGTCAAGCTGTTGATGGTGGTGCCACATTCTCTCTCTTCACAGAATCATAGAATCGTTTTGGTTGGAAGAGACCGTTATGATCATCAAGTCCAACTGTTAAGTCGAACTTGCCAAGTTACCACTAAACCGTGTCTCTCAGCACTACATCTGTTACAGATGACTTAAATTGTCTCAGATGACTTAATATTACAGATGACTTAAATTTGCTTCAGCAAAGCTTACCTGAGCTTCCACTTCTTCCTGAGTTGTTTTCTGCTTGATTGCATAGCTAACCCCATATCATTCTGTGATTCCGTAAAGGAAAGACAATAAACTAGACAGATCCTAATAGAGAGGAAGATTGCTCGGTATTGGAGATTGGATAGTATACATGCCCATGATCATCTGTCCATTTAAGTATGAGTGTGGTCATTGGCATGGTTTGGCTAACATTCTCAAGAAAAGGCACAGTTTGGGAAATACCACGTTCCAGAAACTGTTGGCAGTTTGGATGCAAATGTCTTACCTGGAGGAGGGAGGAAGGTGAAAAGAGTTTAGCTCTGTGGACAAAAGTGAGGCCATGCCTCTTGGCCCTTAGGGATCAAGAGCTGCTTTACATAGTGAGAGAGACACATAGCCAGAGGTATTTTATTAGAAATTTATAGTTTTTCAAAATGCTAAAGATCACAAAGACTGACAACTCAGACAACTAAGGTCGGTAAGAGAGAGTTATAAAGTAAGCAAAGGGAAGGAGGGATGAGGTTGAGAGTGTAGGCAAGCATGGGAGGGTAGGACTCACAGTGGTTGTCCAGACAGATGTGATCAGCAAAAAAAAAATACGAATCAGGATTAAAATACTGTACACAAAAGGACATACAGGATGAAACCTAGTAAAGGAGATAAAGTTGCAGCGTGAGAATAATAGATAGGGTCTATGTGGGGAAAGAAAGCAAGCTTTATAGGGCAGAAGCATTTGTGTTTATGAGGGAGAGATCAAAAATTGCAGAAGCAAAGGGAAATTATTTGGGGGAAGTAAGGCAGGAAAATATCAAAGGAAAAAATGCATGTGAAAAGTAGAAAGGAGATGACATGAAAGAAGTCAGAGACAAATAAGCAGGCCAAAAGAGGGAGAGAGGAAAAAACCCCTTTGTCAACAGTATCATTTGGGGTTTTGTGTTACAGTTAATATATAAGAGCAGATCTCCCCTTGATATAATATCTTCTGGATGTTTTTTTTTTTTTCTCATTTTTTTTATTTTAAGAAAGCAGCTTAAAACCACAACCAATGCCTAAAGTATCCAATTCCTCTCTAGTCCTTTAAAGCTGGTCATAACAAGTTAATGATAAAAATACACGGTACTAAAACCACAGATCCAATTTCGTAGAATATCAGCCCACGAAGCCAGATGTAGATCTTTTTAAAATGATGATTAAAATAAAAAGAAAAAATAATTCAAAATTAAAGAAAATAGGCATATGTAAGGTTATCATTCATCAAATCCTTTTAGGATGGTAATGCTTTGTTAGTATTTTGCAAAAGAGGAAAGGTTTAAATGAAATCGCTATTAAGTTTGAACTGGTTTCACATTACACGGCTTACCACAACAGAAGGGGTGAGCATGATTTTTTCCCATTGTGGTGGTGTTGAATCTCAAGCAGCACAAAAAAATGTGAACACTGACACTGTTAGCAACAAACTCTTGGATATAGTTTTCCATGGAGTGTGGCTCGGCAGAGGTAAGAAACATCATGACAGCAGCACCCCATGTCAGTCCTTTCAGCATTTTCTGGACAGACAAGTATAAAAATAGGTGTATAACCTGATTTTGTGAGTTTAAATCAAGGAACATTTGTGCAGCTACGTTGTAAGACCAAAAACCAGTGTAAGAGCCCTATGAAGAAAGGACTGCTCTAACCGGAACAGATGACGTAGATGCAGTTATGTGTTACCACATTAGTTAATACTAGAAAATTCTTGTCGCTTGTGAACGTTTTCCTCCATATTTTCACTGTGTACCCTGTGTAGTCATAGAACCACAGAACAGTTGAGGTTGGCAGGCATGGGTGGCAAACATCTACTCCAGCCTCCTCTGGTCAAAGTAGGGTGACACAGAGCATGTTGTTCAGGGCTGTGTTAGGGTTAGAGTACCTTCAAGGATGGAGTCTCCACAATGTCTCTTTGCAACCTGTGTTTCACTACTCTCTGAATCTCTTTTTGTTACTTTTCAATGGAATTTCCTGTATTTCAATTTGTGCCCGTTTGGCAATGGGTGAGAAGCTGAGAAGAACCTGGCTTCATCTTTTTTACTTCCCCTATCCTCCTCAGATATTCATACACATTGATAAGATCTCCCCTGAGCCTTTTCCACATTAAACAGTCCAAGCTCTCTCAGTCTCTCTTCATATGTCAGGTGCTCCAATTCCTTAACCATCTTTGTGGCTGATTACTCCTTGTTCGAGAAGTTTATGAAGTTTGAATTTCCTGTTAGGATCCAGCTCTAAGCAGAAAAAAAAAATATCAAAGTACCACATTGTTAAGTGCTTCCCCCCCTTTCTTTCTCTTTTTTTTTTTTTTTTTGGTAACAAATTCTTCTTTTTAAGCTTTCTGATTGATTTAATAATCTCAGTATAAGAACTAAGTTTCCTTCCTGCCTACAAAAGAGTGTAAGTGATGACACAAACAATTATGTGCTATTTAATGCTCTTTAAATAACAGAGATCTGCAATTATCAGGTATATCTAGGATACATAATGCTATGATTTAACATATGAGTTTTACTTGAAAATTTTCCTTTTCCTGAAATCTGCTGCATGATACAGAAGTGCACATTTAAAGGTGGAAATCCTGGTTTCTAAAGGGGCTGGTTCTGCATGCATTGCTTATGTACGCAAATAATAATAGTACAAAACTGGTCCAAACAGAAAACTCATGCAGAGAGTGTTGCATCATCGGTTAGAATGGATTTGGTTTAGAGAAGGACTTCGGGACTAAGCTGAGATTTAGGGAATACATTGAGAAGGAAAACAAAAGGGGAAAAGGAATAATTTTTTTTTTTAAGGGAGCGTAAAATGAAGAAGTGAGGATCACCTCTTGGGTGATATTCTGTCCATTTTTATCACAAGATTCATAAATATTACCCACAATTGCTGATCTAACCACTACCTTTCATTAGAGTCAACTTACAGAAGGTTCCCAACTTTAGAAAAGACTGGTCAGCTGACAAAAGACAGTCTTAGGTTTATTAAAATAAATGTAGGGCCTTTGAAGGTGTGACAAAGTGAGAGATGTGTAGTAACAGGAAATGAAGAGGTTCTTGAATTATCCAGAGAATTAAAATCTGCCTGCGTTACAAATGATGTAGTCAGAAAAAAGGAAGAGTTTGGTGTAGGTTCAGACAGGTGTACTGACTTTTCAGGCTTATCTGGATAACGCCTTGAAGCCCTTCCAAAACTAGATGTCTCATCATAGTTAACTTTGATCCTCATATCTCTGTGTACTGCAGATCTTTTCTTGGCTAATTGCTCAGAAGGCTTCAAAAGTTGTCTAAAGTTGAAACGGTAGATAATTGTAATTAATCAGAAAAGCAGTGCTGCAGTTCCTGAGCGGAGTGTATGTTATACGTTGTGCTCCATATTTTTTGTCTGTAGTTGCTATATAACATATAAAATGGTATTTCCATTACTTTTCATACAAACTTCGAAAAGAAAGTCTCTTCAGTCTCCAATTTTTATTTTTTTTTCGGTAATTATTCTTAAATAAAGGCCAGGCTGGATGGGGCTTTGAGCAACCTGATCTAGTGTGAGGTGTCCCTGCCCATGGCAGGGGGATTGGAACTCGATGATCTTTAAGGTCCCTTCCAACCCAAACCATTCTATGA
>JAOQGH010000001.1:164706264-164739715 GCA_025769975.1 Gallinago jamesoni
AGGTGGTGAAACAATTAACTACAAAACTCTTGTACTTACTTCAAGAACTGCATCTTTCTGTAAAGGGAAAATGGGAATATAATGTGCCTTCAGAAATCACAATTATAGGGCATGATAAGAATACTACTTCAGATATCTCTCTATAGATACATCTTTGTCCATTAAAAATAAGTAATTTGAAAGCACCTTACATGTTTAATTTATTAATAAATATTATGATTATTATTATTTTGAAAATATTTGCTTTACAAAAGTTACTTCTGCCCCCTGTTCCGTATTGGATACAACTCTTCTTTTTCAGTGTAAAGACACTTATCTTCCTCTGAAATGTCTCATGTGTATGAATTATAACTACTTTCCTGTATTAAACTTCTATTCTGCTTTTTTTTCTCTTAAGTGGTAATCTGAAAATGTAATTTCTAATCTCATCCTTATTTTCTCTCTGTCTGTGTGCCTGAATTAATAGAATTATATTCCAACTTCCATCCTGTACAGAACTCTCAGCCACAAAGCATTTTTGTGGGGGGTTAGAGTATGCAGAGAGCTGAAAGGTTTTGTATAGATTATTTCAGAATGGAGGACAAATGGAGTTCACAGATGCAGCTGTTGATAAAGTGCAGCAACTTTTCTGCTGAAGTAGAAGATGGAATTATTTGGTGTTTAAAGATAGATTAATCACATAATTAAATAATTTCATTTCCTCTGGCTCACAGTTATTGATGTTGTATTAGGCAGAACTGAAAGAATGGTTAAAATATAATTATCATTGTTACTATATCCACATCATATTGGATATTGCCAAGAAACAAGATCTGTAGTTGGAAGTATTTTCTCCTGGTAGACTTGATCCTGTAAGGACTTGAGAATGTATTTAATTTATTGAAGTGAAGAGAGTTGATTTCTATGAGTATTCCACAGGCTAGAAATTAAAAGTTTAAGTTACATACCTAGTAATTTTGAGAAGCAAACCTTTTATTCAGTTATTTATTTTATATAATGTGTACATTTTGTGATCCTGTGTTGGTTAGAAAGATAAACATTAATAAAATTGAGTGGCTATCACTTACTTCTTTTAAAATGCATTCCATTTTAACACAGTGTTTTGGTTATTAGTGTTTAATCATTTTTAACATTAGCATTGCTTTAGATTGGTGTTATAGGATGATATACTGTTTATTTGTTGGAGCTGAACTAACTGTAAAAATAAGCAACAAAATCCTTCTTTCAGAGTGATAAACTATAACCTAATTCAAGAAACTGAATCAGATTACACTAACATTTTTGCACTTCATTAAGGAAGTAGTCATTATAATTAATGTGAAAGCTTCTATCGTGTTCACTAGTTGATATATCAGTGAGAAGATATACTGGCTTAGCTCTGTAAATCTATTATTTCATAGTTTTTAAAATCATAATTAAAGTGTAATTCAGGCCACCTGTCCTCTTCTGAAAATACTGTCATAATTGTGTCATATTATCATCCTGTTGAATGGCTAGCTATCTTCTACTTTGTCACAAGGGACTTTATCACTGAAAACCAGTTCTGAAAGCTTACTAGTTTTAATGTCTAATGAGTCCCTTACATTCACTAGTTAATAATTAAGTTGATTTTCCATGTAGTCACAAATTTGATAAAAATCCCCCAATCAAATAATTGGTGCTGCAGCTATTAGGGTAGGAATGCAAGACAGTGTGGACTTGAGTGTTTAGCTGTATAATCTCAGGCATACCCAAATTCATTCTTTTCTGACTGCTGATATTTTACTCCTCAACCTTCATTTTAAATGTTTTGTTAAAATGAAATTTATTATAGTACTTGGGGAGAAAATATTGCCCTATAAGAATTTATTTTGCAGTCCCGATAGTCCAAGGATCAGAATCCTGTGAACATTCAGTGACTTCGGTAGCACTTTGTAAGAAAATAATATGTGACTACATGGTTTATTATAGGCAAGTGTATGGAAGATCCCCAAGCAGGCAGTTTATAAACTGTCTCTGAGTCTAAAGCTATTTAACTGCATTTGCTTTTGACAACTGTTCTCTTTCTTGCCATTTCTGAGCATGAGAAGGCTTTGAGTATCTTTGCTTATGATAAACCACGTAGGCATAGCTTTTTCAGTCATAAGATCTTTTTAAAACCAAGAATTACTTGCAGAAATAGAACCTTTTTTATTAATAAATTCAAATCATTAAGAACTCGTACATTTGTACATTTTGCAGTATTATGCCATACAACACTTTCTATGTTCAAAGCTGACAGGATGCTATTGGAAAACCCTTTAAGTCGGAGAGTCAAACCTCATGCAGGTTCACCCACTGTGTTGAGAGGACCCCCTGGACTGAACTGTTTCCAGAAATGGTCCCAGCTTTTTTGATATAAAGGGAACAAGTTGGTTCACTCCAAAAGAGGCTCTGGGATTAAATATTCAAGCAGTGAAGATAGTCAGGTACCTTGACACACTCAAGTGACTCAAGAAGGAACTGAGGAGTGAAGTTATTTTACACCATAGTTATAAGCTAGTGAATCCTCTTTTCTACTTGCATCTTGTAACTACTCAGCTAATGTGCACATCACAGTTTTATGCACAGATTTATTACCTTTCAGTGGAAAATCTGGGATAAGAATTTTTTTTTTTCTTCCTGGATCAAAGAATAATTTTGCTTTCTGAAGGCTAAAGGTGTAAGGGTACCGATTTGTGAATTTCCCCATAAGAATGACATTTCTATACCAGTTATGTAGGAACCCAGTTGAAGGACCATGTTCTGTAAAGATGAGCTATTAGAAGATATTAGTAAAGCCTCTAATGATGTGTGATAGTTTTCATATATATATAGCTTTGCTAAGTCAGGGTAGATTTAACATGATCAGAAAAAAATTATGCGTCTCTGACTTTAGAAGCCACTCTTACCCAAATTCCAGTTTCTTGTTTCAAGTCATAAAAGTATTTTTAACATCTTGGAGAAAAAGACCCCCACTTTTCAAAAGAAGGTATTTTACCATCAGGGTTTCCTGTAAAACAAACAACATGCAAACCAAAACAGACATGATGAACGAAGGGTGAATCTTAATTTTATTGATCTGCTACTAGTGCTACATACTGCATTCAATAAAAGATGACTTCAAATTTATTCCAAATTTCTGGTCCATGATTTCATTATCATATATTTGGGGATTCTCTGAAGTACAGAAAGAAACTTCACAGAATCACAGAATGGTTGAGTTGGAACGGACCTTAGAGATCATCGAGTTCCATCCCCCCTGCCATGGGCAGGGACACCTCCCACTAGAGCAGGTTGCTCAAAGACTCATCCAGCCTGGCCTTGAACACTTCCAGGAATGGGGCATCCACAGCTTCCCTGGGCAAACTTCAGCTTAATGTATTTAACTAATTCTTGTGATTTTTATTTTTTTTTGTGTGTGTGTGTGTGTAGTCAAATGTCATTTTTTAATGTGATTGTCTCCTTGTTAAGAGCAATATGTGCTGTGGAGTTAAATCCAAAGACTTAAATATGAAGGGAATATCAGAAAAGATGTCAGGTAGCACAGGCATTTTTGTTACATGATACAGGATGGAAGGGAACTTACGAATTTACTCAACTGATATCTTCAAGAAAAGTGTGCAAGCAAGCATTATTGTATCTGAGCAACTTTACAACTTAAGAAAAGAAGAATGACCTAAGTAATGTATTAGTTGATTTCATTGATACTTATTTTAAGTTACCTGCGTTTGATACAGGAAAGAGACTTATCAAACACAAAATGAACTTTGTCAGTTTTCCAAAGACAGCCAGTCACTATGAGTTGTCCTTATGACTTGCAGCTCCTCTAGTAACATTGCCTACATGAATTTTGTAAGACAGGATAAGACACTATCAGAATTATGATGACTGCACTGTCAGTTCTTGACAGTGCACTGCATTGTTGTTACTAATGTTGTCCTACATAGGATATTAGAGCTATCATAAAGTATTCTTAATTGGGACAAGGTTTTTGAAGAGGAGGGTTATTCTGGTTCAAGTCCTGGGCTGAGGATTTCAGGGCCACATTATTCTACAGACTTGATTCTAGGTGGTCTGCAAGTTGCTTAACGTTCTTCTTCTTGGTTGGAAGTCAGAGAGTATTTATGTCAGAACTGTGTTGTGATGTGAAGTTAAGCATGTAGAAAGATGTGCTGATGAACTGTATTACAAATACAAAATGATCTGTCAGTTATTGCTCATGGAGCTGCCTCCAGAGCTTGTGGTTTATGAAAACTGTTGGCCCATGAATTCCAAACAGTAAGTTTGGAAACCTCATTTTGCTTTCATCAGGTGAGAAGACTTCTTTTATTCTTTCAAGATGCAGAAATAGGTAGCTGTGATGGTTGGTTTCTGTGTGCCTGAGGCAGCAACTGGAAAGGCAGAGTGAGATGGAAAGGGGCTAAAACATTTTGTGTGTGTGTGTGTGTGTGTGAGACAGAGAGAAAGAGAGTGAAAAGGGGGGAAGGAAGAGAGTTCTTTGTGAGTTGGTATAACAAAATTATTTAATGTAATACAAGTTCGTTTGTTTGCTATTGTCTATTAATTTGTCACTATTGAGAAGTTACAAAGCTATGTTGTTGCAGTATTTGTATCATTGCTTTCAGAGGTTGTCCTCTTTCAACAGTCCATATACAGGAGGCTTTATTTTGTCTTCCTGAAACGTTTTTTAGTTATGAATGTTTTACAAATAACTCTGAAATCATCTTCTTTCAATACAGTCTTAATTGCAATGAGATACTGTGTTTAAGCTGTCAGCAAAGAATAAACTGTTATTGCTACTACTAGTATTAGTGATGTGACTACTATGGACATTTAGAAAAAAATTTTAGATGGAGGAGAATGTTACCGTTATTACATTGCTTTGATGAGGTCATCAATTAATGATGTATTAATTTCTCACTATGAAAACAGTAGTATGCAAGGCCTGAGTAAGCTGGGGAAAGGAAAACTGCACCTAATCATGACAAAATTAATAATGTCACTGAGTCGTTTTAACTCATCAAAATCCATAGCAATGTCAGATAGACAGACAGTGTATTGACAAGTTTTACTGAAAAGTAAGGTTTTGTCAACATTACCTTTTTGTTAGGTGGTGGTTGAGACTTAGATTGACATAGGGGAAGGAGAACAAGTTGCCAGGAGTGTTCTAAATGGGCAGATACATCTACTAAATTTCCTTTTCTCCATATTCATTATGTTGTCTGCTATCACAGGCACTAAGACCACACATAGGGAGTGAACAATCCAATTGCTCTTAGTGAGAGGAAAGTTAATAGAATAGCATTGCTTTCTGCAGGCTACTTTTTAGAAGGAATGTTTCTGGCTCTTATAGTGGAAACACAGAATCCAAACCATGAGATGGTGTCAGCTGCGTATTCCAGTAATCTTCATTTATGATTACATTGGGTTACTGGAGCTACCTTGCTAGGTACCATTGACGATCAAGGGTTGATTTTCAAATGAACAACATCACTACTAAAAAGGATGATGTCACTTTTATGTTTTATTTTGACTGTAAACTAATTCCTTAATTCATATGCTATGATACATCAATCCAATTTATGGAGACCTAGGTATAATTACTGTATTAGGATACTGACTGTAATGTCACTCAAGCTTGGAGTTCAGATGTTGAGAAAAGCTGCTTAACACAGTGCAAACAATGATAGGTTTTGCCTATAGCCTTGCTTCATAAATGTATGCGAGTATGAGAATAAAGGACTTGGGCAATTTAATAACCAGGTGGCTTACTGCATCACAACAGTACATTCTTTTCTTAAGTACTAGACTACCAACAAAAAGCAAAAAAAAAAGCCCAAGAAAACCCCTGAATGATTTTCAGCATCCCATCAGTATTCAGTGCAAGTATTTGAGAAGAGAAAGGTGATTTCTTGTGAATCAGTACATTTGTTTTGAAAAGTATCTCAAAAGATTCTAGTAGATTAATATTTCATTCAAGTGGAAGAAAGCAGTGGTTACTGTGCACTCAGTCACTGGGTGACAAAACAATTTTTAAAGTAATTTTTTTCCTCTATTGAAAGCTCAAATTATATTCGGCCTTTGAAGTCGCAGATATACAGATGCTGAACACACTGAGGACAACATACTCCTAGAGGTGAATGACAAAAAATATAGCACTTTTACCTCTGTAGTATATAACAATGTGAGCTTCATGTTTATGGATTATGGAATGACTCATTATGAAATAAGATTTAGCTTTTTATTTTTAAAATACAGCTATAAGAACACTTTTATATAAAATGTAAATTACTTAGATTTCTCTTTAAATTGATTTCTATTATTACCTGAGCTAAAATTTTATATGGAAAGACTGTTACCAGGAGGTGACATGTATCTAGAACCAAAATAAATAACTCCTAGGTTAAATAAAAAAACCACCTGAATACTTACACACCAGGAAGGTTCAGGCAAGAGATGCTACTATTTAGGCTTCTGTTCCTGTAAAGACTATGACTTTTATGGCTGCATCTGTACCAATAAATAAAACAGTTCAGAGCTGTTCTTTGGCTTGGAAGGCAGACTTGCATCCTACAGCTTACAACTTACAACTTTTTTTCTTATTACAATCTTTCTCCACCTAAAAAAAAAACCCCTCATCCATATCTTCTCCTGAGGAAGAGTTCCTGGCCAGTTCTGTTTCATGTATTAACCATGGCCAATTACAGAACGTGTTTTGTAGCCATATTGCAAAACTGCTATCAGGATGAATATTTCGCTTGTTGAGTTTCTAGTATGGCTTTTGGTTTAAAGAAACTAGAGGCAAAGTTTTTATGGATGTGTTATCTTTTACTAGAACAAGTGCCAACAATTTACAAGCTTTTGGAACACAACCACTTACTCATGTCTGCTGAATGAAGTTAATCACTACTAAGATCTAAAAGCATCTGAAAGCGATTAAAAATGCTTATATAGAAATGCTGTTTTAAGTGTAAGCAACTTGGTTTCTCCACCTTCTGCTGAATAGCTGGGTACCATTTGTCCAGTCCATGTTAAAGATGATGAGTTTTTTTCATTAAAATCTCATGCAGTATACCTTTTTTTGGATTCTTTAATTGCTTGCTTATTTAATCCAGGAGAAAGCTTTTGACCTTTCCTCTTCTTTAATCCTGTTCTGATCCCAAGTTAACTTTCTTACGATGGAGAAGGAAAAAAACCCATACATTTTCCTATATGTATGGTGCCCTTATCCCTGTGTACAAAAAGAAACACTCAGTCCAAACATGGGGTAATTACCATATCCACATCCACTCAGAAAGTCAAGGAATAGTTAGCTGATTTTGCACTTGGAAACAAGTCTTTTAAATTATTCTCTTTTTTTTTTGTGGAAAATTTAAGGTCATCATGAGATCAGCAGTTATACGTGCCCTATAATTCCTGCTGTCTGAGTCTTCAAGTTATGGGCAATCATTCACAGAATTTCTTTTTATGCAGACTTCTGTCTTTTCTCAAGAAAAATACTTGCTTTTAAATTGCTTTTTAATTGTTAGTTGCTGTCTTCATAGGGTCAGTAGAGCTTGTTATTATTATTATTATGAGTGTGTTTTGGTGGTGGTTTGTTTTCCATTTATTTATTTAGTTAGTTATTTAAATCTCCACTTATATTATCAGGAGGGGATTTACTGATATCAGTCAAAATATTAATCTTGGTATTGAGACATTGTATCATCTCAAAATATCTTGAGTTCCAAGTCACATGCTCTGAGCACATACTTACTCTTTATTTAATGTGAACAAATATTGTAGAATTTCATACAGTTGGTCTGGGTTCTCACCTTTGTTTGCAACTTGTTATTTCCCACTCTCTCCTGAAAACCGATAGAAGGACTAGAATACATAATTCTTTACCCATCCTAATTTGACACATTTTCCTTAATGAGCACTGGAAACTTCACTGCTTCCAGATTACACAGATTTAGTCTTGGCATGAATTTTGAACTATATAAACTCATCCTTATAAACTCACAGAACTGTGGTAGGAATTAGTATTTTAATTTATCTTCCTTCTTCCCACTCCTTTCTCAAACCTACTTTGTCTTTATTTAATATTCTGATTTATCTCATTAAATCTTTAATAATGGAAAGAAATACTTTTGGAAAAGATAACAATAAATGAAGAATAAGCAAAGAATATAAACCAAATTTTCCCTGGGATGTTTTCTCTTACCGTTCATTCCAAATATTTTATTCCCTAGTCCTTTCCAACTGACCAGGCAAGAGTTTCAGAGAACTTTCTTGGTCCAATGGACTGACACTTTAAAAGTTAAAGAGTACCAGGATTTTATATTACAAATGATGATGTACTTTTTCAGAAATGTTATTTATTTTTTAGACTGTAGTTTTTATTAAGTAATCAAGTAAGTTAATAGATTCAGTAGGTAGCCCAGATTAAAGTAGGGCATAGGCAAAACTGAAGGATATTTAATGCAGCCCTTACATAACTTGTGATCAAGTTGGATGAAGGTTATTGCCAATGGATTTAACTTAATTTCTGTCTCACATCTTAGACTCTTTAAATTCAGTGTAACCGCAGAAACTGTATTTGGTCTGCCCTTGGAAAATTCTTTTTGCTTTGTGGAAAAAAATTGTGTCATTTTTTTTTTTGTTTTGCTGTATAATTCAGAACTGTTTATCTGAGATAACACTGTCTTTTGGACTTTTATTTGAATCTGCGTCATTGATTCTTTTAGAATTATTCATGATTTAATTGTATTTATTCACTTAACACAGATCTGTGTTACAAACACAGCCACAGCTGTGGCCTGCTCCCAGTAGAAGGCTCTTCATTTCGTCCGTAGTCACTAAATGCTAAAATCTCACTCATTGCTTAGGTCCATGTCACTTTTTGTATTTGTGTTCCTATGGTTACTTAAAGAGATTCTTGCTTCCATATTTTACTATGTATTTGTTTTGTTCCTTTGATATTGTTTCTGCTGCCCTGACTTTATCTCTGTATTCAAAAGTCACTTTATCTTACACGTTATACTGTCTTTTAGGTCTCAACATCTTTTTCAGAGATCTGAAAGATTTTGAAGTTCATTATATCCTAATCAACTTTTTTTTGGGGGGAGAGTGGTATTGATACCGTGGTGTGTGGTATGATGCCTCCTCATTTCTTTGAATAGTCTCGAGTAGGCCACTGAATTTTGTCCACTACTCTGTCTTTTGAGTACATGCATAAATACATACACCGCTTCCTCCTCTTTTTCAAAACTGTTTTTGCTTGTAAGTCAATAATGTGCATAAAATTAGAATAGAATAGAATAATTTCAGTTGGAAGGGGCATACAACAATCGTCTAGTCCAACTGCCTGACCTTTCCTTATTCTTAGCATGTTGACCAATCATGAATCCTTTATCTCACCAGTCTCGCTAATCTAGTAAATCTGGAAGAAATGCCATTAGGTAATGGTCTTTCTGAGAAAAAAATGAGAAACTAAACACTGATGGGTAAATAGATTGCAAATAAAAAGGGATTTCCAGTGCTAACATTGCTCGTTATTTCTCCTAACTGCATCTCATATCCATATTGCCAAATGTTCAAAGAAAATTTGGACTTGAATTCTTATCCCTTTTTTTCCCCCAGCTTCCTCCTGCTTCCTGTCTTCTCAGAAAATTTTCAAACAATGCAATAATTTTGAATTGCATTGTTTTACTTTCATATATTGCATACATCTTCTAAGAGAAGCCCTACCACCTGAGAAAATGGCTACTTTATGACAAATCTTTAGCTTTGTATAAAACCATTTCCAGACTATATTGACAAATATATCTTCTCATGCTGTCTTTGCATGAGGTGTTTACAATAAAAAAGTGTTGAAAAAAAACCTGCTAAATGAAGTGTCACAATTTTATCATAGCACAAAAATATTATTTCTGGTGCACAGGGGCAAAAAGGACTGTTCAAAAAGCCTAGCCCATTAAAGATCATCTACAAAGAGAATTTTCACAGTTTTTTTTAAATTTTAATTATGATGAAAAGTTTGCTTTTTATTTTTTTAAAAAAATAATTTCCTTTTTCTTTTCTTCTTAATATAACTTTCCCATCTGGTCTATAGAGCTGGAAATAATTCTCACCAGCATGCACAACGGGCATCTCTTTGATGCTGAGGGTTTCAGGATTCCACTCTCCATGTTTGGCTGTTACCGTCTACTTTTTTTCATGTGAAATATACTATGTAAGAGCACTTTATTTAGAGAGCGAGCGCACTTTTGAGAACAGAGCTTTCTGGACACAGGTGTTAAACCACTGTCAGCCTGTCCTGAAAGCCATAAGCAAAGGGAAAGCTGGTAGATTTTCCTAAGTTCTTTTCAGAGTTGGAAATAATTTCAGATACTTCTCCCTCTTTGTTCTGCCACTGCCTTCAAGAAGGTGGCAATAAAAGCATATTTGTGATACCAAAGAGACCATTCATTGTCAACCTGGGTGCATGACTGTTATGACAGAGGAGCTTCCACTCCTGAGTTAGTACCTGCATGTATCATGTGAACATGCTAATTCTGATATCTCAGTTACTATGCTCCCCTAAATGAAGTAGAGACCCATAAACATTGCTATTATTCCTTTAAGTTTACTCAGCTGAACAGAACTACATATTTCTGAGCGTGTTTGAGATTCTCTACTACTCTGATGAATTCTTTTTTTCAAGTTTTTCTATGCAGCAATAAAAAGCAGAAATAGTGATATGGTGGATTCTGTATTATATGAAAGTAGCTGGGACACTTGCTGGTGTCCTACTCCACAGCTGATTTCTACCCTTAATTCAAGACTTTGCAGTAACTTTAGAGACCGACCACTGAACGTCTTGTTCAGTAGAATTCCTACCAATAACCCCGTTACTGCTGATGTGGACCAGATTTTCTTAGTAATCCAGCTGGGAAGGACTCAATCCAGTAGATGCTTCGCATTCTTTAGCAATATTTACTCTGACATTAAATCTAGGTTTTGACTAGAAGGTGAATGTTTATATTGTGAAATTGGTTTGCCTCCCTGATTCGATTTTAATAGGAATTGGAACAAGGGGAAAAAATAATTGGCAAAATACTTGACAGAAGTTGATAGAAGGTAAGAGAACTAAGAGGATTCAAAGTGAATTTTATTCTGTATTGTCCATCAGGACCTATTTTTAAATTTTTTCTGGAAAAATAGAGTCCTTGAAAGAAAGAAAGAAGGAAAGAAACAATTTAATAGAAATTGTTTTCTTCTCCAAAGAACAATAGGAAGCATTTATCGTTTTGAGGCTTACTTTATTTTGCTGAGAAGTAGGGTTTTTTAGTCAGGTAGACATAAAGGATCTTGAGATAATTTTGTAGTAGTTCTTTATGAGCATAAAACTAATTTTAAAGGAAATATGTACCTTGAAATTTGAATTCCAAAGCGGCAGATTCATTATATTTCTTTAGAAATGGCAAGCATGCAGGTAAATTTCTTCAGTTACATTTTCACTATCCGAGGAAAAAAACTAATTTTCCCTAGCTTTAGCCATCTAAGAAGTTAGCTATCAAGGAGGCGATTCATCTGCTAATATGCCTGAAATGTAGCTGTTGAAATCTTAGCAAGTCATCTCCTTTCATAGCCAGTGGAAAATAGCAGACATCTCTAGAGAGTGATACATCTCAGTATGAGATAGGCCACATGAATCACCCTCTGGAAATGCCTGTGTCCCTTCATTGACTATAGGGAACCGAGATGAAGAGTTTGGACTGTACACTTAAATTTTAGAAGGTTAATGTTAAATTAGATGGGTGAAGCTGTCAGTGTAGGTAAATTATTTTAAAAGTGTGGATGTAGAACTGAGTCTGTATATTGTCCGTTAGATGAATCTGTGGAAATGATCAATATGTTTTAAAGTATTTGAAGAAGCTTAGTATGTTCTGCGTATAGTAATAAAAAGAAGTAAGACAAACTGTGTTTTATCATTTGCACAAAATGCTGTATATCACACACACGCAATTTAACAGACAATCACATCACATTTTAGTCAAGGACTGAAACTTCTGATGTCCGTCGGGATTCACTGTGAATTGTGTCTGTTACTGGGTTCTGGTAGCTGGGTTCATGACATAACATGTATGCATTTTAGTGCACTTAGAAGACTGATAAACCTCTTCCCGTCATAGTGAACTAATATGCTATTTAAGCAACTGGAGACATGGTATTTCTTGGTGTTAACTGCAATAGGGTCATTAGGTTTAGTTTTAGCATAACAGTCCTTCAGTGCTGTAAACAAGGAGAAATTAGTATAAACATTTTGCTTATTTAGAATGTTCCAATGAACTAATATTAATTTGCTAAAGATACAATGCCAGATTCTTTTAGAACTTATGTCCACAGTGATGCAAGTAATTCTACGTGTTCCCTCTAAAAAATATACACTATTTCCAAAATAGCAGAAAACCTCAAAGACTTTATTTTTTAAATCTGAATCAACATTAAGTGAACTTGGAAATGCAGCTATCCAAACTGGTAAGTGCTGAATTCCATCTTCCTATGCTGACTGTAATTGTTCCTCCTTAAAAATACATCTTTAAATATCTTATGTGGCACGTTGTCTACTTTTTTCCAGTGCTATATGGGAGGACTTTAATCTCAAAATACATAATATCCTGCAGTAATTTTCAGCATGTTAAAACACTGAGAGAATCAGAAATATTTCTAAAGATTGGATGTGTCTGAGCTTTCTGATCTGTAGTAGTTGTCTGCATCTAGTTTTATTTATTAAATATAGGTGAATATTTCAGATCATTATCAGAAAGAAAACGCTGATAATCCTACTGTTGAGTTACGTATGATTGAAAGGATGAATGTTCAGCCTGAATAGTAAATCTGGACACCTTAATTATATTAAAAGTTTATTGCCCTGTGGTTTTTATAATCTTTATTTTTTCCCAGACACCAGACTAAATTTGATTGCGTATTTATTAAATGGAAAACTTATATTCATTTTTGTGTAAGGACGTACCTTATAGTCCTTTAAAAAAAATTCACATGTAGATGATCACTTCTTAGACTGCAGATAGCTTTTATTTTATTTTTTCAGTGTTTTGAATCTCCTAATCCATATTTGCCTACTGTGCTTCAAAAGGGAATCAAATTGGTTTTGAGGTACATTAATGTTTTATGCAATATTCCATAGAGAACATTAAATAAAAATAAAAGAAAAACGTTGACCTCTAACACTTACACCCATTTCTTATGTCAAACTGGGAGATGCTGAAAGCCCTGTATGGTCGTAACCCTTCTATCTAACTGTGACCCTCCTTAACATTAAGCAGGTGACTCGATTAAACATAAATCAGGCATAAAATGCCCTGCATGAGGCAGCACAGTGAATCAAGCAAATTATCAAATGGCAAAACTCATTCTGTGCTCTGGGCAATGTAAGCTGCCAGCACTTATACATCAAAACTTCACTCAATGTAAGATTGATTTTATTTTATTTTGTTTATTTTAATTCCCTACAGCAAGCTGTGTTAGTCGTGTAAAACGCTGTCTGCATCATTACGTTCCTAAGAAATGCTTTTTTTCTTGTTTAGCAAAGGCCGATCACAATCTTAAGCAACGTAATCTATCTCAGGCTAGATACGCTGCACTCTGTAGTGGGTTCTCATGGAGCTGATATTTTGTGTAACAATACCGAAACTTAAGCTTCTGTGATTGTATAGATTTTTTTTGCTGTTTGTTTGTGAGTATACACACGCTATCAACTTTATCAAAAATATGAGCACCAAAGGGATAATGTTATAAAATTGAATCACCAGTAGCCATTGAAGATATTATCCGGTTTCAGTAAAGATGCTGGGATTAAAGTGTGTAAGTCCAATCTTAAGGCAAGAATGAATTTTTATGTAAGATGATACATGTCTTCCTTTCACAGTTGCTTTTTATGCTGCCTTAAAACATGTCAAAATAATCCCCAGCAGAGGAGCCTAAAAGGAATGTCAGCTCTGTGGTTATGTAAATCGAATTGAGTGCTTTACAGCAGGTTTAAGATTTTTATAACTCAGGAGTTGTTAACAGCCAGCTGGTTTGTATCTGTTTTTTATGGTTATTCTTGTCATAGGCAGCCTCCACAATTTTTAATTATATTTTATGGTATGTGTTTTCCCTCCTCTTGAATCCCACAGCCACTCTTTGCTTCAAAAGATATTTTCCACTGGGAAGAGAAGAAGCATTGCTTTGGGACTCCATCATTAGAAATACTGTTGTATAATTACCTCCTGGTAACAACAGTGGAGTGTGAATCTCCATCGCAGATCTTTAAGTTGTTATGCCAGGATGGAAATCTATAGTATTCTGCACACCTGGTTTAAGGTGTGATGCCTGCAGCCCTTAGCTCAGACTGTTGTCCTCTGCTTTTAAAGAACTGATTTACAGTTTTTATTGCATTCACAATGCAGATTCCTCTTTGCTTCACACTTCAGTTTTGAATACATGCTTCGTGCTTTGCAGATTTGATTGAGTTCCGTGTTCTGGATCACCACTCATTTTGTAACATGTGTTCTCAAAAATGCCATATTTTTTATTTATTTTACTAACTGTAACAGTGATACTGGACAAACGTAACCTTTAAAATGATTTTATAAAAGTGTGATTTCAACATCATAGACTGATTCCCATCTGGAGTAGAATGAACGTAAAATATACAGAAGAGCACTTTCTCTGTCTGAAAATAAAAACATCATGCCTGACAGCCTGAAAAGTCAGTGCCTTAGTTTTTGTTAGACTTTGAGAAGTTATGAAATATTTAGTTACATATAACTGTGAAGACATTAAGAGAAACTGTGTGTTCTTGAATGTTTTACAGCATTTTGTGAGTGTCCTTCCTCCGCGCAAGGAAATGGACCACTCTAATTGTCTTTAATGGTAGAGCTTCCTATTGAAACACCTCCTTGAAGATGTAATGATGTAAGAGCGAGAGTCTTAAATAATTGATCGTATGGAGAAAGCTGTTTGTAAGATGGTTAAAAGACTGTTGAGCTTGACAACTGTAAGATAACAGAAACACTACTATAAGCCTTTTTTTAGGTGAGGCTGAGAAAATTAACACTTGTTTTTAGTTACAGTCTAAAATAGCTACAGTCAATCTCACTTGAAAAGCTTATTCTGAAAGTGTAAAGGAAATAATTTATGCTTTTGTGTTGCATTCCAAGAATTGATTTGTGTAATCCAGTTTCATTATTTTAACTGACTGAAATCAATAAAAGTATTATCATCATACCTAATATATTCAGACATTATGACTCTATAGATCTTCTTGTATTACACAATATTATATTTAAATTTGAATGTTAAGTGTTTGTTCTGACCCACTTATGGTCTAATGCCTAATGTCAGCAGCTTCTGAACTACAAATTCAAATCTCTCTCTACTGCACTGATTTTATGTTCATTTTTAGAGCTACACAGGAGTTACCTGTGTAACTAAACCATGTAACCATGTAACTAAATATAAATACACAGGATAAATATCTATTATCAGAATTGACTTATTTGGTAATTCGGTAGGAAAATCAGACATCCTCAAAACAATTGGCTTTAAAAGCATAAGTTCCTGAAAATAAAGTTTGGATATTGGTAAAAATATACTGATCTTACCAAAGTATATTTTGGACATTTTATATTATTATTTTCTTTTTTTTCCCAATATTAATCTTATTTGACAAAGTTGAGAAGGCACAGGAAGACTGAAGGTGTAAATAATAATAATAACAACAAAAATAAGGAATATACTGCTTCCAAATGAATAAGATAGGAGTGCAATCAATACAGAAATGATACAATAGGAATAGCATGTACTAAAACTGCAAAATTCATATTCATATTATGTTATTTTTATCCCCCCCCCTTATAGATAAATAGTATAATATTTTTTTAAAAAATATACAGAAAAAACCCTCATAGACCTTGCCAGATCAGATACATACAAGATATTTCATGTTTTAGGAATTAGAGTACTGCAGCTACAGTTTACGGCTTCACGTCTCACTTACCCCAGCCAGAACTGCCTGTATTTGCTAACCATGACCTGCAAAATAAATTGTCATTTCTTTCTTCTCTAGGGCTGTTGAGAATAGTGTGTGCTGTTTAATGATATTTATTTGTTCAAGGTTCGAAATATATCTACAGATGATACCCTGGAAATAGATTGAATTTTTAATTACTTCTTGTAGCCATATTTTAACAATTTGAAATAATTTTATATTGAAAAAAACCTTTACTTTAAAGCAGTACTGAGCCTACCCTAAAGTCTATATTTGGTTACCACTGAAACTCTCAGAAAATGGAAAGATACCCACATATTTCCATCAGGCAGGATTATTTCAAAGAAGATATTATTCGGATGTTACTGTGTGGTCTCAGTACTTGACCTGCTTGGAACAATTCTTTTGAACAAATAAAAATACACAGTTTTGGCTCAAACTTGATTAGAGAGTTTCTGTAGTTGTCAGATATTATCTATAAAGGTATTTTAGAGGAACAAAATCTGTGCCAAGACTGACTGATCAGTCTAGAAAAATAGATCAACAACTGAAGAGGCTGTTATTCACATAAGCACATTAAATTATGCTAGATTGACCTTTGCATGAGAATTTTCTCCAACATTATTGTTCTCTGTTTAAAACAAACTTTAATTTTCTCCTTTCTGTGTGCTTACATTTCATTTAGTTTAGAAGCAAAGTTGAGAATGGTGCTTTTAAGAAATAGATTCTTAACTCCAAATGAATGTAAAGATAAAAAAATGATGTATTTTCCTACTGTATCCTTGAACAGGTAACCTGTTGTAATAGTTCTCAAATATACACCTGTTTTTTCCTGTCCGTAAAGGATGGAAAGATTATTAGATATTCATATTGTTCCTCTTTATTTTCAGGCCATTTAAAAAAATGTCTGATGGCTTTATACTACAATTAGATCAGAAGTATATTTTTTAAAAATCCTTAATATCCTGTTTTTCAGAATAAAACTTCCTTTACAGTCAACAAAAAAAACCTAGTCACATTTTACAAACATAAGGTAAAATCATTATATGCCCTGCTGTTATTGTCAATGATTTAGAAAAGTACATTTTACATTTAACTAGCTCAGATAATAACAGAAGGATGGGGATTTTTAAAAATTTCTTTCATTTTCTAAAAGCCCTAAGTAGCTTTCAGAAAATTAAGATTTTTTGATAAATCATCACAAATTGGGAGGGTTTTTGATCTCTTTTTTTAAAAATTACTAAATGCTTGATCTTATTCCAATCCCTGCTTCAGAATTGCAATTGACCATATAATAACTTTAATTTCAAATTAGTAAAAAATCTTATATCTATTAAATTGATGGTTTTAAGAAAAAAAACAAAACACAACACAAAAAAACTCCATCTAAACTAACAAAAATCCTAAATGTTTATTTCCTATGCTTTGTTAATGCCTTCTGGGCTCAGAAGTGTTTTGTGACCTTTTAAGGTGCATGGTAAATTTGAAAGCAGTGTTTCACTTTCATAGTTCCTTTGTGGATTTTTACCCATGTACACTTAACACCGAACTGCTGCCCTTGCTTCTTGGGAAAGTTTAGTTTGCATTTTATGGACTTTGTTTGACTTTATAGATTTAAAACCAGGGCTGATAACAATATTAATACATGCTTGGCACTTTCTTTTTATTTTATAGCTTTGTACAATTCTTGACTGAGTTATATTAATAATCCTTCTGTAAGGTAAGGAAGTATTATCTCCATCTAATAGGTAGATGGGAATAAAATGAAAATGTAGATGACATATCTGATACCTTCTGGTAATCTGAGAATTAAAATTAAAGAGCCTTTACTTTCTTCTTCTGTTCGTTTGTTAGAACAATCATATTTTTAACTTAAAGGGCAAATTATTTCAAAACTCATTCAGATAATATTCAGATATTTTCTTTCAGTGTCACTTTTCAGATTTTTCTTGCTACCCACTAAGGATATCTGTGGAAGGGATGCTTGGCACATGTGGTTAAGCAGAGGTCTTGTAAGTGTAGGGTAATGATCTGTTTGGATTTAATTTACAGCTAACTGAAGATAAATCATAAGAAAATGGCAGGCAGGAGAATTGGACAGGCCATCAGCTGTCTAACCAAGTGACTGACCTAGGGGCATCTCTAAAGCTGCCAAAATAACTGTTTATGGAATCTGTTAAAAGGCCAAATCCTACTGCTAGAAAAAATACCTTCCATAATTTTGCATCTGGAACTTTTGTATGAACACATAGGATGAGAAAAAGAAAGTAAGTACATGGTGAAGTATTTTTTGCTAATGG
This sequence comes from Gallinago jamesoni, assembly GCA_025769975.1. Classification (NCBI taxonomy): domain Eukaryota; kingdom Metazoa; phylum Chordata; class Aves; order Charadriiformes; family Scolopacidae; genus Gallinago; species Gallinago jamesoni. The sequence goes on from JAOQGH010000001.1 coordinate 164,724,586, forward strand.
CATTCCTCAGATATTATTGCTTCTGTTAACACTTGTGTGAAACATTCTATGCTAGTGAGAGCAGGGAGAGAGCACAAAGGTAGGAGCTTTGAATTGGACTAAAGTTTAATTTTTTGGCATTTATATGGTAGCTAGAAATAAAAACATTGTTTAAAATATCTCTTTGCGAAAAGAATAAGATTAAGGCAATTGATGCTGCAATTGGATGCAAAATTATTTGATTCTATTGATGAAGTTGATACATCATAGAATGGTTTGGGTTGGAAGGGATCTCTAAAAACCATCTAATCCCCCTGCATATGGCAGGAACATCTTTCACTAGGACTGTTGCTCAAAACCTCATCCAACCTGACACTGAATGCTTGTGGGTGACGGGACACCACAGCTTCTCTTTTTCTTTGTAAAAAATTTCTTCCTTATATTCAGTGTAAGTCTATGTTCTTTCAGTTTAAAGTCATTGACAAGCCTTGTCTTGTCACTACAGGCCTTGGTAAGATGTCTCTCTCCGGCTTTCTTACAAGCCCTGTTTAAGTATTGAAAGGTTGCAATAAGGTCTCCCTGCAGCCTTCTCTTCTCCAGGCTGAACAACTCCAAATTTCTCCATTTTTCCTCATTGGAAAGGTGTTGTATCCCTCTGATCATCTTTGTGGTCCTCCTCTGGACCCTCTCCAACAGCTCCATGTCTTTCTCGTGCTGAGGGCCCCAGAGCTGGACACAGTACTCCAGGTGGGTTCTCACCAGGGGGGAGTAGAGTGGCAGAATCACCTCCCTCGACTTGCTGGCCATGCTGCTTTTGACGCAGCCCAGGATGCGGTTGGCTTTCTGGTGTTCTGTTAGTTTGGTGTAGAAATGTCAGCAAACTGTTCATTTAGGTGACTGGAAGTATGAATCCATCCAAAATTCCTGTATATCATTAATTTTGTAGGAGGCAATCTTTTTTGCATGCACTGAAGCCATTTTATAACTCATTTTGTATTTCATACTTTTTCATATGAGGAATATCAATCACTTATGCTTGAATGGTAGCAGCTTCTAACGAAAATAGAACATTCCACTAAATTTCACTAAAGTTTTCCTGCAATGTAAGCTTTTTTACAACAAACGTGAGAATGGAAAAAACCTACTTGTAAATATTTTTCTTCCAAAACATGGTCAGTTGAGACAACAATATAGTGCCACTTTTGAAATGTGTTTTCTGTAGTTGAGAAGGGCAGGGTGTCAACAGCAAAGAGAGAAAAATGTAAATACAAATGCATGTACACTCTTCAGATTTGATCATGATACTGCATTGTGCATATATGAATGTCTCTGTAGATGATACGGCATCTTTATTAAATATTGTTGCTGGAAGGACAGAATCATGTTGATTCATCTGCCTTTATTATGTGAAACCTCACTGTATACCAGCCATTGGTTAGCATGCAGCTTAGATAAAATGCAATTCTCCTGTGGCCTGTTATTGCCATTGAAAATCCGTTTTGATAGATGGAGGAACTACTCATTTTCAAGCTTGGCAAAGAAATATAGCATGTGACTAATACATGCAGTTGAAAAACAGAACAAAGAAAATGCTAGAAATGTCAAATAAACTTCTTGTACTGCTGGCAGAAAAGAATTCCTTAATTTTATGGGCTGTAAGTGTATCAAAAAACTAAGTTCAACAATAGAACTGCATCCTTTTAAAAGGTAATTCCTGTGTTTCCAAAACTGAGCACGTATTTTAACACGTCTTAATTACTGATTAAGAATTCAATTTTAAAGAAAACAATTCAGTGTAAGGAATTGCAACGAACCCTGTCATTTCCCCTTGTTTCCTCTGAAACTTATGCATGCCCAAAAAGCTTGGAGTTAAGTACCTTAGCAGTCCACGTGGCGTGTTTCAGAGCTCATGTGTTCTTTACTTCACTTTAGAAAGTGGCCACTAAGCTCACTGGGCTAGGTAACGAGAAATGCTGTAAATTATAATCAACAGCTTAGACTTGAAATCTTATTAGCTACCTGTATGACTTTCAAAGTGACTTCAAATCAACATTGATACCAAATCATTAGAAAGTGCATGTTGTTCTGATTTCTAGGATAAAGTAATACCAATGCTCCTGTTTTATTTTCCAAACAATTTGTAAATCAAATTTTTGTCTAGAAGTCATAGTAATGTCTTCATATGCATACATATGTACTACTTATCAAAAACAGGCTATGCATATTTTTACACAAAAAATTAAGATATTATCTCCATGTGCTTCATTTCCAGTGTTGATACTCTCATTGCTAAGTATTGAGATTGCATCTTGCAGTTGGTTGAAGTTAGATTATGTGAAGTTTGGGTAAAAAAGCAAGTTATTATCTAGATACTAATTATTTTTTTTGTCAATTATTTTTGTCACTCACTTTGTGCTAAACGTGCAGTGCATCTTGCCAATCTGAATATCAGAGAGAACTAAAACTTGGAATTTAGAGATGAAAAGAAGGAAGGTATTACCCAGCAGAAGGAGAAATTATAAAATGAATGTCCCATCCCAGTGCAAATGTTGACAAGGTATAGGAAAGTGATTTCCAGTAACAGATTTTTAAAATTCCTAATCTATTCATAGCCTGCTCATTAATGGCTGAAGAAAAGATTATTTAAATTATGTGCACCAAATTGTAATCCAGTTCTCCCTAAAAAATGGGGAACCTGTGGAGTACTGTTATTGTATTTTGTCTATTGATTGATGCCACCAACTTGAGAGGAGCATGGTAGCATAAAATTTTGTCTTTACAAAATGTTGCGAGCGTTGTACATACATATAATGTCTCATTTACACATGATACCCTGAAGATTTCTTGAGGTCCTGCCAAAGAATCTTGGGACCCGCTTATGCTTACATATTTGGTGACCTTTGAATACTTGTCCATAATGAGGTAGACTACTCCATTCTCAGCTTCAAAGATTATGGCTTTTGGAAGCATGTGTTATCACATATGTAAATCTGAATTTGCAGATGGCTGCAAATGTATACTGCAATTACATTGATATAGTAGGGAGTGTAGAAAAGTTGCTGCATGTTTGTTTTCTTATCATAACCAAATACAATAATTATGTATGCATTATAAATACTACATTTTCCCCTTTATCATTATCAACAGCCTTCAGATGTTTACTTTTTGAGTACTGGGCAATTCTGAGGTACAAAATAAAAGTATTTAGAGATGTCACTAAGTGATAACACCATGGGCTTGAGAGAGCTCCCTTGATTTGGGGAGATAATTTCATGATGCTTTGACTGAGTGCTGGGTCAAGACACAAGTGCACATCATCCTGCTGTCATGCCACTGCTTTTTATGCAAAGAGATATGGGTGCCTTCAGCTGTAAGAAGCCACCAGAGTGTGATATGTCTAATGCCTTGGTCAGCACTCAGGGTGCTGCCCATGGAATTTGGTGTCCCGTTACCTGGTGCAACAGGTAGAGCATGTAGGAGAGAGAAGGCTGTCTGTAAGTATTGACTGCCTTTCCATCTGACATCAGGACTACACGGTGTTCCCCGTAAGTCATTATCACAGCTACTTTGTGCAGTATCACAGTCCTGCATCGCAGTACAATACTCTGCTATCACTGTGCTGTGATAGTACATTTAGTCCCATGCCTTGCCTCTGGCGCAGCGTAATGCATAATGGATCTGACGAAACTTAAAAAAGAAAAGAAAAAAAAAAAGAAGAAAAAAAAAGAGCCCCAAAGCCACAGTGAAGTTCAAGTGAATAGGGGATGGTAGAGCAGAGAGGGTTCTCCTGACCCTTATATATGAATTCTTTACATTTCAAAACGTTAAAATTCTCTTACTCAACTTTCTGTGTTAAAACAATGTTGTATATGCCTTGAAATAATAACTAGGGGATTTCTGTTTTTTTTTCTTTGGTTGCTTGGTGTAACCTTCTTTGCATACTGCAAATACAGAGAGGCAATCAGAAGTATATTATAGAATTTGTCGGTATATATTGTAATGTAAAGGTTTCTGTTTTCTTATTTGGAGGCTGAGCAACAATATCTACTTTATAGCTCAATATGAGAAAACAGTCAAAAATGTTCTTTAAAGATCTTTTAATTTTTATTTATACATGTAGCATATTCTTACACTGTTAATGAATAAACCTATGAAAACTTTATTTAAAATGTCTTGAAATAGTAGCTTATATTTTAAACATCTACTGAAGATACACTAGTGAGAAGCTATAAGGGAAGGCAATTGTTTGCAGCTAAAGCCCTGCATTCCTTTCCTTCTCTTTTCACATGTAGAAATAATGCTGGTTTTATTTCTTTGGGAAGGCAGGAGCCTGAAAAAAGACTGGAGCACCGAAAGTGAGAATCTAATCTTGCTTTGTTTGGGCAAAAATGTTGCTTTGGGACAAAAGCCGTAAAGGCCTTTTATACCATATTGAGTAAATATTGGTGGGCTGTTTCTTTAGCGTGTTGACCCGGTGCAGAGAACAGGTCCCTCTGTGGACACATCCATCCCACCAGAAGTCTATAAAAGCTAAACCTGCACTGCTGCACAGCTGAGATCTCATTTTATTCTGAACTTGTTCTGATGGCCCAAATGCTTATACACATGAATAAGTTAAATTTCACACACATGATTAGGCGCTTGGACTACAGTGGCTCTATTGGAAAGAATTTGGCAATTCTGTTTGCAAGGCTGAGCTCAGAAGTTGTAGGGAGACGTGCTTCCACAGGGCCATCAGGCTGTCTCCACAGTGTTTAGATATTAGTTTAATCAAAGAACTGTGTGCCATTACCCCAGAATCTGTGTCAAGCTGTGGATTAGGTTTATAAAAAAAAACTACAAAAGCTCCTGCTGGTTGAAAGATTATGAGTATTTAGCTACATTACTGCTGTTACAGGCATGAACACATCCTTTCAGTATTTTTGAATTGTAGCAGTGTTACAATTAATTAATTGTGTCCGTCTAGTTATAAATTAGACTAAAATTAAAGGCTAAGGCTTTATTAAGTACTACTGATTTTCTTATTGTTTTTGACTGTATTCCTTGAACTGAAATATATTTCTCTAAACTCGACTCAAAGAATATGTCTCTGTGAATGTCAATAAAAGACATTGTAGTTAGTCAGATCTAAGAATGTTAAATCAAGAAAATTCATGGAACACCAATAACTACCAGTAACTGTCATTATGTTAAACTTTTTAATTTCTTGTAACAGCGAGAATAGTGTTGTGAGAACATGAGATAATACACACAAAAAGAAGAAAGGAACTTCTGTTTGCAAAAAGTGCAGGGAAGTTGTTCCCATAATAAGTCATTCTATTAAACAAGGGCCATTATTGCACTCTAGCAATGCAAATGTAAAACAGAAAGTCTGTTAGGAACCAAGCATCATTGTTAGCATAATATATTGTTGGTATATATATTTTCCCTTCCCACATACCTTTTTTTTTTTTTTTTTTTTGGAATTGCTTGCTATTCGGTTAAAGATATTGCGGATCAAGATTCAACACTTAAGGAAAAGTATTTTTTTATATTGTTCAAAGCTGACCTCTGCTTTTAAAAAGGCTTGATCTGCACTTTTTCATCCGTTTAGAAGCATACATTTTTGGTTAAGAAATTGAAGACAATCTCTTTGTCTTTTTCCTAAGCTGGGGAGGTTGAGATAAAAAAGAATGCCTGCTTTAAAAGTCACACATGGCTGTAATTTAAGATTTTTTTACCTCATTGTCCATAACAGTTGAAAGAAACCTTCAATGAAAGTTTATTAACTAGGCCAATGCCTGAGGCAATAAAGGTTCATTTATTACCAGTTTCTTGGCTGTTTTTCTTCTTCTATTTTTCCGTTAAACTCATAGCGTAAGATAATACTTCACAAAATTAAACCTTTGACCTTCGGTGGAGTTAAGTCGCCTTTGATTAGATAAAGTAACAATTTATGGTCCAGCATGAGGTTGCACATGAAATGAATAATGCAACAGACTGAATGAGAACTGAGAATCTATTGCTTTTGAAACGATGACTGTTGTTTAAGAAAGAATGTTCTCTCTTAATTGTATTGTAGTGATGCTGTATACATTCCAGTATGATTTTAAACTGTTGCTGAAACGTATAATATAGCCAGGCAGTTATGCAGTGTACATTGTTTAATTCTGTCACAATTGCAGCAAGTCAATAATAAATTCACAAATTACAAAACCCCGTTGAGCTATAACAGTTAGTAATTTGTTGTGGTATTTGAAATACGCTTTATGATTTCCCTTTTTACTCTTCAGTACAAAGGAATAAATCTATACTAAAGCGTAACTTCATGGAATGCAAGTCCATCAGTTCCATAAGTGGCAAATATTAGTGATAAAGTAATTACATTTACACATTTTTGGCAGCATCATTGAACCTGCCATTAGCTCTCATTCAAAAAATGCATGTTAAGTTTAATGTACTTTTAACAAAACAAATTACGAGGATACTTCTGTCTAGTTCAATGTTTTATTTCTGCATTTGCATTATGAATTGTGGAGACACATTGTAAGTAAAAAGATTTTTAGATTTGAAGATTGCTGTGGAATTTTAGCTCTTTTGCTTGTTGATTTTAAATGCAATGCCCAGACCTCAAAATTCATCTTGCAATTTAGGAGTAGTTACAGGAAAAAGGTCTGATTAGTCTGATGAACAACAGATGGTTTGAGCCTCACATACACTAGTTTCCTCCCAGTGCAAGACTGGCAACTTCATTTTAGTTGCACCAGTCTAAACCAGATCACGTGGCTGAATTTTTCTAACTATTCTATCTTTAACAATATTTTTTTTTTTACAATTCCTTTAATAATAGCCCTTTAAAAGACATTAAAAAATTATCTAGATGAGCAGTTTATGCCAAACCATACAAGCTGAACAGGAAAATACAGCTAGTAGGGCCAGACAAGAATTTCTTGATTATCCCAAAATAACAGAAATAGTGAAATTTTTAGGGTATACCAATATCGGATCAATTGAGGCAGCTTAAAAGAAATAAGGCTTCTGGACAACTTTGAGATCCCAGGCCTACATTTTACATAAAGAATACTAGTAATGAAACTCAGTATATTTTAGCGGAACATTATCATGTAGCCTGAAGTTCCCTTTTCTGCAATCCAGTCTATGTAATCAGACCTCTGTCCTCCTCCAGATTGCTTTCCCCTTCTTGTTTTATGTATCACACTATATAAACCACCCATTAGATCAGAGACTAAGGTTAGGATCCTATTTCATTTGAAATAACTGGGCAGCAGCGTAATAAGCTACCAAAAACTTGTACCTGAACTACTGAAACCCATGAAACCAGTGCAATAATTTACAGTGATCGGGGTCAAGTCCTAGGAGGTAACCCTGCCTTTGTTTTTGCAGGCGGAATTTTGCAGATTTTAGTCAGAATTTTGCCCAAGTAAGAACCTCAATATGAAATCTGGAATTAAGTCAAGAAAAGATATGAATTATTTTCAAGTCAGTACCACTGAAATAAACTGTAGGAAAAAGGATTAAACATTAATTTGAAATAATGAAAGGAGTTATTTTAGAATTTAGATGAGATTCGGACCTCCTCCCACACAACGAATAAAGCACTTCTGCAGAATGGACTTTACAGCAAATAAATGAAATTAAATGTAACACACTCCTGACAGTTGCGTTTTGGTTTTCTGCCTGTTCTGTGATGGCAAAGGTAAGGTATCTTGAAAATGTTTTCAGAGTCCTAAAGAAAGAGATTGTGAAAATGTATATGTATATATTTTTTAATTTTTTATGTACCTGTAAATATGAACATACATGGTATATGTAAAGGAAGGTAATATAGTCAGTAAGTTATTAATTATTTATTGGAATAACTATTAGTAATTATAATTACTATTAGGCATAGTATAGTGAAAGAAGTTAAAAGTGAATTAAGATCCATAATTTGTATGTTGTCCCACAGCCAAGGTTAAGCATACAATTCAATAATTTGTATTTTGAGACATACTTGAGGCTGAAAAAGTTACACTCATAGCTCCTTTTCTTTTTTTCTTTTGCAAATAAAGTGTGTTGTAAGCTGCTCAGGGCGTCAAAACTGCAAGTTTTAAGAGCTCTCTCTTACAGCAGAGAACAGTATTTGTTGGAAGGCAGAAACCCTGGATGTGATTTAGTGCCCACCAGTAATTCATACACATTTTGAAAATCTGTCATGATATATGACAGCTCTCCCAGGCACTTTGCTTTTAAAACAGAATTGTTTTCTGAAGATGCTATGTTTTTTGTCATTGTTTTCCATTTCATTCACTCATTTTTCAGCATTAGAGACCACACATACTGGGCATACTTCTGGTCTCATTCTCACCCACAAAATTCTGACTTCAGTAAGAGTTGCACGGGTGTAAATTAGACTAGAACTTGGCAGGAGAAAGCTTATGATTATATTTGGCAGAGGCAGCAGGCTGCAACTTTATTAACATAATTAACAGCTACAAACACACCCAACAGGCCAAAGTGATCTAGTGACAGAAGAGAGAAGGTCTTTGTAGGAAAGGATCATTCACGCTTTCTTTTGGTGTTCTGCTTCTTGTTCCTGAGTTCCTACTAAGGCTTGGAGAGCTTTCAATTGAGCTGTAATTCAAATTCATACAGCTCCTACAAGACACCTTGAACAGACTTTTGCTGATGAGTCTATAGGAACTGTCAGCAATACGGAGATTACTTCAGAGGCGTGATGGCTGAATTGGACTTTACTTTCTGTTGTTTTGCTTTTTGAATTAAATTGTTGGACAAGATTAATTGCACACAGTAAGAGATTTAAATGAATAGCTTTATAAAGCATTAAAGTTCTAAGTATGTCACATGGGAAAAAAGCTGTAAGGTTTAAATGAATAAATGTATTTAATGCATAAAATGTCTAGGCTAATTTTTTAATTCCTTTACTAACATCTTTTATTGAAAAAACATACTTTATTCATCCATCTTAGTTATACTGCTGTGGTTGTGGTAATTTAATATTCCTGCTCTTTGCTAATCTTCTGGTTCAACAGAAGTAAACAATAGGTTTCATAAATTAAAAATACGCTCTTCAGAACATGCTTCTAAAGATAAAAAACAAGGCTGTAAACATTTATGACTGAAACAAACTAGATTGTTCAAATACTGCCATGATGTATCATGTATATCAATATGGCACTGATATCAGTTAGAATGCAAACAAGGTTTTAAATGATGTGCCCCTTCATTTCAGCTGGAGAATCCGCTTTACACCATCTGCCTATCAGATGGTTAGGAACCAGGACTGCGTATTAATGCCACATGTTCGATTTTCTTTCCTCTTGTAATGGTTAGATTCATATTGCTAATAGCTGTGCATGAGCACTGTCGATGAAATTTGTGTGACGATGGAGTGATGAGATATTTATAAAGCTGCCTGTCTCACTGCATAATCAGCAGGAAGAATGCCAGACATAAACAACTTATCAATTTCAGAATATTAATGACAACTACCATTGACTTTAATCCATTGAATATTTTGGCCTGGATACTTTTTAATTCTTCAAATAAATGTTTTCAAAGAATGAAAAAAATATCCAAGTGGCTATTCGATGGGATCCTTATTTCTTTCATTTTAGTTGCCTTTATACGTGACTTCCGGTTATCTCATGTTTGAAGATAAAAATTCTGTAACGTAGAAAAGTGTGCACCTTAGAAATTCCTTGGCTACTTATAAGAGTAAAGTGATATTAAATAATGTTTGGATCAAAAGGCTTTCTCAAGCAGCCAATTTAAAAAAAAATCCAAGTTTTTACAAAAGTATATACCTATACCTGGGCTTTAACATTTAGAATGTTAAAATATACATATAGATACATAGCAGTTTATTAACCTCTTCTGTTTATAGTACATTTGGCTGCTAATGAGATGAGTGCGATAAGTCGGGCCCTGTGCTAGAAAGAATGTTTTGTCTTGTACTATACTGCAGTGATTATAATGGCTGGCTCTGGTAACCAGGCTCTGGTAACTGGCTCAGGACCTTCCTTACCACTTACTTTGCTATATTGTGATAGTTAAGGGATAGAAGTAAGTAAAGGTAAAGCATAAACTGTGCTGTAGGCAGGAACTGCTGTGCAGAACAGTATTAAGTGATATTTCTGAGGCCTATTCATTACTCACCTTCCCCTCCCCCCCGTCCCTTACACCGGTGGTTATATGAGACACACATTTCAGATTTATACAGTTTAAATTAATTGCGGTATAGCAATATAATCATTTCAATCACTTATGCAGTTGTAAGAGAGAAGGAATGAAAATGGAAAATTTAATTTCTGCCTTTGCAAATTATGGTTTATTACCACAGGCATTATCTTGTGAAAATCATACTACAGAACTAAGCAATCTGTATTTTAGTTTCCCAGTCCCTATCCAAAAGTTATGCTTCCTCTGGAGAGAAGCATTGTGGCCTACTTCAGAGAGAAACACTGAAATATACTTTTTTGCAAATTTTGTAGCAAACGAGAGTTTGTATTTTAGCAATCTATGACTGGCTCGTTAACCCAGTGTGACATAATGTTTACAGGTGGGCTCACAAGCCCAATGTCCAGCGACTGTTTAATACGGTATTTTTGGAAGCCCTCAAAAACTGCTGGTCTGGAAGTGCAGTCACAGCCAAAAGTTGGAGGCCTGCTGGTGTATTCATTATTTGTATCGTATTTGAATATCCCTCCAAAGGATTGTTCTTTAAAGATGCTAGTTTTAGCTTGTCAGTGATGTATATAAAAAAAAAGGAAGTATAGGTTATTGTATTGTTTAATGAGCACAGGATGCAAACCAAAGTTCAGAGGTGCACCATGCCTTTTTCTGTGGCCTAATTTAGGGACTGTAACCAAATTTGTATAATGTATAACTTCATATCCTTCCTCTAAGGTAAAAATATCATTGGAAGCAATCCATGTTATTGTCAATACCTTCTTAAGATCAAATCATGCTCAATTTGTAGTAGTAGAAGTTAAAATATCATTAAACCGGTGTATTTATATACCTTCTGATTTGATATTTGGCTTTTGGTACGTCTTACAAAAAGTCCAGGTAGACCTTTTTTTTTTTTTTGGTTGGACACGATGATCTCAAAGGTTCCCGTGATTCTGTGATTCTGTCTTCTTCTATCTGAAATAGCAGCTTTCTAAATAATATTGATCTGCCTATGCAGAATGTAATTATCACATACTTGTTAATTCTCATTGTGCTTGGAGGTGTTAGAAGTCAGCCTGTGAGGAGAGCTGGGAGGCTGGAACTGTCTGCTAATCTGCAAAGAAAGGAAAACAACTTGGAGCCAAGCCACAATATATACACATATATTCAAAGGCACCTCATATGCCACCTCTTTGTTTTCCCTGGGATGGCAGAGATTCCTGATGTCCGTTCACCTTCAGCCTTCTCCCCACTGGATTTTTGCCTTCTGTCTCTCCCTATCGCTAGTCAAAAACATAGCAAGACGAACTCATTTTCCATTTAACAGGGCAAAGGAGACAACCACAGGCCCTTGGAAGCAACGGTGGTAGCAATGTTTACCTCAGCAGCCTGGGATTATTTGCTTATTTGGTCTTTCCTGCTAAATTGCACTCTTCCTATGCTGGGCAGCAGCCTGGGCCCACTAGAATAGTAAGTTGTGCAGTTAATTCCTCTTGAGATCCGTAAGACACTTCACACCTCTCAGAGTAGCTGAAAATCAGACAAGCAGGCACCTTTAAACTAATTACACACAGTTTTTTCAAGCCTTCTCCACGGTCAGGCCGAGAATCTTGACTCAAAATGACCGTGGGCCTGTTCTCCTCACGTGGCATCGTGGGCTGAGGGCTGGTATTGCATCATTGTGTAAAACTTACCTGATTTAATGGCTTCTCTGTATTTTCTTTCATTTCATACTCGTTCATTTCCATCTCTGCCCTGTGGATCAGTTGTGTGAGGTTTGACACTGACTTCTCTCTGCTGCCGCCCACGCTGAGGCAAAGGGGTCGGAGTGGGTAGCAGCACTGTTCGGGGATGGCATAAAAAAATTATCTTGCCTCAAAAACTTACATCATTGAGTAAAGACTGTATCTAATTTTGAGTTTTGAAGGCGTTGCTGGGCCATTTCTCCGATTTCCTTTGGTAAGAGAACTTGTTTTTGTAGGGCATTCTGTAAATGGCTGGATAGCAGAGATTTGGTTTGGTAGGAAGAGCACTTGGATTGCCTTTGGGATTGGCATTAAATGGGTTTAATAATTCCTTTTCTCATCGATAAATACCTTAATGCCTTGAAGTTTTGGGGAAAGAATAATAAGTATTTTACCAGTGTTCATCATTACTAACCTTTCTTCTAAAAGCACTTCATAGAATGCCCACATACCTCCTTGCTATTAGGTGTGAAATGAGAAACAAATGTCTGAGTTCTTTAATCTGTTACTCTTAAATAGAAATTACAGACCTGGTTTTTTTTGGTTTGGTCTGGTTTGGTTTTTTTTTTGTTTGTGTTTCTTTTTTTTTCCTGTTTTCCTTATCATGGCAAACATTTGAGAGCTAAAGGTTGGGTTTTTTTCCTAAGTACAGATATGTACATGTTCACCTATTCATAGCCAGACAATTAAGACACTATTTTGAAGCTAGGTTGGATTTCAGAAAGCATGTATTTGTATCTCCAGTTAGTTAAAATGGCGTAACGACTGCAGTTACTAGATGCTAAGTTAAGATTTAAGTGGGCGTATAGAAGTAACTATCTAAATAGGATGAGGAACTTTTTACTTGAAAAAGTTGACACACCTCAAATCAAACAGGAGAAATAGTACTCTGCAATATTCAATGTTTATTATTACATAGCAAGCATAAAGCAGGAGTAGCAGTCTTAGTCCCTACAATAATGAAGAATCATAGAATAATGGGTATTAAATTTTGTTCATGCTTTTTTGCAGGCCTGACAGCAGCAGCTGCAGCGGCAGCAGCTGCCACCAACGCTGCCATAGCAGAAGCAATGAAAGTGAAAAAAATTAAATTGGAAGCTATGTCCAACTATCATGCGAATAATAACCAGCATGGAGCAGACTCTGAAAATGGAGATCTGAATTCAAGTGTCGGTAAGTCTCAGACACAGCATTGTTATATGTACATAATGCTCTGATATTTTATTAAAATGGTGATCCTGCTGGACTTCCTTCTGAAGTCCTTGATGTAGTGTGAAAAGTTGCATATTTGTTTCCCTTTTCTTACTGCTTTAGTTTTATTTTGTATCTGACCTTTACACCAGCGTTCAGTGTGGTTGTTACTATTACAAAAACATTCTTTCCTTTGCAGGTTACTTTTGCAGACTTGAGTTAATATTTTCCATGAAAGAAAGTGGTTTGATTGCTTAGAGTTCATTTTTCAAAGTACAGGTGGGGTGACAGATGATGGTGTCAAAGCGAAATTTAACAATGTCTCCTGCTCAGTGTGCTGGGTATCGACTTTAGGTAATTCAGAACACAAGCTTGAAAGCAAAATATTTCATACTTTCATGTGCCCTGTGACAAAAGGAAAACATACATACACAATAAATTATTGCCATGCTCTGCAGTTCCTATCATATTTTATTTTAATAAACACATTCCTAAAATGTAGTTAACAGGTTTTTCCATTTCTTAAGCACCCATCAGCGACTCTTGTTCTTTCTCAAAAAAGAATTGTTTCCATATACTTTATTCATTTGTTTGGACGATTTGTTTTGCTAAAGCATACTTCAAAGCTAGAGTAACTTTTTGTTGTTGTTGATTAAATCTTTAATCATCTGTGTGTGTCTGCTGTAAAATGTTTTGTTATGCCATTTCATTGTATTGGCTCCTTTTATCATGTTGAGACAGTATTAACTCAGCAACAGAAATTCAATGACAAAGAGGTATGTTCAGAAGACTGCAGGCAAGATCGGTGTATATTGGAAAAAATGACTTAAGATAGGGATTTTTTTTTGTTTTTATTTTGGCTCTTTTGTTTAGTTTTGTTTATTTTTCAGTTTTTCATCTCCTAAATACGTTTGAAATGAGTCTTAGAGAGTTATGTACTAGCTGTTACATAAATAAATATGTGTTTGTGAACAGCATTTCTGTACAGTTCGGTAAGCATTGGTAGGCTATTATTTAGAAATAATGTGAATTGCAGTTCAAAGAACTGGTTCACCTAGGCACATGTTATTTTAAATAACGACAATATGTATGCATCACTGCATAAGGAGACAACCGGATTTTTTTTCTTTTCCTTTTAAAGAAAGGCTTAAAGGAATGCATCTTTGATGGTGAAGAAAATGGTCTTAGATTAGTTGTGTTAGTACTCAGATACCAACACGTGCAGCCACTAGAACGTTAGTGTCCTCTGGGAGAGGAGACAAGAGCGGGTAGAGAGCAGGTGTCTTTGAAATCTAGGAGGAGGGGATAGGTACAAATGAAGTGGAAGGACCAGGTGGCCCCTAACATACTCGAAGAAAAGTGGAGTAATGAGAAAGAGTCAAAAGTGTAAATTCAAACTCGGAGTATAGGAGGATAAAGAGTCTTTATTAGAACTAGAAGATAGTTTAGATTTGAATTTCAATCCTAGATGCATGCATTGTGTGAAATAAAATGCTCAAATATTGGATTATGGAATTGTTATTCTGCTTGACAGTTCTAGTGACAAATACTTGTACATCCATGCACATGGAAAGTTAATAGGTAATCAACATGTAAACTACATGAAGTATTTGTAGGAGAGTGGATGGAGGGAATGTCTGAATTTCCTCTGAATAAAAAAAAAAAATCTATTTTGGAATTATTGTTTGAGGCATAATTTAGATAACTAATCTGTTCTTCTTATGCAGCATAATCATTTTCCCTCTTTAAGAAAATACATTCTAGCTATTTTAGTAGGGCAAAGTTAGAGAAGCACGATTACTTATTGTCATTATCAAAATTTCCTCTCAGCCCTTTAGCTTACTTGTTAAGTTCAGTTAATTTCCCAATTTAACTGGATGAAGAGTTGAGTTCATTTTGTTCAGGAAAAAAAAAGGCTCTTCTGAGTAGAGTGAATAACATTCCAGTTCTCTTTATTCCATGAGGAATCATTCTGGAAATACAGTGTGCTTATCTGTGCATCCAGTCTTGAGCTATACTTTTCCTACTAAGGTTTTCCTACT
>JAOQGH010000001.1:164739815-164744815 GCA_025769975.1 Gallinago jamesoni
AATCATTCTGGAAATACAGTGTGCTTATCTGTGCATCCAGTCTTGAGCTATACTTTTCCTACTAAGGTTTTCCTACTGATTTGCGTTTATTTGTTTCTTTTATAGTGAGCCCTATCTAGTGTCCAGCATTGATTATGCCTGTGGAATCAGAGAAGTGATTCCTACTACTACTAATGCCAGGGTATTATTAGGTTCATGAGGAGTTAAGTCTCTATTTATTAGTTGCATTTTTGAAAATTAGCATATTGTATTATCATGACAAGAACTCATATTTCACCTTTGTAGTAGACGTGTGCTTTCTTCCCCCTACATTTTTTCAGATGTTTATTTATGTCTTTTCAAATAAATATTATCAAGTCCATATACCATCAGTGTTTTAAATTATAGCTTGTTAGACATGAATTTGAAATATGATGTTACCGAATGTTGACAGAAGGAAGGAATAAAACAAAAGAAAATAACCTGATTTTGGTTTATATTTTAAATTGTTATGTGCCTGACCAAACTGAAAAGGAACAAACAAACTAACCAGACAGGCCAAATGCTTAACTGCTACATCTTAGCCTATATGTAGCAGGAATTATGGTATATTAGGGCACATGGAATGATAATACTGTGTTATTAGGCTGTTCCAATGCTTATGTAAAAGAACACAAATAAAATATGGGCTCTGGAGCTGAATTGTTAGGTATACTTCTGGATTGTCTTGCTTTTTGGTTTTAATCAGGTGCTTAATGTGAATTATAGAAGTAATTTTTGTAGGTGAACATTGTATAATTATACAGAGCCATACACCAATTTTTTAACTATTTATTTATTAACTTGGTTCTTTGAAGCAATGGCCAAAATGTTAGAGAGTGAAAGGAGTTAAAGGAAGCCAATGATACTAATAAGTAATTATTTTATGTCCCTCAGTTTTTTATGGTAACCTTGAGCTTGCATCCTCCCACCAGAATTATCATTTTAGAAGGGAGAAAAAAAGGAAAAAAAAGAGAAATTACAGAGGAATCAGGGTGAGGTATTAGCACACTGAGTAAAATATATGGCTGCAACGCCTTTCTCCCCCATCCACAATCAATTGGATTCTTTTAGTTTAATATTTACTTGCTAAGATGAGATGCTAGTCTGCATGGTGATAAACAGTCTGCTACTGGCATCTGAAGGTGACCTGTCAGTTCATATGGACAAATCTCCTGCTTACTGAAATGTACAAAATAAATCATTAAAGCAGGCAGGTGCTCATTCCCAGATTTAAATCACCATAGATTTATGATTTGAATTAATGCTTCATTTGGTCATAGAAATAGATGCTGAGACAAATGATATGCAGTGGTTGGGGCTTCCATACTGTAGCCATCCTAATATTGATTACTGAGATGTCTTTGCAATCTCTTGTTTATATCAAGTACTGTCTTGTGACAGCTTGGCTGATATGAGCTACATTGCAGATAAGAAGGAAAAATGTCCTGAGTTCTTTTTAGTGGCAATTCTACATACAACATGCAGGATAGATAAATTACTGGGGTTTTGTTTAAAAAAATGAATTCTGTATGGCAGCAAACAACAAAAAAAAAAGATTATACTGTGTGTGGGGTTTTCTTTATTTAATTGCAGAATTAAATGAACGAGAGTGACAAGGTCAGACTTTTAATTTCCTTGAAGAGGTTCTGCTCTTTGTCATATTACCATTTTAGGATGATATTAGGATCGGTTGTATGTTTACCGTCTGATACTCCAAAGTTACAGATAGGTTGAGCAGCTCAATTATTTCCTTGCTGCTTAAGTACTTGCAGCCCTGCTATCATACTTCATTAACCTGCAGCAGCAAAAGATAGAAGCCCTTGAAAATAAATACATTTAAAGCTATTTCTGTGAGCTAGGTTTTGCTATCTATAACTTGGTAGGAAGTAAAGAACAGTCCCTATACTTTTGCTTCCCGAACATTTAATATAATGAAAACACTATGCATACACTTTAGGGAATACTCAAAGGATTTGTAAGGACCTTTGCCACTTGCTAAAATCTGACTCATAAAACTTGTAAACAACTATCAACAATAGTAAATTACTTGCTTAGTAGGAAATGAGTTCATATCTATTCAAAATGTGATCTCAAAACAGATGTCCCAAGAAAATGTCATTGTTTAACCTACATTCATACAAAAAAAATATGCTATTATTTCTTTAAGGAAGTGAAGCAATCATGAAGACTTTGGTGTTCTCAGTTTCTAAACACAGTTAGGAAATACAAGGCAACATTTTACACTTGGCTAGCACGTTAATCCATAAACAACCACAAAATGTGTTGAAAATTAAGAGGTTTTCTTGGCATGTTAGGTTTCCTATTCATCTGCATTACCTTGCAATATTTAAAATTAGGAGACAAATGCAAGGTTTCCTGTGATCTGTTGTTCAAAACTAATGGTTGCTTGCATACTATTATTCTTTTTTTTTTCATCCATAATCAGAGATAAAATGATTTAGGTGAAATTATTTTTCTTCAGTGACCTTGCCCAATAATAGAACAGTACAAAATGTAGTCATTTCCTTTTTCTAAACACACATGTCTATTTTGAAGGAAAGAATTACTTTTATGGTTTCAGGAAAAAGTCTTGGAGACCTTGAAAAAGCAAATAAAAGGAAACAGAAAATGCAGGCCACTGAGCACAGCTCTGCAGTTGCACATCTGATTCTCTGCCTTGGCAATGTTAATGAACCTCAAATCCTCCCTATAATTAGATGAGGGAATTGCTTATATTTTCAAACAGATGATGCTGCTATAATGAAACGATTGACAGGGAACTTAAGAGTGTCTACAGTAGTCATTTGGTTTCCGGGTTTGGGGATTTTTTTTTCTTTTCTTTTCCTTTTTTTTTTTTTTTTAAAGTGTAAAAAGAAGATTGGCTGTAGATACAGGTCCTGGGAGAGGTAGTAATTTACACAGAATGCTATGACAGGTGTCTTTGTATATAGCACGGAAATAAAATGGAAGAGAGAGGAATGATGGGCAGGTACGGCAATTTTTTGGGAGGGGGTGTCCTGTGCTTATTCTGCTTGGGTTCTTTAAAAGGGGCCGAGACTCAAGAGATGGATCCGGATTGAGTGCACAGCTGTAACTGCTGATGAGCTAATTGCTCCTTATCTCTCAGCCCCATTCATCTTCATTTTTTACCAATTACTGAGAATTATCTGTGTTCTCAGTTGGATATGAGAGTTAATCCTTTTTGGTTAAGCTGGCAGTACTGTGAGCAGATTCCAAATCATAGGGTGAAAAAGCCAGAACAAGCTTGTTCTCAAACTCTCTCCAGTTCAATGACAGTATCACTAGTTCATAAGAATTTTTCTATTGTTTAACAGATTCAACACGGATATATATATATTTTTTACTTTAGTGCTTTTATTGGTTTGTATTTTTCTCTTAATGTAAACTGAATGCATGTATTCCTAGGCGGATGGATGTGCTCCCTTTCTAAAAATATACAGCTGCAAAAATGAAAATAAGATAAACAATCACTTCAGACCAGAAATATTATTTGTAGTATTTCACTGTTTAATGTATGCTACATAAGAATTCTTTTAAAGACAAAACTGTACCTGTAACTGTGACATCATGGGACATAAGACAAATGTTTGTCAGTGCCATGTATCTACTTCTGTAAACTTCTTTGAGATCTGTGGATGAAAAGTGTTGTCTAGGTGTTAGCAAAGGCATGATCATGCAGCCTTAAGCAAAAACCTGCTGTTGAGCACATCATATTTCAAGTTAAAGTAATGCTTTCATAAAACTGTGCTTTGGGAACACACAGAATACCAGAAACAGATCATTTGGTTATAGTCAAATCACAAAACTTTGGTTTGGAATTTTGTTTGCCATTGTGATAGCACAGAAAAAAAACCACCTTGAATTTCATAGCTCAAATATAACATTACTCTATCAACCAAATATATATTTTCTGTGGATCTGCTTCCCTAGACTTAATTACGATTGTTAAATTTGCTAAACAAGGCAATGAATTGGCTGTTATCATCTAAACTCCAGTTAGTAAATTAGGGGAATTATTAGCAAAGATTCAGTATTTCATGTTGGACAGTCAGTTGTGTTATGTATGAGTCCTTCATCTACATTAAATCCTTACTGTGGGATTCATTGGAACAAATGTAGGCATTTGCATCTGAGTTAGTCACCTTAGACTTGACAGACAGAAATAAGCAATTGTAGGGGTGATCCATCTCATCCTGAAGTAGATGGTAAAACTAGGTCAGATAAATTACACCTTAAAAGTGCTTAGTCCTGCGACTACTGAGTTGTAGTTACGTAAAGCAAGTTAAATGACTGAATCTCACTCTTGGTGCATGCAATTAATATTTTCTGGAATAAGATTTGAATGAGTTAACAGGTCTTTTCCAAGACACTGCTACAATAATGGCAAAGTAGTGCCTAACACACAGTGAAATGGACAAGAAAATAAAATAAAAATCTCTTCAGAAACAGCAGGTGAGATGTTTAAGTATTCACTCAGAAAACTATTTAGATATAAATATACTCTCAAGTTTATTCTGATTGTATAGGTATATCAGTTCTGAAAAGAGTGGTTTTGCCTATGTGAGACATACTGAGAGAATGGGCTTCTAAAGCTGCAGAAGCAAATGCTTCCTCTGTGACATTTGTGCTCTGGGTCTGTTGTGAAGCTGTATCAGGTTCATGGAAAAATCTAAATGATTAAGTCTATCTTGTCAGCAAGATTAAAAAAAAAAGGCTATTTATATTGTTTGATCACATTTACTTTATTTCCTGTTCCATGCAAGATAATCCTAATTGGATAAATAGTTGGATAATTTAATCTTCAATGTGATTTCTTTCAAAATATGTGCTTTACTGTTATAGCCATTTTCCGTTTTAGTAGTGCTTTGTATGAAAATAATGAAATTGTTAAGCTTTTATTCAGTTTTGTTTCATTGTTGTTTGTTATCAGCAGTAAGTATACTTAAACATGATACTCT
>JAOQGH010000001.1:164749815-164814815 GCA_025769975.1 Gallinago jamesoni
TTGTTATATAGCAGGGATATTATCCAAAATATATGTAATGCAATGTTAAGACCAAGGTCTATGCTTCATTGTGCCACAAAGTCCACTGAGAAGTTGCAGTCCTTAAAGATTACATTTTCCTGATAATGAGAAGGCCCTGCTGATGGTGTTCTTAATTTTATTTTTTATCTTCTGTATTTTGATTAATATTTAAAGTAGCCTCCATTTCATTTGTTTGTTTTTTGCAGCACTTAAAATTGAAATTCTAAAACACTTCTGCAGTATACTTTTAAAATATCCCAATCCAGGAATTTCTAAATAGAGTATTCATTTCTTCTACAGTTGCCTTGTAATGATGAAAACATTTATCACCCTGAAATCAATACAAATGTCTTGGGCATCCTTGTTTAAGAAAATTACAGCATCTCTCTCAACCTTATTTATTTATTTATTTATTTATTTTTTCTGAAGGATGAACCTTTTGTTCTATGCATTTTAAACTGCCTGCACGTATTGTTCTCTATACAGGCTTAATTAGAGAATATGATCAATTTAATATAAAGGTTTCAAAATACCGCCAGTGATGCACAACAAGGGGAAAAAAAAAGAAATAAAAGAAAAAAAAGAAGAAATACAAGCTTGACATTTTAAAACACTTGCATTTGAAAGACTTTCACTACTAATTGATTTTTAAAAGAGTTCTGTGGAAAAGTGAACTCAGAAATGTTTGGAAGCGCCTTGGCAGCACGCCAGAACATTTAGTACAAAGCATAACTAGGCAGTTTCTGAGGCCTTACTACAACTGAAAAGATATGTTCTTTGCCTCTCTTAATCTAATTTGGTATCCCAGCTGTACACTTAGAGATTATGCTGGGTATTTTCAGTATCGTGTGGACATCTTTAAATGATCAGTTGGCACAAGGCAACAACTACCCTGCTGTCACCGGCAGGGTTAGGCAATACAAAGGTTTTTCAGTAGTGAGATTTTCTTTAAATGGCCTAAGCCAAGCGATAATAATGAATCAATGTTCATGTCATTATTTTAAGTGGCATTTTGAGCATATTTATCTGCTAGTACTATTTTCTAGCATGGATTGACTGGTCCAAAATCTGTTGTTTCTATTTGTCTTTATTGGAGTTAATAGTTTTGTGTGGAGCGAAAAGGAGGACAGACGATATCCTATATTCTGTAATCATTTTCTTTAAAATTACCTTTTAGCTTGGACGATGTGACACTGCCTGTTCTATAACATTTTAGAGTTCTTTGTTAGTTGACTGAAGTTGAAACAAAAATCCTCCTTTTTTTGTGGAGTATGCACTTTGAAAACCTACATAGACAGCTGAAATATTAATGGAAATGACATCCATTCTATTTTGGAAAAAGAGCAGACCAAATGATAACGGGTAACATTGACCAAAAGCAATTACTTTAAAAGGATACTGCTAAGTATCTGAGAAAAATGATTCCTTTGACTAGTTGTTTGTCAGACCCTGTGTGGTTTTTATTGATTGCTCTTGAATATATAGTCCCTATGATTGAAAACGCTGCTGGTAATGTCCTTCTTTTTATCGTGCTGAGAGTATCTTATTGAGAATAATAAGAAAGAAATTTATACAGAAAACAAATACACATTGGAGCTTTAAATTAGCCAAAAGTGGTCTATAGATTACCTATGATATTAATTTTCTAGCGTGTCTCCTTCTCTGAAGCTAGTATTTAGAATTCAATGACAAAAAATCAGGCCTTAAGAGTTAGGTATTAAGTATTTGTTTATGTGGTTTGTTTCCCCCACCCCTCTGTATCTGATTATCTCTGTGGAGCACTGCAATTCATCTTCTGCTATGAAGTATAGTAAGTTTGAAATGAGTCATAGATAGGATTTTAGCCAGCACTGTTTCTTATATATGAATATGTTATCTATGCAGCTAACTGTTTTTACTCCACAATGGAAGATTTCATCTTCATGTGAGTGGCTGGCATCTCAAAATGCCACCAGTCTATTTAAATGGACACTTGATTAGGATGCTCAAGTGAATGAAGACAGACGCAGGAATGTATTTAAGCAGCAGGCTGCAATTTTATTAACTTAACACTGGAAAGCTTCTGAAACAATGAAAATCTTCCCAGACTACCCAGCTACACAAGGCCCCCCAGAGGATGGAATAAAGTTTGTAGGATTCAATTTGTTCTAGAATTCAGTTCTTCTTTTCAAGGCCTTTGAATAAGTCTCTCTCCTTCTTTCTTCCCACAGCAAGGCAAAAGTTACCAAAGGGAGACCTCTGTGCCTTTTTTAGATGCAAAAGTTTGCCAGCAAAATTCTGTGTTTCAAGGGAAAAAAATCCTTCATGGCCCCAATAGTAATTGCTCAGCGAGTCCTGAGGCATCCTTAGGAAAAAAAATCCAACCTGACATCTATAGTTCCCAGATAAAAGGTCGGGACAGAAAAAGAAGTTTAAATTAGCAAATGGGAGGTCAGGAGCAATAAGACACCGAAAGTTTTTGGGAAGAAAAATCTATGTCTTTCCCACATACAGACTGAAGGTCTAATCTAGTTTTCACCCCATGGGGTGAAAGCAGGTGATACTATCATAACAGACCTTCTTTCTGTTCTGCAGAACTCAAAAACCTTCATTAGACATCTCTTTAATGCAATTTCATAAGCCTGATGTCAAGGGTAGTTGTATTAAAACTTCCTCTTCTTTGGGTTGCATGGTTCTTTTCTCATAAACAGACACTTTTATTATATTAGGTCCAACATTTTCTTAACGATTGAGAAACCAGTCTTCATGCTTTTGGAATGGTTCATTCTGATTTTGGAGTCCCCATTCACTTTGTTTTAGGAGATATATATTTCTTGCAAATATATAGGATTTTTCAACTATTTTTGTATACAGATCAGGTTTAGCAGTAATTTCTTTATATGAAAGAGAAGGCAGGTAATTTTTTTATTTATCCATGAACATGTTTTACAATGCCATAGATTCCAGCAATAGAATTTATCTTTTTGTGTAGCGCTCTTCCAAACATGCCTAGTCGCTTTGGGGTGAAGTGCTATATGGATACTGTGTTACTTCAAGGGCTGGAAAATAGTCAGTTTATGATGACAGGGAGCTTAGCCAGTTGATGAGACACAGTGGTCACACACAGACCCCAGTCAGGTGCGGGTGTACCAAGGTCCCTATTAGCAACAAGTTCTAATTTCTGGCTCTACACAAAGCCATCCTGGACAGCCAGAGCTGAGCACGGACTGAGTAGGGACCTACCTTAGTTCTGATATTGAGTAGAGGCTGAGGATCATCCTATAGAGAAGTGGCTCTGCAGGAATCAGCTTAAATGTGGCTGGACCTGTTAGTGATTGGTAGAACAGTGCTAGCCAGATGTCACAAAGATGTTATAGAATAATGTTGTGCAGTCCATGCATTTTCTGAGATAGTATTTAAATACCATGGAAGATGGAGAATTGAGTGTGTATGCAGAGTGTGCTACAGTTCTGTAGGTTATTTTGTTTTCTAGAAGGAGGGAGGTCCTTGTTCCTTTCAAGATCCACAGGGTCTTGGTTCTGGCCTCTTAAAGAAACTGGAGCCTTCACTTTCTGTCTCCTCTCCCAGCCCCCAAGCCACTTAACTGTTCCTCCCAGACAGAATGTTGGAAAGACTTTTGAAAAATGAGAGGTGTGTGGGGTGAAGCTCAGGTCTTTACTGGAGTCATCTCACTTGCCCAGGTTCTTGCATGCAATGACATGCAAACAGTCCACACCTTGATCATGCTGGAAGTCCTGAAAGTTGCTCCCGTGGTCATGGCAGAAAAGTGCCAGGTGCCTTTTTGCCCCCAAGTAGTCCCTTGAAGCCTTTAGTTGTGAAACTGTGGTTTTTTAACAGATCTTTCATTTGAAAACCAATTTTAAAATAATTGGAGGGACAGGAGATGTATTCACTTGCTTCCACATCAGGTCTGAGTTTGCAAGGGAGCCTGTCTGCATAACTTTCTACTCTCCATAATCACAACTAAGTTACGTCTGCCAAAGCAGATGAGCTGTTCCATATGTGATTATGATTATATATATATATAAAATCTAGGGGACAGTAAAACTGAAGTTATTTGCAGGCCTTGCCCTTAGTCCTCACGCATATTGGCAGTGTCATTGGGCACAGACAGGACTGCTGCTGTACTGGGCAGCAACTGGAGTCTCACCCTCTCTGATCTGGGGTTGAAGCTCCTTGCTGTACAGCCGAAGTCTTAACTGGAGTAGGAGGCACTAGGAGAGCTCTTTCTTGAAATCCAAAAGTGCCGTCTAATGATCAGTGACAGTGGTAATTGTGGGAAATGGTGAGGGAGGAGAACTAAGGGAAAAAGGGGAGTAAGAGGGAAAGAAAGATGAGGATGGGAAAGTGTTGGTCAGTTAAGGATACTTCTAAATATGCTTCTCCTTTAGTTTTGTGACTGGCGAGCTCTTCTGTCTTACTGCTGTTGCTTCAGGGTTTGCACAGAGATGTGCCCAGGACAGTCTAAGACTCTGGGTTGTCTGTCTTTTGTTATGTATGGAAAAGCCACATTAACAGATATGTTTGACTGGGGAATGACATTAAACTTACTTGTATTTTCAAAATTTTTTCAGGGCCAGTACTATAGGTGTGACCTCACCTAGAACTGAATTTTTGGCTATGATATGCCAACCCCTGTTTCAGTACTGGAATATTCCTTTACAGTGTCACCGCCCTCTTCCTGTTTTGCTGTGGCGTGATACAATTTTTGCAATGTTCTCTTTCCCCTCTGACTTCCCTCATCATCCCTTGATAATTATTTTTGGGAAAATAGTATACTTTCCTGTTTCAGTACCAGTGCTGACAGCTGTGGGTTTATCAGATGAGTTGTGCAGATCGAAGCCTGCTGTTCTTATAGCCACATCATTTTCTGTAAAATTCCGCTTTCGATTTTGAAAGGGATTTTGTTTTGTTTTCATAATAAAGTTCACAGCTGCAATACAGCTGTATTGTCTCATGGAGCCAGGAACAAGGACAGAAAAAGTTGAAGTTGAGGTTCAGCTTGTAACTAGATAGATGAAAAATGAATGCGACACAAGCAAGCTCAATAGCCTGGCGAAGAGTGGAGCAAATGGGACACAGAAAGCTGGAGAGCCCAGATGCAAGTTTTCTTCTGCGCTGGTATAAGGATAGAAAGATGATTTCTGCAGCACACTTTTAGAGGCTGAGGGCTGTTATAGCCAAAATATCTGGGGAGCACGGAGAAAAATAATTTAGGATTTATCGTTAAAAATAACCATCAGTTTTTCGTCAGTGATATTCTCTGCAGTGAGTCATTGCTGATTATGTTTGTGCCAGAATGGGAAAGTAGGGGATGAAGAGTATTTTAGAGACAATAATGAATTAATGTTGCCATGGATTTTGTAGCTGCTACCGCAGAATTTAAGAGTTGTCACCATGGAGTTAGGTCTGTTGTATGCTGCAGAGTACGCAAAGGACCTGTCCTGCGGTGACGTGCTGCAGCGGGGCTTAGCTGTAGGGTGTTTGGACTTCAGACAGTGGTGGTAAGAGTAATATTTTGTTTAATAGCTAGAGGCAATAGTCAGATTGCATTACTGCTTCCGTCCAGATGAAAGGGAAGTAATGGAGAAGTAACGCAATGAGTGAAATCTTAGATGTGTAAGAAATAGTAGGATGTAATTTATAACAACGTGTCTGTAGAAGGGTCACCTTAGACATAAGTGGAACCAACAAGCCTTTCAAAAGTCTGGAGTCAAAAATTGTATTCAGTTAAGCAGTGAGAAAACTACCAGAATGTCCCCTAACCAAAAAAGCCCTATTAAATCTTTCACATTTAGGTAGGTATGTTACATTTCCTATTCAATTGATGAGTTTTTCTTTATTTTGTTCATGGTACTCAGGTAATACACATTTGGGTTGTGTTGTTACTGCTTGGAAAGTTATTGCAAACTGTCTTTCCATTTTTGTGCTCTAATATTAGGAAAAATGAAGTGAAAATTAGTAAAATATTATCTTTTTTATAGGAAGGAGTGAAAATCGTAGTACATAGCTAATTCATTTTAGAAAATATGCATTTACTAAATTGAGCGATCTCTGACTTTTTAAGATTCCCCATCCTTCCCAGTAGCCATTGACTGTTTATTTTAAAACAAAGGCCATAATGAGAAAAGTTTTTTTTTCCACACTCATCATCCAAAATAAAGAGTTATAGCTGTTAAAAATTGGTCTTAGTGTTATTCAGATCACATAAGACTTCCTTTAATTGGCCCTTAATAAGCTTGGTTTAACTGGGATTTAAAGAAAGAACAGTGGTCATTAACATTAGCCAGATTAAGACTCTGTTAATTACCACTGAAAGATAAAGTAATATGCAAAGATGGGGTCTAAAATATTCTTGCACTTAAGCACCCAAGGAAGTTGAGAATTTTCTTGCTAACTGAAATGAATAAGTCAATAGCTCTTTCTCTGCAAAGCTTAAAAAAAAAGGGAAGAGAGGGAAAGAGAGAGAGAGAGAGAGAGTACAATTACTACATTTAAATACACTGGCTTAATTAGTACCCTGTATACAGAAAGAGTTTCTAGTTTGTTTTAATTTTATTCTGTCCCTCAATTTTAACTTATGTTTTGGTTTAAGAATTTGATAAATTCTTCATGAATTTATCATTTTCTAGTCATTAATCTTTTGTATATATGTTACTGTGACTACTAGACTATGTATACCTGAATAAAATAGATAAATATGTTATATGCTACTTTTATATATATAACTTTTAAGTAAAAACTATTTTTTATATTGCACAGTAGAAATAGAATCAAAATATTTCAAGCATTGTAACCAAAATGTTAAAATCTTTATAATAATGGCATTTTTATGATGTCAGTATAAATGTCAGTATAAATTCCTCAGTTACGACAGTCGCTCAAGTATCGTCGTGATACTTGCATTTCCACTTTGGAGTGGACTTGCGATGATTTTGTCATGGTATCCTATCAATCACAGCACCCATCAGGGGAAAGTTCAAGAAAATGGCAGTAGGCAGATATAGAATCATCTTCTTCTGTGCATGAATAGCTCCTGACTAGTCTTCACCAGTCAGTGATGATTTATAATCTGAAATCAGAAGTTTTTAATCTCATGTAATTGTTTCTTATATTTGATGTAATGAGAGCTTTTTCCCACTACTACACTAAGTGATAAATTCTGGTTTAAACAAACTGTTGTTCTCAATTATTTCCATCTGTATGATTATAAATATTTTTAAAACAAGTAATTCTGTTTCTTCCAGAAAGTGATATGTGCTGATATGTTGTATCTCAGTTTCATGGAATATTTTCACATTCTCGTATAGTGAGAAGGACTAACAGTTGTGCCAAACTTACTGTTACGTATTCATATATTAATGATCTTTTTCACTTCCATCTCTCTAAATAGACTGGTGATCTTAATTTAGAAAAAGTGCTAGTTATATATTTTCAACATTTTATTTCTATTTCTTTACGTAATCTTTATTTTTTTTTTTAAACTACTTTCACACTGAACAGTTTTTCAACAGCCTATGTCCATGACGTATTTGTTTAGGGGATACAGTGGTATTAAAAAAATGAAACAATGATCAGTTGGCAGGTCAAATAAATCCACATATTCTATTTGATTCCATTTGGTATTCAAAGATGCTGGAGTTTGTTTATTACTTTCTTTTTTTTTAAATTGTTTCTTAACAGTGTAGTTGATGTATATATTTCTAAGGATAGGTGCTGATAAAAGCACTGTAAAAAATATGGTTTTCTTTTCTGTTTGAAATTGTACGTAATATATATTACAGCTCCACTTTTTCAATTAGCAATCAACAACAAAACCATGATATGCCACATGTACTGTAATGTTTTCTAAATCAAAGAAATCAAATCTGCAGTTTCACTAGTTTCTAAAGACTGCGTGCATATAGTATTTAAAAATTAAGTAAATAAAGTAAAAAAAAATCTAGCATTGTTGCAAAAACATACTTAAAATCCTGTATTTATATATAATCTCAATAGTTTTAGTATATATATTTTAAAAATTATTTTGAAGATCTATTTCTCATACTTGGAGCCCAGAGTTGAGGTTGCCTGGCAGATCAGAGGGTTAATCCTTAAATCATACTTATGCTGTACTTTTTGAATATAGAACACCTGCAAATGAAAAAGGACATTTCTCACCCATTCATACAGAAACTTACGCTTGCAGAAGACCTGGGACCATGTGGACATTTTTATCCTCCCAAGGCTGCACCTGACACCTTCTATGCATTCTTTCATGAACATATTTTAAGTATCAGATGATAACCACAGGCCATAAAATCTGTTGCTTTTAAAATAACAGGAACTGTGTTAACAAAAGAACTCGCCAAACTTATTGTCTCAAATAAAATAATTGAAAAACAGGGCCAAAGAGGAAGAAATATGCTTTAATCGATAGGCTATTTTTACATGTGAATGGAAGTTTGGATTCATTCTACTGGATAAGGTACAAACTTTATTAGCCTAAACCCAGTCAACCTCAGTCCTTTGTTAGATGCGGGTTTTCTCTTTGTAGGCTGTGCAATATCTCCCTATTAAATTTCTCATTCATCAGTTCATGCCAAAGCCGGTCAGCGTGATGTCATTGTTCCCTGAATGCTTGTGCTCGGAGTGCAGCCTTTGCTATGGAGCTGTCTGTATTCCCTGTGGGCTACCTCCAATACGTACATACAGGAATGAGGAAGGAATCAAGGTTACATTTAGTCTGCAGACCAAAAAAATTTTAAAGAAACTTTGCATATGGATGCTTTTATCGTTTTTATGGCAGAAGAGGTACTGAGAACAATCTTTGCAGGCCAGCTTTGGAAACTAGTTAGTCTGTGCTTAAATGTACAGGCTTCGACCCAGCAAACTTTTGGAGGATCCAGTGCCAAACATGTAACCTACCAGCTGCTCCTACTTTTTCAGAAGAGTTTAGGGTATTTTCCAGTATAAACAGATAATTGTGTTTTGTCAGCTTAAGATTTTCCAAAGCAGGGAAAGAGGTTTAGATGTGTAATTCGTGTGCAAAGAATGTGTAGGCAAACTTCTCTCCACTCATGCCACAAGCTACAGTACAGTCAATTGAAAGATTCCTTGCACTCTACGTGGAGCATTTGGCTAGTGATATATGCATTTGTAATAGTCATTAAATTAACAGGGTTTCAATTCTATGGTGAATGGAATAATCCTTCAAATAGAACAGCATAGTGAGATGACTTTTCCTAAGAAGCACAAAATGATGACACTGAAAAGAACTGGTTTGGGTAACTTAACAACTGCTAAAAAAAGAATCACTTTTTCAAAAAATGAAAAAAAAAAAAAAAGAAAAAAAAAGAAAAAAGGCTACCTCAAATGTTCCTCCTTTCCAGTCTCCATGGTAAATACCTCAAGCACTTGCCAGTGTACTCCCTCAATGAAGAGCAAGGCTGAAATCTGTCACAAATCATACCTAGCTGCCAGAGAAATTCAAATTGCTGTAAGCACAAGTGCCAGGGGAGCTCTTACAGCGATGCTGAAACCATAATGCAACATTCACAACGAGATCATTGCATCATAATCTCCTTCTGAATGTGACTCCCTTTGTGTGTCAGGTGTTTGCATGTCAGAGGGAAAAGAAGAAAGGGGATTGCGAGTTTAGCACAATCTGTTGTTCAGTATTAAAGGTTGTTTTGTTTTTGTTTTTGTTTTTGTTTTTTAATATATATTCAAAATGCCCTGGTTTTATGCAGGATATTCCGAAAGGTTTCCAAGATACTTGCTGACCTCTAATCCCCTCAAGTACAAAACCCTTTTGTTAGAAATATTCATGTTTTCATTTTAGACAAGCTAGTTACTTGGAATTCTCACTAAGCTTGCAGAAGTTAATATATATTAAAAATTATATTTATTTTCAGTATATGCATCACAACTATTTTAATTTCCTAAGTGCACAATCAGTATTTAAATAAAGAACATTTGATTCTTTCGCAGCTGTATCAGCTTTTGAGCAGAGTAAGTTTGTGAAAATCCATGGAGAGTTTTTTTTTCCAGATTTACAGCAGCATAAGTGAAAGGAGAATTAGGGCCATATATTACAAAATGTCATTTACATTAACTCAGCATCCATCAGATCTGCCTCTATTCCATGCAGTCATGCTCACAAAGTATATGGAGGTTATTTTGGGCTTCTTTTGTTTTTTTGAGAGTTTATCAATATAATCTAAGACCAGAATGTATGTCCTCAAAAAAAACCCCAAGATACAGTGAATTTAAGAGTGAGAAAAGCTGGCAGCAGGTTGGTTCAGAAGAGGAAAGATGTGTCATGTGAAGGTGGCATCTCTCTCACTTGCCTCTGCCACCTGATATGATACTAATCAGCAATTTTGCCTACAAGAAAATATGTTTGATTCACTTAGTATGCAGCTTAAAACCATTTAGAGTTAATGGTCAGAGTAAGACAACAGATGAGAGTATAGATAGTTTCACCAAAACCGAGAAACTCCATTTCAATTGTCCTTCTACATCATTGATTGTACTACTTTTATGATAAGAATATAATGGTGATTATCACAAAAAAAGGGAAAATCAAAAGTGTTTGTGGTCAGTCATGTTTAGCCCACCTAACTTCATGAGGAGCCTAAGTTTGGAATCCAGTTGTCCAGGGCTCAAAAAGAGATACATATCTCCCATGGACAATTAGTACCAATGAATATGTGAATTACATCAGAGGCAACTGGTCACTTAAAGTGAAAACTTCAATTAAGTCAATCTAGATCCAAATGCTTTATAGTTCAGTTGTGTGTCCTGGACCAGAAAAAAACATTGAGCAGGACTGATTTAGTCAGTATCTGTATTATTTATTTTTTTAGCTGGCAGAAAACCACAAATATATATAAGAGAAATGGCCAATAAAGTTATTGTAGAAGAAAAACTATAAGTGGATAGACCACTTTCAAACCTGTATCTGGAAAGGTCTTAAGTGTAAGTTGTAATAAAAAGTTAAGTACAGAAAACACTGAGGGAAAGCTCATATATATATTTTTGTTTGTTTGTTTGTTTGTTTTGTTTTTTAAACCTGAAAAGCCCTGACTAGTTCCATTTCATCAGCAAAGTCTCCCTGACGTTAGGAATTACATTATTGTATCTTCCGCTGATTGCCCCCACTGTGCACCGAGTAGAACAATCCCTGTTTTATGCCAAAAGAGTGGGTGAAATGCTCGTTTCAGTGATCTGTAAGGCTGAATTCAGAGCAAACCCTTACTGATGTATGGCGTTGGGCATAAAGCAAGGAGCCACTCTAAGTTTCACCAAATCGGGTAAATGGAGCTCAGAAATAGTGATCTAGTCAATAGAGCATCACTAAGGAAATATGGACAATATGAGTAACTCAAACCTCTTTTGCCCATCTCCTGTGAAAACATATTAATTGGCAGTGTGGAAGCCAGTCTGAGTTCTCTCTAAGTATTTTTTGCTCTTTCTGCATCGGGACCACTGTGATGAAGCGAGTGCAAGATTTATTGGAAAAGAAAGAGGGAATTATTGTGTGGTTCAGTAATTAGGATGCTCAGGCAATACTCCAGGGTTATCATCTAGAGTCTCTTTCTGTGTTTTATCAATGGTTTTTACACACTCTATTTAAAAAGTAAAATGTAGAAATAGACCTTGAAATGACTCCTTTTTTAACTTAACAGAGTAGATGCCTGTCTTCAGGAGTGGAATTTATGGGGAGTTTAAGGATAATTTAAGTATCTAAGTCCCAGAGTACAATCTTAAAAAGGCTAATAATCCCTTTAGAAGTCTACAAAGGTCTGGGACTGCACAACCTAGAGGAAAGGAGGTACATTTTAAAACTGCTGGGTACTTAAGACCCAAGCTGAGAAAGATAACAGTTCTGAGGTTTTCTTGTCCTTGATATTTCTGTACTGCCTAACTTAGGTGGCTCCACACTTTTTTTTTTTTTTTTTGCCTTGAATCGTGGGCACCCTTCCTGTGTGTTGCATTGTAGATCTGAGTCGCTTTCAATTCTTTTATGTCAGCCAGTTAAAAGGTAGAGATTGTGGTATATCTGTGCCTTTTCTTGTACCTGAGCATAAATGCTAAAGAGCAACGTTGGAGAGAAGAGAGAAGAATAAAAAGTACTGCATGCTACTGAAACTGCGTAGGGAATTTAGGTAGGCAGAATGCAATTATGCATTTGGAATATAGCCAGGACATATGGGTTAACACATGTACTCCTGTGAAAAGTGCCATGGGATATTTAATGACTGTAACTTGTCAGAACTCAGTTTTACATCTCATCTGAAAGACAGCACCACCAGCAGCATGATGTCCCTTCGCACCGTGCTGGAGCAGTTCCTCAGGATGGACTCGGAGGGAGGGAGTGGTGTCTCCTGAATCACCACTTCCGTTTTTTGCTGCAGCTGGGCTTTCTTGAAAGATTAGTATTAAAAAAATTAATCAAGCCCAGATTTCTTAGTTAATGTGGTCCAACAAGTTCGCTATCCAAATTCAAATACGAGTGCAGTTGCATATGCAAGAAGTAGCTTGCTGTAAGATGACACGTTACCAGACACTTCTTTAGGGTGGAAGATGTTACCCTTCTGTGCTGGCCACCTTTGCAGACTCTCTGATGAGTGTAAAAGTGTTGCTCAAAATGAAATAGTGTTAGTGTGTAGTAAAAAGAGGAGCAAGTTTAGCAAAAGCTTAAAAGGACTTTTAATATCAGCATATTATGGCGTGATAAATAATTTTAAAAAATAGAAATGAATAGTCTCTGTGTCAGCTGTCTTACATTGTGGAGACATGAAGCATCTGTTATAAAACTATTAAGAAAGAGGGTTTAGCTCTATTCTGTATTTAATCTCAAATCTACTTCAGTGGCACCCAAGCCTATGAACACGCATTAGAACCTCATCTGAGTGTTTTTAATTGAAATGTTATGAACCTTTGCAGTCCAAACTGTAACTAGAATACCAAAAACATCTATTATGTTATCCAAAAATTTGGATGGGTTTGCTGACAGTAATTGTTGAAATTTCCCCAGCCTGTGCCCTTGATCTGGAACTTGGTGGATTCATCTTCCTGTAGGACTTTAATGGCAAATAATTTTTATTTTTTATTTTTAGCAAGGGCCACTTAAATTTGTTCTTTGTGCCCTTAATTGATAGGCCTAATTAATGAGGATGTATGACAGAAGACATTTTCTGAAGTCTGAGCTTTCGACATAATCTGCATTTGTAGCTTTTACTATGTTGGTCTGCTGATAGGAGCTTCTTTACAAGACAAGTGGTAAAAGGCTGGATTCCACAGATAAAACGGCTTTCGTGATTCTTGAGTAAATAAATACATTCCGTTCCTGCATTACACCATTTTTAGGCAGCTTGTTCCCCTCCTGCAGAGCATTAATGCAGTTTGTCTTTGCAGTTGGGACTTTCTTTTGATGTGGTGATTGACTGGAGTTTGCCAATCATTTGTTCAGCTGTGTAAGCCCCACTAATTTCCCAAAGTTAATCATAACAGTGTGTATGGTTGAGATAATGGAGCTGGTTGCCGTGCTCAGATACAATTCTGCAGACAAGTTCTTGATGCAGAAGTCATAAAACTGCAGTGTGAAAGGAAGTAAAGTCTTTCCTGTTCTATATGTTTATTTCAGTTTTGGTATAAAAGAAGCTGTCCTACCCATTTTCTCTAGAAAAGATATGATAGTACAACTGGTATCCATTTGGAATATTTGTTTCTTATTTTCAGCTATGAGAATAGCTGAAATAAAATTTACAAAAAATACAGAGAAAAATTTAACTATAAAATTTTAAAACCAGTAATGTATCCAGTATGAGAGGTAGTTAAGAATCTCTACATTCTTAGAACCTATTAGGGCACCAGTTATTCATGTGGTGTCATCTTTTCTTGAAAATTTGCTGTAAAAGGAACAAAAGGGAATGCTTTAGCTATGAAAGGCTATACTGTATCTGCAACTGCTAGCTATATATAATAATACTTTAAAATGCAAGAAGGAACCTTAATTTAAAATTATAGGATTCTGCATTATTACCAAAGGAGAATAAATGAAAAATCTATAATGTTTCTTAAATATTCTGCAAGCTATGGAATATGCTGTGAGTCTTACCATACCAGCACTAGCAAAAAAGTTGCAGTTTTGGTATGCTTCATTAACTGTTTGCATACAAGACAAAAGTGCTTTCTGATGAAGTGTAAAACCAACTTGGGACCAATTTTCCAGAACATAAATTCAACATTCATTCCATCCCCTGATATTCTTAGATTCAAACAGCTAGGGAGGTTTTATGTCTTATCTTTTATCAATAATTATTTTTAATTCTCCAATTTTTAAATTATTCAGCCAAATATAATAAGCTCAGAGTTGATTTCGTACTGTGATGATTGCTGTTAAAGACATGTTCCTTTCTAGAGTTCTGCGATTAGCCTGGTTATGCAAGTTTTTAACCAGTTATTTGAAATTCTCTATTATCATAGATATCTCTTACTCTAGTTATTTTTGTCAAGATTTATAAACAGGCAGATACCTTTATTCAGGCATCTATCTCTTCAAAGCTGATTTTAAGATCACACCTTTTAAATCTTTTTTTCCCCTTTTGTAGTGGAGTTGAACTAGTTTTGTGGTAATAATATGTATTTTAGTGAACTGGAAAGTGCCCTTCTAGATTCAGTACTGCACATCAGTGAAAAGTGATTTATCATGATAATGTAATTAGTGCTCTTGCAGCTAATAATTCAAATTTGTGTTTGCTGAATTCTGTTTTAATGGTCTCAGTTTTTCTATTGAAGCTTGACTGATGATGAACTATCTCTGTATCTTGCTATAAAGCACCATGTATTTACTGAGTGAAGTTTATTTTATTATAGAAGAGTTTAGCGACTCAGAGGAGTCACTAGACTCCTTTTCAGTGAGGTGAGAGTGGACATGGCAAATTTATATTGCATTAATGTATACAAAATAGTGGGAATTACAGGAGTTATACCTGACATGAAAGTCCACAAGTTTTCCTAAATCACTTCCAACTTGTGTGACTGTTCTACTTAGGGAAGTGGTAAAGGTAGGCAATAGAGGAATGGGAAATTTTGCAGTTTTCTGTTCAGTTCCATGATCTGTAGGCTCATTTTTAGTTTTGAAGTAGCTAGCATAAGGTAGAGAAGGAGAACTAATAGTCTCGTGGAAGTCTGGTACTAAAAGAGGGGGAAAGCATGCTCTTGGTAGTCCCCTACTTACAGAGAGTATTCTGTAGGCTGCTGAGAGGTCCCACTCTAATCCTGATAAATCCTTCAGAATAAACACCAAACTGTCTCCCAGTTATTCTAGATATGAGTTTGGTGTGTTGATTGGCACTTATGAGTATTAAAAGTCCTATGTTTGTGTCAGCTCTTCCTATAGCTGCATTTTGAAGCTACACCTGTACTATTAAATGCAGCAGGACCTGTGGGTGGGACTGAGGACTGAGGTAGTCACCCATAGAGTTCCTACATTTGAAAGAACCACAACAAGCTAATTTAAAACACAATAGAGCAAATTGTATTTTTAAGTAATGTCTGATATTTCTCCATTATTAAGGTCTGTTTTGTAGCTCTTCCTTGCTCACATTGATTTGGGAAAGAAAATACTACAAAGCACTTTAAAAAATAGTTTTGGCCTATACAATTATTTTTAGATACAGTTCCTGTGTTTTGGGAAGTGTTCAGGTAGACAAAGAGATGGACAAATTTCATCCTAGAACTGGAGGTGCTGATGGACAGGCAGAAGGGATGCTGAAGAAACAGGGGTACTGAGATCAGAAGAAACT
Source organism: Gallinago jamesoni (assembly GCA_025769975.1). NCBI lineage: Eukaryota > Metazoa > Chordata > Aves > Charadriiformes > Scolopacidae > Gallinago > Gallinago jamesoni. The sequence continues at coordinate 164,765,634 of JAOQGH010000001.1, forward strand.
GAGCACAATTACCTAATACACTATATTTGACCCCACATATAGCCTCACATATGTATTGAATTAAAGTAAAATTGATGCTGAATATGATCACTGAATAAATGTTTTAGAGCCTATTAAGTATGTCATTCTGTTTGAGTTCTGTGCTAATTTCTTTCCACATGTTTAAGCCCACCACATTTTTTTTCAAATGCTGTGTTCAGTCCTTCACTATGTGTGCGTTAAGCATAGGGACTGCTAGCACGTCTGAAGCAACATCTGCTCTGTCTTTTTGTTGTTGGGTTCATGGTATAATTAGCTCTATATTTCACCAAATACAATTTTGCTCCCATGGCGGATAGAACAGCATGAAGAAAACATAAATAATTGCAGATTAGAGAAACAGAAGGCAAAGTGGGTGTAGGTGGCTTTGATGAAAAAAGGGGTTAAGCAGAATAGAAGGTCAACTCATTAGAGGACATAACATTGTTAAAATTATACTTGAGTATACTCCAGTTTCTCACATTCAAAAAATATATTTTTTTTTAACTCTACCTGTCTTTACTAAAAAGAAAGATGTTCTTAAAGTAGAAACTTTATTCTGGATTATATGTGTTTAAAAATCCTAAATTATGTGTAAACTTGAATGAGCAAGCGCTCATAGACTAAAGTGTGATATTTTTTATTCGTTTAAGATTACAGGGTATAAATCACACTTTTCTCGACAATGCTATGAAGTTTCTCTAAAGACTGCAAGAGAGAAGTGGTTTTCCACTCAGGCTTTTTGGGTGAGCGTTATGCAGATTGCTAAGCAGATTTCTACTATATGACAATTCACCATTATGAATGTGCTCCCAGCAAGAAAGACATCAGGAACTTGAGTCAGTACAAGTGCCTCGTACCGTTTGGGATGCCCTCAGGCATCCCACTTGGCTTCTTGCTTCCACTCCTGAATGGCAGAGATCATATGCAGCTAGGTGCTCTGTTGTATTTGCAAGCCCCGTGGGGATACATCAGATATCACAGGGCACCTGAAATGACAGCAGATTCCTATATGCAGGCAACTGAATAGACCTCCGGTGCTCGCAGTTGCCTGTGCAACACGGTTTCCCTTTCTCAGGGAACAACAGTATCACTGACAAGACAGTAAAAAGGGATGTTTGCCAAAACAGAGCTTAATATTTCAAAATTTCCTGCTCGCCTTAATATATGCATATATAAATGCTACTTTTAAAAGATTTTCCTTTCTGTAACGTCCAGAATTAATGATGAGACTGGTGCAACCAATAATCAATTTTTAGATAATTATATGATTGTATGATGTCTCATCTGTTTTGAAGTTATTTTAGTCATTGTTCTCAGTCTTATCTAAATAGAACCAATTTATAATGAGAAAAAAGATAATTCATGATGGTAATGACCTGACATAAAAGATTTTTGTAGCAATACTCATGACTGATCATGATGCAGATCATCCCAAGTTTGTACCAACAAACAACATCTCTGTTAACAATGTGGTGCATTTACCTTCTTTGACTCTCTTATCATGAAGTATCAGAAGCTTTCCAATTATCTCATCCAAATCAAAAGAAATCCCAGTTCTTAAATAGTTCCCAAGAAGAGGTAGCCCAGCCAACTTCACAGAAATGTTCTTCCTGGATGTGTTGCAGTCGTGTTCTGCTAATACTGGTTTTCATCCAGCTTCCTTGGAACTGCTGAAGAATTTTGGGAAAGAGCTGTACCTGGCTTTCCCATTCAGCATATTATGCTGGCTTCACTGATGGAGGAAACTGTACTTTTTTAGTCCATGTTGAAGGGGTTTGTGGTGCTACAAAGGTGTCATGAGTTTGGAAGATAAACTACTTCCTGCACTTGCAGCACAATCACTGTAATAATCTCCCTGTTTTTCACCATGGCATCTTGAATTTCCAATTTTTTATCTGCTATGCACGTGCATACATATGCATCTTGTACATTTGGTTTTAGGCATACAGCTTAATAGAAATTTCTTTTGCCTTTTTACAACACTTCTGTAAGCACTAATAGTCTTGCCTTTTTAATCAATGTATAAAAACAAAGCATTAAATTCTCACTGATATACAAAATAAATTATCTCAAAATTAGTTTATTATTTATAGCTTAGTCACATGCAAAAAGAATCTGCAACTTTCTCTTCTTGACATTTTTTTTCTTGCATTTTTTGCCTGTTCCTTCTCAATTAAACTTTCTTCACTGGAAACCTTAATTTTTTTTTTTTTTTTAAATTAGTTATGTCCAGCCTCTGAGGTATGAGATAAATTGAAATTTGAACGATATATCTGGTTGTGCTGAGGTAAGAAACATAAGATTTAACATCTAAGATTAAATCATCATGAGCTACAATGATGTCAGTTGTCACTCCTTTTGTGTAAGCAGCTTTGTTAGAGTTAACTATTTCTGGTATCATTACAATATTGGTCATTGTAATTTTCAAAGAATACTATAGAGCAAGCGATAGGGCTACTGCTACTGGTACAGAAAATGTAATTTTCCTCCTCTTTTGCTTTCAGACTACAAACAATAAATCATTTTGTTGAAGAGATAATAAAGCACACACTGGGTGCTGGTTTAATTCGTATCAGGGGAGATCTTCAGTAGCTTTCTAAAACAAAGTAATTAGAGAAGGAGTTCTTTTATGGAAAAAAATAGATTATTTTTTTATATCTCTTGTGTTCTTACAGGTGTTAATCAGAGTAGAGTAAAAAAGGTTGTATCCTACTTCCATTTTACATGTGAGACATAAAAGTTATAAATCAACTACAACAGTTAGAAAGCACATAAAGAAAAATCCCAAGTGCAACAAGAATTTAGACATAAATGACTTCATTGTACTGATGAAGGTTATAGTTGTTTAGTGGGAAAAGAAAATAATAGGAAACATAGCAAATAAATGAAAGAAAAGGATGTCTTGGGGGAGGGAATGGGGAAGTGTTTCCTTAATAAAGTCAACATACAGAAATAAAACCAACATCTGCTCCTCGTTTCTCTATTTGATTTCACTTTTAATTACAGAACTTCATAGTTAAGGCAATTTTAGTAGATCTTTAGTTTTTCCTTTATTGTGGTTGAAGCTACTGACCAAACTCCAGAGGCACTGAGTGTGTGTTTGTGCTTTTTTTGGGGACTTTGAGTAATACTTCCTAACAATGGATCCGTTTGCCTTTTGAAAGCTTTTCTCCTGGGACTTCCTGGCTTTTATATTCTCCAGCTAGTGAGCTTCAACTGCATGGCTCCTGATGTTGGCTCCAGTGGATAGGAGGAGTTATGAAAAGCATTCAACACCTCTGTCTTCTCTGAGCGTATTTAGGTTTCTCACTTTGTAAGAGGTTCTGCTAGACCTTTTTTTAATGTGGGAAGCAGTATGGATAGAGACGGGGAGAGCTGGAGGAGATTCAGCCAGGGCTTAGGTGGGTATTTTTGTGGTCGTGAGTGGCAAATTTGCACTACCCAGAGAAACCACTTTTAATGTGTGATTAATCATTCTGTGCAGAAGAGATAGATACATTACTGGCTTCACAAAATAGTATTTTAATACGGCATCAATTTGACATGCTAAGTGATTAATAGATAGGTGGGTTTTGTTGTTACGTCAGCCAAAAACACTGTCAGAGTATGACTGCAGTGATTTGAATAAGTGAAAGTGCAGCTGTTGGAGGGATCTGTATAGTTAAGAAATTTATCTTGAACAGGTGGAGAGTAGTGTGCCTGCAGGATTTCTACTCAAGGACATCAGCACAAAGCTGCATGGTCTAAGGACTTCTAGATAATTGTATTCAATTTTGGTAACTAGGCAATCCTTTGCAATCATAAACTCTTTTAAGAAGTGGAGTTCACCCAGTAGTTTTTTGCAAAATCCCCCAAATTATTTTTATAATATATTGTATTTCTGAGCAAAATCATATTAAGTGATATTATGAGCAAAATCATATTAAATGAGCAAAATCGTATTAAAAATGTTATGTGGATTGCTGAAAGAGTAATTGTACCATATTGTCCTTTCATATAAGTGATGAATTTATTTCATCCTAAGTAAAAAATAGCTGGCACAATCGTCAATATTTTCATTTTTCATTAAACTAAATAATCCGTACTTTGATATTTGTGATATACAGGCTTCAATTCTTAACCAAAACTCTTCAAGAGATCAGCTACTGAAGCATCTCTGTTCTCCGTATCATACAGGATCCAGACAGTGCATTGGCTCCACTTCTCAGTGTTCAGCTCAGAGAAGCAGAGATGGTGTAGAAAGGGATCTCGGCTTTATGAGACTGGCACGATTGACTTTTGTCCTTTGAAATGAAGTAGGTTCAGGGACTTTATGATGTGGTTTTTTAGGGCCCCACTATGACACCTGTCTTATGAGAGCTCTCTAAATTACGTTGTTGTGATTGCTCTTGATTAGCTAACTACAGTCACTGGCCAAAGCAACATCTTGAATTACTTAGGATTACCAAAGAGCATCTTCTCATCATACTTGCTGTAGAGTCAGCTCTTCCAATAAGTGATTTTTATGGTTTTGAGAAGTTGCTTCACTAAACCTTGACCCAGTGTGCTATATAACTAACTGATTTACATGGAAGTTCTGGAGGTTACTTCTTACTGCTCATGTATTACACATGGGTTAGCTGCCTTTTTGATCTCCATTAATATTGTGCACTCAGAAATGTTCTTCAACTTTATGATTGGGGATTTTCTCCATTTATAATTTATTGTATGCTCCTATCAAAATAACTCCCTCTCTTTATCATATTGTATATAGCTTACAGAAGAAATCACTGAACTGATCACATGGTCAAAACAGTTTTACCTCCCAGTATTTTTAATCATTCAACGCATATTACTGTGACATGTTTTATTTCTTACGTTTATGTCTATCTCTTAAAGTGGCCTTTTAGATAGTGAGTAGCAATCAGTTTTTTCTACTACTTGTGGAAGGCAGGTCATACAGAAAGGTTCCCACCCCACTTACGTGGATCTCCGACTGGAAGAACAGAAGAGTGACTTTTCATGGAGTTTTGCTTTGCAATGGTATTTTAATGCCATCCTGGAAAGTTTTCCTCTGCAACCATGGATACCAGCTTCTGTCCCCATTAGTTGTATGCAGTAGGTGTATGTTGCAGCTTGGCTACAAGATGAGTAGAAACACATTCTGCTCGCTCTGTGGTTAACTGAGGCATCTCTCCCTGCCTCACTTGTTCCTGATATTCTATTTTAATTGGCTATTATGGATTATTTAATTTATGAGTGAGTCCTAAACTGACCCATGTTTCATCTTTAATTTAGAAGTTTGGGTTTGTATTTATTTGTTCAATGAATTTGCATTGTTTTACCTCACTGACAATTAATTGGACAGCCTAGGTCAAACTCCTGGCACTGTTTTTTTCTCCGCATGATCTCATTCTTACTCACCGTCTGAGGCCTCTTTCAGCTTGAGCATGGAGGGAAAGGTATGCCCTCCAGCATGACATAAAGCCCCAACCATTTCAAGATGGCTGTTTGAGATTGAACGTAGAAGATTTCAGCAGATGGCTTCTAATTACTTGAGATATGCCAAAGTGCTGAAAGGAGTATTTGTATCTTCAAACCTAAGGGGTAGCTGTACCTGACACAATGTGAGTGGCATGTGCATTAATGTACCCATGTCAGCATTTATTCCATCTTCAGTTTCTGCCATGAGCTTTATCACAGATAATTGTCTATGATATGAATGGAACCTCCTTGAGTATTGTTGTAATAGAGCTATAACTAATAAACCTATTACAGAAAGTAGAAGAAAATCCTATGCTTTTTAATGGAAAGTAGAAATAAAGAGACAATCTATATTCATACTCATTTTATCGAGAAAGCTATGGAAACTTTGAATTAAAAGTATCATTTTGACCTTTTAGTTGAGTTTATAGGCAAGTCCCTTTTTATGATCGTGAGCAATTTTTTTAAAATTTTTTTTTAAGGATGCAGGGAAATTGCTGTTACATTAGTTGCATTAAATAATTGAGAATTTTGAGAGGGAGATATGTCATGCTCACCTTACTCACACTGTTAGTCTCAGCAAGGTCAAGGGACTAATTGTGGACCCAGCCTGCCCTAAGCCAGTTGCAGTACATAATTGCATGCTGCCCTGGGAGCAGCATACGAAGGAAATTGTGACTTGAAGCGATTCTGTCTGGTATTCTAGGGGGTAGGGTCAAAACTGGCCTCGGTGTCTGCTCCCTCCCTTCCCCTACCGGTGGGTGGTGAATCTGTAGAACTCATTTCCCCTCCTGGGCTGCCATCTGTGATACGAAAAACCGACTCACAGAAACGAAATTCGGAGTTGCTTTCAGAAGGTTTGTGTATCAAACACTTCTGACTCCTGCATATTCACATAAGTCTCTGTTCAGAGTATTCTGTTTATGTGCTGAAATACAATTAGACCTTCATATGATAACATGCAAAATTTTTTTCCTCCATACAGCAGAGATTTTGTTTTGTATTATTTTTCAACTTCCTTCTAGGATCTTTTGTTAATCAAGAAGTAAACTTTTTTTTTCTCCCTTTTTGATGTTGTTTAATTTACTAGTGGTTCTAAGACTCAGCATGAACCATTTTTGTAAGCAGCTTGTTTAGCTATAGAAAATGGTCACCAACTAGAGCTATTTGTGTAAGGCATTCCAAATTCCTATTAGTCAAATGGTGTGTATTTTGGAATGCTTTAACCTCCTCACTTAAATTGACAAATGCCTTTAATCTCAGCTGTTTACAAGAATATATTCCAGTGTCCCTGGGATAAAATTAACAGCCTCATCAGCACTATCTTGTACTGGGAAAAAGGTGTATTAGCAGAGGTTGAATGTAGATTTCTGTATGTGACTGTGAGTAGCAGATCACCTCTGATCTTTTGGCAGGGTCTACAAGGGAAAGATTTGAAGCTTTTAGTGGCAATGCATTCTCCATCACCACAATAAAGATTTCTCTGAGAGTAAACACTTTTATTTCTGACTATTTAAAAATAAAGCATTTGCCCTGTTTAACATTGTCAATGACTTTGTTTATGCTACTTCAGTAAAATATAATGTAGGTCTCTTTGCTTGTTTGTTTTTTTCTTAGATTCCAGTAACATTGGAATTCACTTACCTTTTCTCTTGTTATAGTAAATAAAAAATAGCCTCCCTTAAAATGATTTTATGTAGTTCTGCATAGAAAAAGAAGATTACAGATTTCCTGACTATAATTCAATGTTTTAACAAGAATAAATATTGGTAATGACATCTGGCATAATTGGAACAGGCAGAGCAAATTTTCCTTTGAGGAACAGTATACAGTTACTATTGCTTAAACACTTCAGAGGAAACATGAAGTTACATGGTTTTACTTGCTTAATACACAAAGAGATTTGCAGTTAAAGAGAAGATGGTTTTTTTCTTTCTGTTACGTGCCTTCTCATGCCTGTTAAATGATGCAATGTGGTGGTCTTGTTAGACAATAACAACAGAAACAAAGTTTCTTTAGAAAGGATTTCAAATAATCACGTAATGTCATCATTTACACAACTGTATTATTTTAAAAAGCAGTATTGAAATAATATTGAAATACACCATTTCAGCCATGTGCCAGTGCCGGTCTAGGAAGTATGGGTATTGATTTATAGGTAGATTCCAAAAAAAAATAAATAATTGCATTTACTTAAAATGTAAAATCCTGTGTAGTTTAACCAGGGCTTATTGCACTCAGGTTGACAGAATTAAAAAGTCTCATTTTATGTTTCTTATAGACCTTATGTACTCACATTGCTGAAGACCTTCTGTACTGTGTTGGAAAAAAGTACATGCTCATAAATTAAATCCTGTAATTTAGGTTTAATATTTTATTTGTTTATTTTTTATGTTTACTTTAAATGTTTGGTTGCAAAGATAGACCTGCATAATATAAATAACAGTTGAGTAAATTAGTACCCACAAATTTTAGTAACCAGTGTGAATAGTGAAATTTACTTTTATCAAGTGACTCACGAACAATCCGCTCTGCGCCGCTTAAGTGTTAGTTAGACTTTTGATTAAGATCTTGGTGTCCCCTGGGAGGAAGGAAGGTATAAATACATGCATAACAAATGTGGTCCTTGAACTTTTATACATCTGTGTGCATTGATACATGCCAAACATAACATACTTCAATTTATTCACCTGCAGGCTTCTGCAGAGGCTGTTAGGTTGTATAATATGCAGAGGATGTGTATGGAGAGCTTTTGCTTGCCCAGCAAAAGGCTGTGCTTTAGGGGAGAGCAAAGTCCTGGTGGTATCTTTTGAGCTTGGCTTTCTCATGGCTTTGGCCTCTGATATGCCCTTTCTGCATCCCTTGGAGCAAATCTGCCCCTGTGTGTGCTCCTCATATGGGTAGTGTGGGCAAGGCCAGGGAAAAATTCAGCAAGGACTTCCTTTCCTCTGTCACTTTTCAGGAAATAGGAGAAAACTTTTGAACCGTCTTAACATCCAGCTGCACCCCCAGAAGCAGCAGGTCCCTGGCAGGACCAACCATGCCTGAGGAGGTGTCCCCCAGCTGGGGACACTCATGGCCACAGGGACATCCATCCAATTTGGGATATTACAGGAACAGGGGGATTTTTTATTTTCTTTACTCAAAACTGAAATGCTGAAATCCTCACATATTTGTAGCAGAGATTTTTAAGAAGTATGAATGATATCAGGACTGGTGATAGAATTGCAAGAGTTGACAACACTGTGGATGGCATAAACAATTATTTTTAGCTACCTTTCGAAACAGAACACATTAAACAAGAAATTTATCAGGAGCAGATTTTTCTGATGTGTCAGCAGCTACATCAGCTGGCACTTGTAGTGTACTTTTTGTGCAAGTCACACTGTAAACTGAAATGCGAAGTACATAAGGGTAGGAAATCCTTTTCCTGTGAATTGTCCAATCAGTCTTGCATTGTTTGAAATTACCAGTGCTGCATACTTACCATCTTTTCATTTTTATAGAGGAAGATTGCGAAACTTTGAAGAAGCAGCCGTTAAATCTTTATTTTCTATTAGATAATTGTATCTGTCTGCTAACATTTTCTTTTTGCAGTTCAGTACCAAAGTGAGCAATGAGTTTTTTCTGCTAGTTAAGTACATGTGGATATTATCAGAAACAAATGATAATGCATAATAAGTTTGGTTTTATGTAAGTACTGTTCTAAATTAATTAAAGAGCAGGAAAAAGGTCATGAATTACCTTTCAATAGTAGTACCTGCAAATATAACCCATTCTGCAGTTTCTGCGTGTAGGAGACATCTATACTCAAAGACTAAATGGTGAATAAGAATCTGACTGTCAAAAAGCAATTGTTGGGATCAAAGTCACAATCGATCTAAGTACTGATCATTTTGTATTTGAATAATGACTTCAACTTAGTTTGCCATAACATAGCCATGTGCAATAATAAATATCTTTGCACTTCATTTTAGGTATAATTTTAAGTAATTGCATCCAGCAGATGTCTTGATGCACCAAAGTATCATATAATCCGTGCAATTATAGTTTCTGCCTATTCATTTATTACCTACGTTTACAGGCAAGAAGTAGGTTTGTATTTTTTCATAATATATGCTTGGTAAGCACTAAATCTAAGACTTATAAAAACATTATCAATATGTTCTAATTAATATTTGCTCTTTTCCTTAAGCTATTATGAGGATACTTAATGCACAGCCTAAAATTAGAGTTGACAATTGCAAATACAATCCAACCAACATAGTAATAAAATCAATACTTACATTTCCCTTGGGGCCACTATTTACTGTTTGCTGTGCCATTTCCTTAATGGAATGGCAGTTATGTTTGCAGAAAGCTTGTAACTATGATTTTTATATTTTAACTAAAAGCAGCTTTCCTGAAGTAGTATGATTAAAAAAAAATCTGGAGTTGCTTTCAGAAAATTGCTGTAAACATTTTGTAGCTAGTTTTAACAAAGACTAAGAAGAAACATCTTTTCATAGGAAATGTCACTGAATTCTAAGATGAATTATTTGTAACATATAAACTCCTTTCAGTTGCATTGCAATAGACATTTGCCTTAATCTTGAAATACTTCCCTTATTTGTTTTTAGTTTCATTTACTTGGTTCAAATTATTCTTAATCACTGAAAGCTCATTCCTGTGAGGAGGTCTGCAATGTTCTCAAAATGTGCAAGGGAGTCTGGCAGTTTATTTGACTTAGCAAATTAAAATAATGGAGAAAAGTATCATCTTCGAGATGAGTCATCGCAGCTGTTGCACGGATCTAATTCTAGTCTTTTGACTTGGTGCTTCTTTCACTGAAGTTTGTCATTATCTTTATCTGGCAGGGCAGCAAGCCTTTCTGTGCCTTGCAATATAACTGCATAGTGCAGAAAGCATGGAGAGTTTAGTTGACATTTTTAGTGCACGCAAGTGTCGTATGTGTTTGCGTATTCAGTATAATATTTCTCTAACAATCCCTGACAAGAAGGGTGGGTTTATGAATGAAAATCTGTGAGTTATCATGGCTTAATAATTTGTTCCTTATGGGCGATGCTGTGTGTTCTTGGCATAGGTGAAATTTATTTGTACAACACGACAACTTACTTTGGCTCAACTATCAGGAACTAATTATTAGCTCTAATTATTTACTAATTATTGTCTTTGATGATGTGACCATATCCTAAACTTTTGCTTTCACTGCCGTTCTGCAACTGGTATTTTGAAAAGCATTCATATAAGCCGTTCGCTTGTAGTCTGCACCACTCTCTATTTATCGTCACTGTGAGCACATTGCATGTTAGGAACACTTGAATATCTATTCCATGTGAAATGTTGACATTTTGGGATCTGCTTTTGTTCCAGTTGTGGTGATAAGTCAAAATTGCAAAATATGGAATACGAAAGAAATCATGAAATACGTTCATTTGAAAACACTGGAATTAGCAAGGCTCTGTTTTAGTATACATATATTGGAAAAGGTATAATGTATATCTACTAAATCTAGAAATATAATGCAAGGCAAGATATAAATTAAAATATTGCTGAATTGAACTGAAAAAAATGCTAGAACAAAATGGAAGTTCAGGAAAAGGTACTTTAGTCCTGTTCTGAATGTTTTGTAACTTTTACACTACAAATGTTTTTTAAAATTGCAATGTTCCAAGTAACTTTGCTTTAAAAATTATGTTGGACCTTGTCTTTTATATGTATGTATAAGAATATGCACATAAATATACATAGTACAGTTTATGTATAGGCTATGTCTTCAGTAATCACTGTTACAACTTTGTAAAATTTTAAGCTGAAACCTTATCTAAAATATCTTTCTTTCATGTCTGCCCGCAGGCCGTTACCCATTGTTCTAGGTTTCAACAGCAGCAATGATTCAGCTTGCACAGCTGTCAGGAGAGACATATATTTCAGTATTCAAATATTATTTTTTTATTTAAATATTTTAATTTGTTTTAATGCCCCTAAGCTTTGGAAGAAGGAGTTAAAATTTGTCATTGAGAACAGAATACCTGTTTCTGATCACCTGAAAATCAGTCTGAATTTGGCTAAGACAGAAATGTCTGCAATTGTGTTTCATACACCTGGTAGACTTGCTTAGAAACTTGTTGCTCTCTTGCAGCTGCACTGGTGTGGTCCAGACACACAGGTCACCATGGTCCTGCTAAACCTGCTCTCCAGCAGTTCTGCAAGAAAAGAACATGAGTTTGGAAGTTCTGACTTTTCTTGTCTAAATTATATTGGTACTAGCATGTTCAGCACTAAGTGGCTGTTACTGTAGAAGAAGATCTCACAGTTTATTTTTTGGATTTGGCAGGTGTTAATTACCTTCACTTTACTAATATAATGCGTTGTAACATCTTTCAAGGATACTGTGTTTCTTGGCAAACTTCAGTAGATAGTCTAGAATAGGTTACTAAAATCAATCTGATTTCCACATGTACCAGTGAAAAGCTTCATGTAGATCTGATGGAAGCTAAATTAATCCCATCATCAGAAAACAAACAAACAAACAAACAAAAGAACCCACGTACTTTAAAGTTTATCCCAATATGGTTTAATTCCCTGAGTCTCAGAATTTGCTATATGCAAACCCATGGTACTTAGTGGCATCAGCAAACTTTGTTTTCATTAATATTTGGCCAAAGTAATTGTGTGAACAGAATCCTAGACCCATTCAAGGAAACATATTTTGAAACAGGATATTGAAAATAAAGTCCTTAGGACAACAAAAGTCAGTTTACATGCTGATGTCAGCATTTGTGTGCAGTGATAAAGGCAAGCTCTTTTCATGATAAAGATAAATTCATATCCAAATCTTTAATAAAAACCAAAACTGATGTTAGCTTTTCACATTGAAGTCAGAAGCGTCTTTGTAACTCTTCCCCAAGACTCAATTGTTAGGAACAAAAGTTATGTCCTGTTAAGAAAAAAAATTAATCACTCAAGTTATTACGTAGGGTGTACTGTGTATTCCAGGCTCAAGCTTTATACGGAAACCTTTGAAGAGGCTGCCCATACCTACCAAATGTTGTAATTGATACAGAATCATTGCTATACAACAGCTGCAATAACAAGGTGCTGCTGCCTTTACTTTAATCTACCTCTCTTTCTGCCAGTTTATTATGTTTTGAATTTATTCTTTTGTAGATCTGTGAGCTATCTTTCTTATGGAAATTAATCTTTTTAAAAGATTTGTACTCTCATTTTCAAACACTAATACATTCATTCAAGTATCCCATTATTCAGAACCAGCTGGCTTTTTATCTAGTGATATTTACTTCAAAAAGCGAAGTTAAATGGTATCATAGATTAATTCTCAGGGCACAGAAAAGCTTTTTTAGAGAAAAAGAGATTTGGTAATTACTTAGAATATCGCAATAAAATCACAGAACATGTCAAAAATGCGTTATATAATCTGTCATAATATGAAACTTCAAAAAAAGTTAATTCACAGAATTGAACATAGTATGTGGCATCAGTATATGATTTTTAAGTGGAACATTATGTAAGGATAGAACTTTGCTGTGATTTATAATAAGCTATGTCATGATTTTTAGTTGTGTATTTTTTCTTTGCAGAAAGCACTGAAACTTCAAAAAGGGCGTTATCCACTGAAATTTCTTACATAAATCAAACTGGAAATAAGACACATTTTACAATTCAATTTAAGATCCCACAGAGACAATAATGTTGCAAGCTGTGCATTTTGCAGAGTAATATAGTAATGTCTAGTTTGCATTTTTGAAAAACCAAATTAATCACACTTTATTGAATATGTTGAAGCAAACCTCAAATTCATCTATTATTAAAAAACTTGTGCAACAAACACAAACTATATTTTATACATAAAGGACAAACTCATTTATTCATTAGGTTAAAACACTTGGAGTTTGCATTTTGTAGCTATGAAAGAAATGACATTTGCTATCTGTTCTTCTTTTTTAAATTTTTCAAAGCATTATGTTCAGAGTAATCTGCCTGAAAAATTGTACTAATACTTTAACATAGTATCAATCCTGAAGGCTGCACAGAAATCCCTGTGGAAACTAAGGGCAGTCTCGATTTTTAAATTTCCGTTTTTAGTGAATCACTAAAGAGGACAAAAACTCTGTTATCGTATCTCTCATATTTAAATAACGTATTTTATCCCTTGACAGATTAATCACAAGATAATAAAGTTTTTAGCCAATTTTTAGCATTCAAACATCCCTGGAGGTAACATGCCTCAGCATTCTTTGAATTAGAACTTGTATCTTCGTACTCAGCTGTGCTCCGACTGGTACATCAAAGCAATGGGAAGGAAATTTGGGCCTTAGTCAACTGTCACTAACTTCAATGGAAACAGAATTTCAGTCTTAATGTCTTAAAGGGAAAGATATTAAAGAATGATTTGTAGATATTTTCCTGTTATGGAGTATAATTGTGGAATTATGTATTCTACATCTTGCAGGGCATGTAAGCTCTATGCCAAATTTGTATGCCAAATGTCAGGTGGTGCTACTTATAATTCCATTTCTAGGAATACCACTCTAAGTTATTCTGGCCCTTAGGCCAAATTTGATTTCTAGGATTTGATTTCTAGCATAATTGTTGCCTGTTAATGATTTATCTGTATACTTATGTCTTGACGATTTAAAACTGAGAAATGCGGCTTTAACTGTAAACTGGTAGTCATTACATTTATTTTTGTCAAAAATCTATATTGACTATATACTAAACAGATAGTTTGCAAAACCAAAACTCTGAATAAATGTTCATTTTTAAGACACAGAAATTGTAAATCAAAATAAAAAAGTTTTTACAATTTGCAAAAGCAGAGACAGTTTTTGTATAATTTTTCCTTGAGCATCAGGAAAACTTCTGGCCCTTGTCCAATATTTTAGTTCAAGGTCTATGCCTAAAGGACCTAAATTTAAAATTAACATTGTTGTTTTTCTTTACTTAAGCAGCATGTATTTCCAAGGATCAGTTCACTAATATTTTCTTATATTAAGAGTAATAACAAGTTTGACTACACATTATGTGTGAATTTTTTTTCTTTGCACATGCACGTTAGTTGTGTTTGACAGAGGATGAGATCTCTTAGGCCCCATTGAGAAGCACTTAAAGACATTGTTGAGAATGTTCGCAGATGAGTTTAGTATTCAAGAAAATGATATGGTTTTGCAGTCCAGTAATTTAGAAGAACCTGCTGTGGCTTCTCTGTGCTGTAATAGGCAAAGCAGAGATTGGTTTGTGTTAAAGGTGGACAGATATAGTGGTTACTATGACTTGATATTTTTGTTTTATTAGTGATAATCCCAGAATACCAGACCCTGAGCATCAGACTGTCCCAACAGCCCTTAGAAGATATTTGGGACTCCGCTTTGTCTGACACTTTTATCAGCGTGCAGGCCTTGAAACCTATTCTTAATATTTTAACTGGGACACAAGATAACATTCTCACCTGCTCTTGAAGGGACAGCATCACTGTTTCTTGGGTTATACCAAGAAGATTCTCGTGATAGAAGCTAAAATGTTTTTGGAGTAAGCCATTCAGCAACACACCTAGCATTGCGCGTTGAAGAAAACACTAGACAAAGATTTACATCCAGATCCTTCTCATCCGACACGAGGTAGTTAAGAATTAGCAGTGTCGACTTCTCTGTAGTCAATAATGCTCGGGAATGATGGATTCTACGCAATAAAATGCACTGCCAGCTCCAGTATGGTAGAACAATTTCAAGTAACATTCAGGTGTCTGGCCACCATAATGGAATCCAGACAACCAGCTAAGGTGTTTTCATATGGCTTTGAGAAATTCAGGAAGAGTGGTGATCTATAAATGTCGGATACTGAGCTAGACAGTGTAAAATGATAATGCATGGTAACTTTTTCTGTCTATGTATGTACCACTTGTCTCCTCTGTTTTCTATCATCCCTCATCTCTGACCAGCTGAAATACCAGTCATGAAGAAAGATTGATGGAGCTAGGAAACAGAATAAGACATGCTTATGTCTTCTCTGCATTAGGGAGTGAGTCTGATTTTTACTAGTTGAGATGGATCTGGATGTAAATCCCTTGCTTGGAATTTTGTCTAAGACAGAGTTAGACATGTTTAAAGTACAATTTTAAGGTTTGTGTGTTCTGTACAAATTGGTTTGATATAAGATACTCAAATGACAAGAATGACTATAAATTCATGTGGGGTTGGTATAGTTCAGAGTACTAAAACTTCGTATAATAACTTAGGAGAACTTTCTTGTCCTAGAACTATTACAGAAATAAATGAGACAACTCTAAAGCCAATACTGAATAAATTATCATGACATGCTATCATTTAATGACAATACGCTTTTGTGTCAAACACTGGCTTGACTTTTTTGTCTCTTCCACAGTAGGTGAAAATTTTTGCCACTAGAGATGACAGTTGGTGAATGCTTCCAGACCTCTTTGGAAGTAAAGATATATTAATATTTTGTTTCAAATAAAGATAGTGATGTCTTTCCATTTTAAAAGTGAAACAAAAGTACCAAAATGAATTAGAAAGTAGTTTCCTCCCCATGACAAAAATATTTAAGAAATGTATTGTTTAAGATATATCACTTTCCTATTCCTACCCTCTTAATCCAATCTAATACTTTTGCCTGCCTCTGCATTAAGATTTTACCTTTGATCATTTTGGTAAGGCTTTAGTCAGAAAAACAGCAGCAGTTGTGAATGGAGTAGTGTATCTGTGTGTAAATAAATAGGACAATATTAGTAGACTAAATTTCAAAGAGAAAATTATCCTTTTTGCATAAACAACAGCATTGTGAGAAGCAAATATAACACATATGCATATGTATATAGAACTTTGTTATTGAGTGAAATTCCTTGTAGCCTTTCGTCTGTGTCTATGTACTGTTTCTTACAGTATTTTTATACTGTAAGCCCTTTGGGGCCAGGACTGCTGTCCACCTGCTCTAACTATCACATATTATTATTCCTACTGCTCCCACTAGTCATAATAGTTGTCATTTTTTTCATCGTCGTCCTGAGAAAACAATAAATCACACACAGGAACAATTTCAGCAGTCCAGAAACAGGACTCGGGATCCATGAACTCTTAGATAAGATTTCCTTCTCTAAGTAACAGAATGGCACGGTCATCTGTCTTGGGATATGGAAATACAGAAAAAAACCCTAAAGGCTTAAGTGCACAATGATGTTACTGTCGTATAATTAAGTACTGTATAACAGCTGAGCTGTAATAATGATTCTTAGTCTGCATCAAAGACAAGATAATATATGTGTTAAACCTCAATGAAGGACACATGTTTCATAGTATGATTTTATTTTCTAGGCCAAGTATACTGGATTTTGAGCCAGTTGGCATATATGCTCCATATACAAATCCAAGTATATGAAAAGAGAATATTTTCTGGCAAATTTTTAGCTGACAATTTGTTGTACCATTTAGATATTTACATGTGTGTATGACATAAAGGTAGAGATGTACACACAGATACATACGTGTGTTCAGATAACGCTGAAGTGGTGAAGTTGGGTATCTAAAAGCTAGAAAAGGGGCATTTTTAATATTAATAAAACCAACAACAACAGTAATAATAATAGTTATTATAATAACTATTATTATTGGGTTCCTTTGAGTTGTGAGCCTGTTACATGCTGTAAATTTACAAAATTTACAAAAAAGGCTAAATAAGACCAAAAAATTACAGACTGTATCAGAATGGTCATGATAGCACTAACTCAGAGTCCCAGTAACCTAAGAATAAGACAATTCCTTCTGAAGCTTTGAGTTTGCACTCGCTTCCCAAAGAAAGGGGAGATGGCTCTACGAGTCTCAGAGCTCGTGCAGCCTTCTGGCTTTCCTGCAGCAGTGTCATGGTTTGGGAAGTCTAGTGTGGAAGAGACACTGCATCAATTCGGAAACCTCCATCCCTGGGGCGCTGCTCATCAAGCCAAGATCCGGGCAAACACAACTCCTTTTCCCTGAACGACAAACACAACTGCGTGCTCCGGAGAGCCTCTGAAACTTGTTGCGGCTGGTGGGGTTCCGTGCAGCCAACTTGTGGTTATTTTCCCCGAGAGCATAGGGACATAATTGCTGTGAGGCATTGCTATCAAATTTGCTTAAGACTGGATATTAATCTGATTATTAGTAAGGTTTGGTTTTTGACAAGCCAGCCTTGTTTTCTAAGAACATGACTAAAATTATCAATGAGTAAAAAAATCTAAAGAATAATCTCTAAGAAAGTATTCTCTGTGCAACCTTCTAGAGCTGTTAAGAGTTTGTACAGCATTTGTGCTGGAAATTGAAATATTCCTCTTTAGTTCGGCAATTATTATATTTTTTTTAAATCATCAATAAATGTGATTACCTGCAATATGTCAACCTCCCTGCTTTGCATTTTCATCCCTGGTGGATCTTTTTCTGAAGAGACTGAGGCCTCCTCACTTTTACTTTGAATGCTTCAAGTCTGATGTATCTTGCAATTCTTATTTTTCTGTATTTTTAACACAGCTGAAACAGGTGGGACAAAGTGTGGTCAGACTAATGGCATGCATCTTTCTATTAACAGAAGACATTAAGAAACTTGGGATTCTCACTTCGTGCACTTTATCTAAGCATATGTTTTGCACTTCAGTGTATTTACTGAGGATTCTCTGCTTTCTGTTCTGTTAGTTTATTGTATTACAGGACTATCAGCTGTACTTAGGTATCCTGAAAATCGTCAGGATTTTTCTTTTTGAGTTAAAGGGACAGTAATTCAGTTTTTATTTTTAAAAACTCTTTGGGTCATCTGAGATAATTCTGTAGTAAAGATAAAGAAAAGAGGGGGGAGAAAACTTACTGGATGGTTATATGGTGTACTACAAGCCAATGCTTTGGTTTGCTTTTTTTGGTTTTGAGCACTGCTAATTTAGAATTAGACACTGTAAAACTCAGTCTAGAGGTAGTAAGGGTCAGAAATTATGGTCCACACCTACTGAGGAATTGCCTGTATCAGACCAGTGTAGATGTTAAGCACAAGCTCCCATCCAAAGTCATATTTTCTGCAAAGCTTAGGCACTTGCCCATAGTCTTGAATCACAGTGCTGTTATTCAGAAGCTCAAATCTGCATCTTTCTTCTTAGACAATTTTCTGGATCTGTCTGTTTTAGTTACCACTGTACTAAAGATGAAGCTTATTATACTGAGCCTATTATACTGATTATAAGGAGCAAAAAATGGAATGAGGATAACTTCTTTCTTTATAAACTGAAGCAACAGGGGATCTTATGCTAAAACAACTTAAATGTATATTTCCCAGAAAATGTTCTAAACATAAACTTATATACTACTCAGCCAGACATCTTCTGCCTCTCCTGTTCCTTAAGCATACAGAAAATATCCATATACACAATTACTTACAATGAGAATACATAGTAATATTAATTTTCTATTAAATGGGAATTTTTTATACACAAGCACATAAAAGTGTAATCGAAGTGTTCACTAAAAAAATTGTGATGTTCATCATGTTGAGAGATAAAATGTAGTTTTCTGCTGATTTTGGTTGACTTGTGATAGATCATTAGTCTTCATATTATAAAGATTCTACATCAAGGGACTAGCTGTAATTCTAGCATTCTGTTCTGAAATTAACGTATTTCCCCAGGTGTACCTGACAGTAAAATGTTGACCAGTTACTTTTTTCCTGAATACAGTGCCTGCAACTGCATCTATTTTTTTTTTTCGTGATGTTGTTACAAATTCACTTTTACATGTCTGAATTCCACTATTATAGCATCATATAACATTATAAAATAAACTCTATATTATGTATGAAATGAGGACAAGTTAGGAGAACTTGTGAAAGGAAACGAATGAAAAATCTATTTTTAGGTAAATGCCACTCAGTCTGTAACTGAGTTGCTGAGCTTTCACTTGTGTTCAACGGTTTCATTCACTTATGTTGGACAGTTTCATTATTCATTAAATTGAATGTTAAAAAAAGCTTTTCCTCTGTTAATCTTTTTCGTGAAATAATGAAGGATTAGTACAAAATAGAACACATATATTCCATGAGATTCATTGTCACTGAAAAAAAAATTTCAGTGTTTGGTTCATATAAATTCAGTATTTTCTGATTCATGATTAAGCACATGCTCTGCTATTCAGCATGTAGAATTCCATCTTATGTCTTGAAATTACCAGTTTGTGCTACAGTCTTTATTTATTGGAACATAAATATGGAAAGGGTGAGTAAAGTGGGAACAAATCTGGTTTACAGTGCAAAGCACAGTTGTCAAGAAAAACCTATGCAATAAAATTAAGACAGTGAATGAAGCAGTCAGCATGATTGAGGCTAAAACCTGTTTTTCAGATTGCTACTGTGGTCTGCAAAGAAGAAAACATATGTGATTTCAAAGGTTCTGTTGGCTTCTCCTTTATATATTTCTGTGGGAAAATGTTTATCAAAGAATATTCCTTATTTGTTTGGTTGGGGTTTTTTTTCAGAATTTGCTGCTATACCTATTTATTTTATGTTAGAGAAAACTATAAAGACTTTCAATTATCAGGCCACATTGCTCATGGTCTATTTAAGAGCATAAGTGTGATTATATAACCATAAAAACAACAAGGCAAGGCTTTGCAAGGGGGAAAAAAATATTAAAACTTCTATTCTAAAGAAGAATACAAAGTGTTCCAGAGAAGTCTTGGGAAACTTACTATTTTCCTATGTCATTGTACTTGCTCTCCGGATCACTTTGTGATCTCAGAAGAGGTAGTAATACTTTTTTTTTTTTTTTAAAGTATCAAGAATATGAGACAGATACTGCTTACATATGGCAGAGGTGGTTTTGCTTTTAATGATACAAGAGTAACATTGAGGTCTGACAAAAGTGCCTTTATCTATAGATGTCTGTACTTTGTATAGTCTCGCAACACCCATATATTGCAGGCAAATACTACAGCTGTTTTCAGGGGACTGAGTTATAAAAGCATGGAATCACACATTTACAGTAATTTAAAGTCTAAAGCAGCAGGATTTCATTTGGACAGCTTTATGAAGAGGTTTCCTCACTGTCAGGATGCTAAGATTACCAACTTTTAGCACACTGATTATGCATATTTTCCAGTGGACATAAATAGCCTAGATAGTCAATAGTCCACTTCAGAAAAATGAGCCAACACAGCTGATACTGATGCTTTGTTTGGAAATTGTTGCTGAGATACAAATTGTTTCAGCAAACACAGAAGATAACAGCAAGATTAGGGGACTGAAAGAAGAATAGGAGCAAACAAAAAGAAAAAAAAAATAGTGATTTGAGTTCTTAGTATAAGCTCAGGCTCACTTTTGTGGTTTTTCCATGTGATACTGCTCATGTATTTAATAGTACCTGAAACCATTCCTGAGCTAGGGCTGGGATTCACTTGCCTAAAGACAGACTTGAAGTGTTCTCTGGGATGCCATAAAATATCCAACTTTTACACATGAAAAGGAAAACCCGAGGGTCTGGCAGATAATCTAATTTTAATTTCTGAATTCCACTAATAATTAAGAAAGGTTTGGTTTAGGTACCTAGACATAAGAATATGTTACTATCCTAGATACCCTCAAGTGCCCAGCCTGATCTCCATCTCCAGACAGTCATGAGGCCTCCTGCAGGTGCTGCATTGTACTTACCAACCCTGTAAGACATGTCTCAAATTATTTTGGCCATCTCAGGTGGTGTGCATTTAGGCAGTTGATCCTGGGAAAAGGGTCACTGTCATCCCTGGACCCAGGAGATTCAAATTCAGCTGACCAAAGATAGGTCTCTCTCTCACAGAGTTCTCCAGACCCTGTTGGCTAGGTACCTGTTGACTAGCAGGGGAACTAAACTGCTCCGCTCACATTGTGGGAACCTAAATTTAGGCAAACTGAATTTCACTGAGCACAGAATGAGAAAGCAAAGGGACGAAGCAAGTAAGAGATATGATTGCAAAAATGCTCTGGTATGTTTAAATCAGAGTTTGTTTGCAAGGCTGTCATTGTACAGTCTAGTTTTCTGCTTCATTTTCTTGTTCTTGGCTGCATTACCTTCCAGTCCAGAATTGTTTTCATTTATTATTACCATCCTTCGCTACCTAATTGTGCTACTAATGAATACAAATAATCCAGGCATCAGGCTTTTACAGACCCACTTCATTGTACAAATAATGGTTTGTTGTGTAACCGCTGATTATGGGAGAAGGTAACTCACATTATGGAAAATATGTGCTGAAATGTTAGTCATGGGGAAAACACTGAATTCTGTAGTCAGCCTTTTGAATGATGAAAATGTATTGTCATTTTTGTTCCATCAGGTTGTCCGTGATGGGTAAATGTGAGACAATCTGAGCCCAGTTTTTAAGCATGTCTACTTACATTTGGAAATTCGATTTCAAATTTTTGAGTGCTCCTATCAGCACTATCGGACATGAAATACCTAGCTGGCTACCAAATTGCCTATTCAAGTGCACATGTATGGGGTTTGAGCACTCAGCATTAAGCATCTGCATTTCAAAATTGGATCCCTTGTGCTTGAAAGCCTTGAAAATGCTACTCTATGGTCAGCCTAGTGCAGCATCAATTGAAATGCAGTTTGAATGCAATGTAGAGCTTCCAATTGCTGCTTCAGAAAGTGTTATGCTGAATCTGGAACACTTTGCATAATTTAATTAATTATGCCACTAAAAACTGATTTTCTCTCAATTTAAAGCAAACAGCTTTTATGAGGGTGAACTGCAGCACCCAGGGATATCAGGTGTCCAAGCTTTTAATCCTATTACAAAGACTTGACAACCACTGATGGAAACTGGAAAAACATAAGCCTCCAGCAGGGCAACAAGTGAAGAGGAAGAAGGCAACAGATTTTTAATACTCTTTGAAACCACTGTACGCATTAAATCAAAATCAAATGTAAAAAGTGACAGAACTGGTAGCTTGCACTTAGTTGTGCAGACGGTGAGTAGTGTCTAAGGAATAACACTTATTTCTCTTTGACGTTAATGAAAATGACTGTTTCCTCTAAGAGGAAAATTGTTCCGCTTAACTAACATAAGAAAAACACAGCAAATGGCCAAGACTATTTGTATCTGTGGCTGTCCACTTAAAGTGTTTGGGAGTGCAACAGCCTGTAGTTTGAAAGTGGTTTCTAATGTTATGGATTGGATTCTGTCTATGAATCATTTTCCCTGTAAACAAATCTTGACAGACGATGCCAGACTACAAGTATTAAAGAATCTGTCACTGACTAAACACTAGCCTCAATACTTCGCTTTCTGAAGCTTGTCTTCTCTCTTCCAATTTATTATTGGGTTCGATATCACTCTAAAACAATAGACACTGTAATTTTGAGGCAGAAGGGAGTACTGATTTAGAAAAGCTCTAATTTCTGAGCCACATAAGCAGTACCATAATTGGCAATCTATGACTGACTGTGCAAAATTCTGTTACCAGGTTAGGAAGGGTCACAGCAGAATTAACTCCATCTCCATATCGAACATCAGCGTGTAACATGAAATTAACTGTACTGTAGAAGATCTTGCTAATACATAGGGAAAATATCTTATTATCAGGAATTCAGCAGCCCTAGAAAATGCAAAGATCTTCCTTATATTAATTTAGTTACTAATATAGATATATTTAGATACTTATATGACATATACACATCATTATGCTTTGATGGGAAAGTACAAAACAATAAGCTGGAAGGATTTGTAAGATAGTGACCTTGTTAAGAATACTAGAATTTTACATGTAAATTAGAGAATTTTGCTCCAAGTCAGAACTACATTTTACAAATATAACATTTCTATCTCTATTTTTTATAAAGAACAAAACATAAATGTCCAGAAAAGAAACCTCAGTGTATGGTGAAGGCGAGAATTTGTGACTAAAAAACCCAAGTTGTTCTGGCCCAGATTCATCTAACTTAAGCCGTCAAAGTCTAAGCCATTTGTAAAAGCTTCTTCTGCGGTTACTGTACAGATGAAGGTATGCCCAGAGGCCATTCATTCCATTTGTCTCTTGCGGTATTTCCCTCTCCATTTCGTTTGGGCATTACCTGATCAGCAGGCAGCGCTGACTTCATCTGAATCACAGTGCAGTCACACTTGCCCTAAACTGGCCAGCATGGTCAGGGCCCTTTGCCGCCTTCCCATTAACCACAGGAGGACAAGGAGTACCACACTAGAGCAGTGTGTGCTCCACTGCAAGATCTGCCAGAACAAAGTTCTCTCTTCAGCTTTTCTTAACGGATGCAAAAATTAAGATGGGGCTTGTTCTTGCTGAGGACTTGACATCATTGAGATTTTTGTTGGTTGCTTTTTAATGAAGCCCTAAGTACTAGAAAAAAAGCTTTGCTGGTTTATGGACACATGTCCTAAACATGGGATGAATGACCATTTGGAACTACTTGTCTTCCTTTATCAAATCGGCATCAAGACCTACATCTTGGCTAGAATTAAGTGAGATGAACCTACTTTTTTCTGTTTAGCTCTCATTCCCAGGGTAATATTTTTTTAATGGATGAATATTCAGAATGAGTGAAATGTATATGTCACAGTGGCAAGAAGCATAAAATTAGAGAAAAGAAAATTAGAAGGAAAAAAATTATTTTTCCAGCTAAGATTTAGCTCCTTCAATTACGTATGTGTTTGAAAGGAAGCTCATGTTTTTTTGAGTCTCTGAGTTTTCAAAATACAAGAAAACATGTTCACTTATCAGAGGTGATGAGATTCAAATAACATATTAACCACTCAACTATGTACACTGCATAAAGGTTGCGACAATTTCTTGTAAAATAATAATAGTATCTCATATAATTGATTCTTTTCATTGTTTCATAAAATTGCTTTGTTTGATTGCGGGAGAGTTTGGACTGAATTTTCATTACCTACTTCTGAACAATTTACACTGGGATTGAGACAGTATTGAGCTAATGAGTTAGAATTTATATTGAGCCTTAACTGTCTTCATGAAGTAACTGGGGAAAGAAAATCATGGCAATAATGGCGTATTTTTCATTATAAACTATGTTGTGCAGCTTTTACAATCAGGTTTTTAATAGATCTAGAGAAATTAAATTGGAATTCTACCAACTTTTGTGCTTTTGTCATCCCATGAAAACGATGTTAAAAAATGTCAAGACTAGAGCTCTAATCCCATTTCTACTGAAGTAAGGAGGTGGTATTAGGCACATTGTTTTTCAGGTCCCATTGTTCATTAAGTAGCAAGATGTATATAGAAAAACATTCAGAAATACACACTTCATTGTGATCCCTGATGCTAAATAGAAATTCAGTATAGATTAAATAGATCTCGACTGCTGTTATCCTGAAGTCCTTATCAAGAGAAATTCCCATGAAAATAATAGAAACTTTCAAAGTCAGGAGGGTGAAGTTGTGTCCTATATGAAAAAGGAAGCAATCGTGTATTGCTGATGTGTATATTAATACTGCTGAGAATGCATGCATATATACATATTTATTAATATATTCAAACTTTGTTTATTGATTGTATATGGTAAGTAAACTCATAGAATGAGTGTATGGATTATTTTGTATGCGTAAATGTACATATGCTCAATCTCAGCATAATACATAAATATGCACCATGAATAATATAAGTTCTCAGAGGGAAGATTTTAAACTTTTTATTATATATAAATGTACAAATTAATAATGACATATGATTTTTTTAATATTGTCCTTTAATTCCTTTTGTTTTATTTTGTGGCTATTTTTTTATGAGGAGCTCTGCAACAGTGAAAAAGTGTGTTTCTTAAATGTATGAATTATTGCTTGTCTCAATACTTATTTGTCCACATTCTTCCTTGCTGTTTGTCCATTCCACTACCAGAAGACTGCGGGAATTGATTAATAATACCTTACATTTTAATTAATAATATGAAATAAAAATTGAATATACAAAATAGAATCGTCAGCCAAGCATATATACAGGCATGTGGGTGCCCTCAATAAATTAAATTTTTAGTTACTTCCTATAGTGTTTATTTATTCACAAATACAAGAAGAAATATGAATGGAGTTTAAATTTTAATTGACATAACAGGCAGTACTCTTTTTTTTAGACATTTTGCAGGCAAAAATATTCTCTCACTTATAAAACAAATGCCATATGTAGTTTTACTTGCTCAGATTGGCAAAAAAATATGTAAAGCATACATCAGACAGAAAATTTAGATTTGTGTTTTAACTCTTAGTCTTAAAAAATTATCCTTACATATCTGTTTCAGAGGGTGGAAAAAACAAAGTAATTCCCCCAAACCACATATTAAAAAAAAAAAAAAATTAAAAATTGCCACTTGCAAAACAGGTTAGATTGCTGGCCTTGCTTGCAAATTCAGACACTGAAAATTTGGAGTTTTCCTTCATCCAAATAATATATATTCATTCCCTGCAGGCAGCAGTGATGGTTCTTGGGATAAAGAAAAACTTCAGTCTCCCCCCACCCAAGGATCACAGGCCTCTGTTAACCACCCCAACTTGCCTGGACAACATAGTGTTCCAGTTAGCCATCCTCTCAACCCTCTTCAACAGAACCACCTTCTGCCAAATGGTACGGGTTGACATCTTTCAGCACTAACATCAGCAGTTATCCAATTCCTGTCTTTATTTTATGTTTATATAAATAGGCTATGAAAAATTAAAGATGTGGGGAATATTGGAATACTTCCTTTAAAGTATTAAGCAGGGGAAGCGGAGACAATAAAGAACAAATACATATGCAATAAAATTGATACTTAAAATAACTGCTAACCTGTGCATCAGTGGCATAATAATGCATTGCTAAGGCACCTTACAGTAGATATTACAAAAAATAATAAACAGCCATTGCTTAGCAATGGTATCGTACATTACACTTATATGAACAAACTAAGAGGTCTAATAGCCTCTCCTTGTGGCTAGAAACTCTCCATGGTTGCTAGTGATTTACCCATTCATATCCTGGAAGAGAACTGACACACAGATGCTTTGTCCTGCGGTGTGAACCATCTTGTCACCCATCGCTGTATTGTCCATCAGGATTTAAAAAAAAAAGAAAGAAAAGTCAATATTTAAAAAAAATTATTTCCCTTTTTCTGTCCTCCTCCAGGATTGGAACTTCCTTTCATGATGATGCCCCACCCGTTAATTCCTGTGAGCCTACCTCCAGCATCTGTCACGATGGCAATGAGCCAGATGAATCACCTTAGTACCATTGCCAACATGGCGGCAGCAGCACAAGTGCAGAGTCCTCCATCCAGAGTTGAGACATCTGTTATTAAGGTAACTATATTAAATGATAAAATAAATAAATTCTAGCACACTCACAACTGTCATAAATATTGTAAAAGTGTCAGATTTTATAAGGTAGGTCATAAAGTCAATGTGTATAAGAAACTCAACTGTTGTAGCTCTGGGAACCCAATAGGCTGCTGGTGGCCAGTGTTATCTTCTCAGTTCTGCCACTCTCTAAATCAATATTAAACAGCATTCAAGTTGAAGCATTTTTATAAAGAAGGCAGAGCTTTCTGTTTTACCATATTTCATAGTCTGTAATCTAATGGCAATGTTGTTCAAGATATCAAGGAAGAAATTGCACCTTTCTTAAATTAGAAGGGACTGTTCTTCCAACTTTTAAATCTAAGCATTTAAACTGAAGCTGAAAGGCTTGATACTTTGCCTCTGCAGAACCTAAATTGTCAAATCATGGAAAAGGATGGAATGAAGCTGCACAGAACAGACCTAGTAATCTGCAGGCCAGAACTTTAATATTGTATAGATATCTCGAAAATAAGTGATACCTGAAATTGGCTACCCATTTTGGGTTTTGTTTGCTGCCTGTAACTAAATTAATCTGGTTCTAGAGGTAATAAGCACAGGTAAGGAGTCTTCTCTCCTTGTGACTGAAGGTGATCAGTTTTCATTATAAAGGCGTTCCTCCCTTACCACTACATATTTATAATTTGATTTGGCATTTATTCAGATATTTACATTTTACCTGTTATACTTTTAAAGTTCTAATAAATGAGATACAGACAGTCCAGTAACTTTTGTGATTTATGTAACATTCATATGTTAGAAATAGACACGGGAAAACAAGGTTATTTGATACTTTAGGGCTATGTTACAAATCTGTCCATTAATGCAATTCCATTGACAAAAATTGAATAAACTTAAAATCTCTTGGACCTTCAAATCAGGAGTTGCAGAAGTTTTGAAGCTCATGTTGATTTAAGCAGAGTGAAGAGGTCTGTGTTTATTGGCACATTCAATATGTTTATTCTTCTGTCCTCTTTAACCAAACAAACCCCAGAATCATAGATGACCATTCAGTTAAAATCTATGTTGCTATTGACCTAGAAAAATGCTGTCTAGTGACCTAATGTAGGTACCTGCACTTTCAAATGTAGGATCTCCTTTAGAGGCCTTTAGTGGCATCCTTTTCTCATCTTTGATGAAAATGGGAGTTAAGAGATAGGTGCTATGACTGCAAGGCTAGATTTCATCCCTAATGTCCATCTTGCCCATATCTTGGGAATAGAAATGCTGGTAACAGACTTTGATTACATGGTGATTTCTGCACCTGTGTTTTTCTGTTTTCATTTGAGCAGCATTTAGTAAGAGTTACACGATACTAAAGTTCTCTGGAACATACATGGTGCTCTATTTCATTCTAAATTTATTTTCTAAATTGGAACGGTGACTGCTGTATTACAGAGGTATCTAAAAAATGAAGACTGGGGTGGAGCTAAATGACACCTGAGAAGTATGAATTACTACAGCAACAAAACTTTGTTTTCACTGTTTGTCCTACTGTTTTCCCTTCTTTAATTTTCTGTAAACTATTTGATTTCATATGTAAGAGCACAAAATTTGACCTTCAGGAGGATTAGTAATCTTCTGTTTCTAAACCTTGACAAGCTGCCCTCTAGCTTGTAAAGTTGCTTTACAAGCTAGTTCTAGCCATTAAAGTTGCCTAAGTTACTGTGGCCTACCTTTAAGTATGTCTATTGGACCATACCCCAATGTGACCCCTGATCTTTGTCTTCAGTTACCAAAATCAGGTACGTTTGGAGCACAGCATAGCTCCAAGGCTGTGTAAAAAACAGGTTTCCTTTTGTGGAAGGCAGGTCCTGGTGTATCCACATATCTCACCCCATTATGGGAACATTTCTGGACCTAGGAAGCACTTAACTAAGAAGTACTTCTGGCTCATCTGATCTAAACCTGTCTAATAGGTTTAAAAGGATTGGACTCTGAAAGGGACACTCTGTCATCATGTAGCTATGTATATTATTTTAACTATCAGCAGTGCCATACCAGAAATTTTTTTTTATCCTAGAGTTCATTAACTTCTTAACAAGTTAATTCATCCAGTTCATCTAGTTGGAAAACTAGTTTTGTTATAATCTAAGTGAAGATTTTGAAAGTAGCTAGAAATTTTGGTTCTCTGTTTGAAACATTTTAGCAGCACCTTGTAACTGGAAAATCATATTTCTTTTTCCAAATCTTGCTTATTTAAGCATTCTTATGGATTAATAATCTACACAATTTATCTCTGTCATTTCTGAAAATTCAGCTATCCCATATTCACGCTAATAAAAACTTCATCATAGCTGCCAACTTTTGTGCACCTCCTGGCATAACATCTTGTGCAAGTTATTTAACAAACCAGGTTTCATGTTCCCATCTGGTTTGCACATAACCATAAATTAAAAAGATGTGGATATACAATGAGGTTTTTTTAAATAGCCAAATTAACGTAAGTTCTGTTTAGAAAAGCGCACTCAAGGGTGAAATACACATTTTTTGAAGTTTGCACGATTAAGTTGGAGTTTTGGAATGTTTACTTAGAACCTGATGGAGACAGGTTCTCTTGTGCTTCTGTGACTTATGGCCCACAATACCTTTATACGACAGGTAAATGCATAAACACAGGTGTTAATCTGGCATCCAAAACTCACTTCTAAATGTAAGATCTTGCTGCACATGGTTATTTCAATAATACTCTAAGGGCTCAGGAATTTACTCTTACAGGACTTTCCTACTCTTTCCCTCAGCCCCTTTGTGGTACAAAGTATGTCTAGATTTATGTCCTCTGTTTTTGTCTGTGGCAGATGAATATAGTCATGTGAATAGAGACAGCACGGCCAAGTAACTATGTTCCTATTTTTTAATAGTGAACAGGATTGAAACATAAACCCCAGCAACATAAAAGCATGAGGTCATTGTTAGGGGGATTTTCTTCCCATGAGCATAGACATAATGTCACTAGCAATTTACCTGTTTCTCACTAGGCGTAGTCAGAGGCTGTGATTTTAGTGTCCATTGAACTGAGTAGTTGCGCAGGAAACTCTAATCAGCATACTTTGTGAACCTGGCATTGGCAATATAAAGATTATGAATAATAACTTATACAACAATCAAAATAAATATATTGGAGAATAGATGTAAGTGAGAAGGTCAAACCTCCTTTTTCTTTATTTTTACAGGAATGGATAAATAGTGCAGTTGCTCTCTTTTCCAAAACTGTTTGTTGTTACAATCATATCTTCCTTTCTTTTACTGCTACATTTTAGACTTTTGGGGTTTGTTTTCATTATCTTCTGGCTCATTTTTTAACCCTAATTTTACTTAAATGTTTTTCATCAGTGACAATGTTTCCACAAGCTGATTTGGAAAGTTAGTGAATCACTCATCTTGGAGTTCGCAGTTGTAACCTGAAATGACAGCGTAGATTTGAAATTAGAGTACAACATGTTTACAAGTTTACACTCTAAAGTTAGGAGATCTATGAGAAATTTCTACTCTGAAAAGTAAATCAATAGTAACCTTATCTAATTAAGTAACAAAAGAACAAAATCAAGTCTTAGAAAGTCTGAGTCTTCAGATTATAAACAACCTGGTTCATTGGATAGAAGAATTGCCTTTGTGAACAGTGACACAGTAGGTGACTTGCTGACCTTTCCTTCCAATTCACGGAGTTCACAGTTAGTGCTGTTATCTTCAAACTCACAAAGCTTCAAATGCCTTTCTATTACTGGGCAATATTTCATTTCTTCATGATAAGAAGTTGGAATAAAGCTGAGATCATGTACTAACCAAACATTTTATCCTGCTACGTCCAGGAGATGAGACAAAGACAAAATTACAAGGGAAGCCTTGCAAAGCGACACCTTAGGTATGGCAGTGAACTCTGAGCTCTAAAATCTTCAGAATTATATTTCAGGAGAGTGTTGTGCCCTTTTGAACATGAGACGAACATTAGATGTCTTTTTGTAATGGAATGTTTAGATATATGAGTTGGATGAATAAGAGGGGAGCAACAACAAGCAGGGACAGCAGATTGTGACAACAATGAATTGCAGTGAGTGTGACAGCTGTGACCTGGGGATGCTTTAGACATGAGGTGGCTTTCATCACCTGCCCATGGTTTCAAAGGCTCAGCTTGTTAGCAGTTTCAGTGCATCAATTTTTTTCACTCAGCAGAAAGATATATGAAAATATAAAGGACGCACCTCATATTAATAGCAACTTGAAATATTTCTACATTGTAATATTTAGAACTAAGCAGCGTGCCAGAATCAAAAATTGCACTTTATCCATATACTGTTACTAATACTTGTAGAAAGAATTAAGAATAAAGCAGAAGAAACCAATACCTTCAGCTGCAAAGTGACCAGTGACACAGTAGTTTTCCCTTGCGTTTTAAATGCGTGAGACTATATTTTGCTAGTTCTCTAAATATTTCACAGCAGTGATTGCATAATACTTGTTTAGAAGGCTACATCTTCCCGTTATCCAGAAGCAGAAATTTACTAGTAATTTATTTAACCAAGGTAGCTGCTGACAGATTTTTTTTAAAAATAACTGTTTATTGGTCTATTCTGACATGAAATTTTATTTTAATGCTCATCCACTTTTTCATTTTTCATTGGCAGTACCTGTGTGTTCCTATTGACGAAATGTAATGTTCCTGTATTTTTCACCTATAATTATTGTGAAAAAGTCCAAATAATAGCCAAAGAGAAGAAGCATGACACTGCCCTACAGAGATGATAGAACAGAGTATGTTTAAATGTCTCATGTCAGAGTGGTGGTGAACAGGTTCAGAGAGCAGACCCTGAAGGAAGCAGACTTTAAGAGAAAAACGAGGAAGTTCACTTCACAGAGGGGGTGGGCAGCAAAGAAGGGGACAGCAGAAGCTTCAGTTTAAGTCTTCTGTAGGCTTCAAGGCTGTGTGAGCAGCCTTGAGTTTACTGCAGGTTTTTAATACCAAAAGGTATTGGCCACCATAAGACGGTTCAATGTAGAACAGTTTACTGATCACTTATTTTCCCGTTACAGAAATTATGATTTTTTTTTATAGGATTAGATAATTTCTTCTGCAAAATTGGCTGGCACGCTCTCCTGTAGAGGCAGAGGCCATAGGAAGCACCTTGAAAGTCCAATTAGACATCCTGGATAGAAAACCCTTCCACTTTGCTGCTATTACATTGAAGGAGTATTTTCCTGTACAATAAACTTGAGAAAACTGCCAGAATTGTCAATATATCAGATGTTACTGTAAAATCTTTACATGTGCCTGTCTTCATCCATTGAGTAAAATTCCATCCAAAGCCTATGTTATATAACCTTTGCTGAATTTCAAAAGATGTAAGACTAACATTAGGAAATACCAGAATGCCTCCACAACTTAATGTGACAGCATTCCATCCATAAAGTATGGTGCAATTTTAATTTCACCACTACATATTGTATTTTTCCACAGAAATCCTACTTCACTCAGTGAGCGGTTAGTTATTTCATTTTGAATTTTTTAAAAATCATTGTCTGGCCCTGTCTTTTTTAACTTGCATTGTCTGAATCTTGTGTTGAATGTAAAAGTTTTCTATGGACAGTTCTGTGCCTTACAGGAAAAGTATTATGTAAACAGTGATAGATACATATTTGCATCATTCCTATGAAGCTGGGTATGCTATACCTATTTTCAGAAAAGGAATGAAAACAAAATTAATTGAATATGAAATTAGCAAAAATGCCCTATTTGGATCCCTAACCTGAAACCCCCCTGACTTTTCACATGACCTATTATTTCTGCAGACATTTGTGCATTCAAAACATGAATTTTGACATAACTTTAAGGTGATTTTCTTGAATGCATAGAAAAATATACTATATACAATTGCATGAAGAGTAAAGCTACTTTCATTTCTTCATTATCTGATACATGAAGTAAAGACAAATTTTCTTCTCTGTATAAGGAGAAATTTGATTTAATATAAAACATTTAAATGGTAAAAACTAATTACAGTAAATATTCTAGAATAAAAATAAAACTATTTATCAGCTCCTGAAACATCTACTTTTACATACTGGGAAAGCAAATGTGAAAACTGTGATATACCTATGAAGCTTGAAGTATATTATAAACCAAATGAATATTTCAGTTTCTTTTTATCATAACTGCAGAATAAAATGATATCTTAAAAATATTTATATGAACTTGCACATAACAGAAAAATATATCCAGGTTAGTCAGAATAACTAATTTTTTTTAATGTTAATATAAATATGTATGTGCACACTTACTTCAGTTTCTTCCTTTAGCATGAGAAAATCTTAGGTCAAAGTGTAGCTGAACTCTTTCTTATGGCTTAATCATCTTTGTCCTGGCAGACACTGTCTCCCACCTCATTGATTAGTTCTATCTGTATGATTAAAATTACTCTTTTTAACTTTTAATGCAATTTTTTAATAATGAACTTAGAGGATTGGTACTGATATCTGTTAAGTTGTACCTTGGAATTTCTTTTTAAAAAATTCTATTCTATTCTATTCTATTCTATTCTATTCTATTCTATTCTATTCTATTCTATTCTATTCTATTTTTAAAAAATAATATGGGATCCTATTATTTGTTTTAACGTATGTGTTTCTGAGGTTCAGTTTGAAGCTAATAGCACCCATATGCTCATATAAATTAATTTGTGTCATATAAAATAGATGCCTACAGATAACACATGACACAGACAAGGTAGTACAAACTTTTCTGTTGGCCAATTTGCATATTTACATGTGTAACAGGGACCTATGTATGTGGTAGAAGATTAATTTGAACCAAAATGGCCATGAGGCCAGGTAGAATGGATGGGATTCATTTTGCTGTCTTCCAGTGCATAATTCATTGGACCAATTTTAGATAGCTGCTTTAGAATGAGGTGAATTGCACCTTGGAAACATAAATGTATGGGTAAAAAATGGACCTAGGGTGACTAGCTCAGATGTAGACATTTGTACTGTAGACAACTACATTTAGTCACATGAATTCTTGGTGTTTGGCTGAATGTATGGTTTGGATTGACTTTGAGGGGTAAATTCCCACTGCTGCTTCTTAAGCTTGAATGGTTGCTTTTTGAGTAAGGTTAGATATTCAAAAGATGAGAGAAAAAAATAAAAAGGCAGGAGTGTGTCCACCTTGCTAATAAGAAATTGCTAATTCAATATATGAAGAGATTTTTTGCACTTCTGTATTTGCATATTGCATGGGGTTTTTTGTATGCCTTAGAAGAATATTTTTTTTGTTAGTCCAAACATACATTTCCAAGGCAAAATATAATTTATAAATTCAACTGAAAGGATACACTCAAAAAATAAGCAGATCCAAAATAGTTGTCAGGACATTTTTATGAAAATCCACAAAACACAGAATTTTGTACTCTGTGGAGTTTCCAGGAATGACCATGCTTCATCATATTTCCAAACTGTCAACACGTTGGACACTGCTCTAGTTTTACCACGAGATCCAATATTTAAAACAATAGTGCAATGAATGACAACACAACACAACACATTTGAACTCCTGAATTTCAATTGAGATTAGAAGTGTGTCTATAAGAAAGAAGAAGATGAGAAAGATGACGTGCATCAGTTGGAAGTGCAAGGTTTCTAGCAAGCTAGTGATACTAAGCAAATAAGGAAATAGAAATAAAAATTTATAGTGTTTATAGTCAGTTTGATAACACAAATTTTATAGTAGTGATTGAGGAAGTTAGGAAATAATTATTAGCCAAATTCATCATGTAAGTTTTAGGACTAAATGCTAATTTGGAGTCTCAGCATCTTAGGCTAAGGCTGAAGGAAAAATGAAGCTGTGAAAGCAAAATATCTTGTTTTCAGGGAATACAAAGCAACCAAAGCAATTAATTTCTTTTACTCATTCAACTAACACAATGTCAGATAAGTAAGCCATTTTACAAGAAAGCCATCCCTGGAAAACTTCTCACACAAAAAATAGGTCAGCAAAGAACTGAAGAGTAAGAAGTCTGTGTTTTGGTCATTGTGAAAGAGATTACTCTAATTTTACCAGAAAAAAAATTGGAAGCCAGATACCTTCCCAGAAAGGCAGGAATATTGTAAGCTACTCCTGATTAAAAGCTTTTTTTGATTTTTTTTTTTTAAATTAATAATGTATGAAACAGTGTGCATCATATATCTTTTCCCCAGTATGAATTTGCCTAAACTATTCAAAAGTATGACACTGAAAATAAGTGATTTTGTCTTCTGCGCTTCAATGACTTAAAGCACAAACATCCTTAAAGGAAGAATGTTCAACATGGAAGAGCATCAAGGTAGCCAAATGGTTTTATTAGCAGCATACTGCTGCAGCTATACTTAGATGCATGTCTAGAACTCAGTCCATGACTCAAATTAAAGGATGACTAAGCCCACCATATGAGTCTTACAGAGAAGCAAACTAGAACAAAGGAAGAAGCCTAGGCTGAAAATACCTGTAGGAGAGAAATATGCAGGCAATAAAGCTGTGCAAAACCCGTTGGCTATTGGAAATAGGCATATTCAAATTTTGTCAGAAGGATTCTGGAATTTTATCACTAAGGAAATGGAATGGCAAAGAATAAAGAATGCTTTTGGAAAGACTGAGGTGGTGAGAACCTAGAAGATATCATTTCATTGTCTGTCTTCTTTGGAGCAGGAGGATTAATCCTACAGATATTGACTGAAAGGTGTTCTCATGGATGGTGATACAGGGACAAATAGTTGAACTCTGTCAAGTTTGTGTTTTGGTAGGTTTTTGAGGAAGGCTTTTTGTAATGAGGCACTTTTCAAACAACAAAAACATGCTTCTTGAGCAGAAAGAAAAGAGGCAAAAAAAGAGATTAATATAGAATATTAATATTGATTATAATATTAATATAAATTTCCAGCAATAGGAAAAAAATATATATAGGGTAGGGAAGAAAGTATTTATGGTCTTCTGGGTACCATTACTGATATGTTAAAATAAATCTAAATAGGAGGTTACTTAAAAGGAACGTTTGAAATGAGATCTTACAGTATGGTCTTTGCATCTATGCAAAGAGTTGTTTTAAAAAGGTAGAAAAAAGTTGATAAATACATCAAGACACTTCTGTTTTACTTGGAGAGACTGAGACAGTTGTATGTTGTGAGTGATATGTGGTATTCTGGAACAAAATTGGACGGGTTTTTGATTACAGACACAACTTGATTCTTACAACTTAAAATTTCTGACCGTTAAAATATTTTACCTGTTTTGACAAAATAAAAGAAAAAAAAAAGCCCAATGTCACAGGAGCAACTATGTCATTTATGAAATGGGCTTGATATTGAGGATAATGGTAGTGGAGTAAGAGTACAGGAAAATGCTTTGCATCACCTGCAAGTGAAAGTTTCATATATGGTAGAAAATTTTTGGAGTAGTTAAATGTCAGATTCTTAAATGCTTAGGATTCATGATTTGGATCAGATGGTAAAGAACACCAAGATAACGAATATTCCAAATTTGACCCATGAGAGTGTGTTGTCCATGGCTTAGTGTAGGAGAGTCTTACCAATTTTGAAAAGTTGGTAAACCATATGTTAAATTGCTACTACTTTTTACTTATGAGTATCTGTAGAAACAAATAGGGAAGCAAAAAATAGAGAAAAAAAGGTGGCTAGTGAGGGTAATGTTTTACAAACAATAAATAATTCCGTATTTCTTTTTTTCTAGTAAATATTGTTTTGGGAGCTATTCAGCTTATCAGCCAGTAATGCAAGGATAACGTTTTTGGCATTTCAAAAGGCAGCAGATCTTTTGTAAGTCCTCTCTGTCAACCTGATGTGGACATCTCAAAACCCTTCAGTGGCTCAAATGTGAGCAGCTGAATTAAGCCATAGGTACCTGGTTTTGGAGGAGGCTCCGTTGACTTTATTGTTGATATCTCAATTGACTGACATGGGAGACGCTTACCTTCAAGGTGGGCCAGTTGATATGGCATCCTAGATACAGGTGTCTGAATATTAATCTTTTGCTCATGTGTAAAAACTGGATTTAAATGTTTAAATTCAGATATGTTGATTTCAAACTGAACTCTACACAGTTTCCTCATACTATATTTTAGCAAAGTCATTCAGATTTTATTTATTAATTTATTTCTATGTTGGGAGACAACAAGACTAATTACAGTACAAGCTAACACCAGGTTCTCTAGATGTATCTTTAATTAAATGGAATTCAGTTTTTCCTGGGAGTGGACAAGTTTTAGGACAAATACTGGACAGTGGACAGTATGCTAGGTGTTTTCTATTGGCAGGTTTATAATGCAGTAAATACAGTTTCTGTGCTGTGTCACATAGACTTACAAAAGTGGCATTTTGCAGAAGTTACAAAATAGCTCTGATCATCTGAGTTATTTACTGAACACATTTTTGCACATTTCCTCTTCTGCAAAATTTTAAAGTGAAGTAGAAATGTAAAGTTAATATTTTACCACAGGCAAAATCCATCTTTTCTACATAAAATCTGTAGTAATGAAGACAGCTTATATTGATATTCCAGCACCATTAGTTTATCACTATGATTTTTTAGAGGTACAGAGTATTTCAATTTATTACTAGTAGCATTTCCATTTCTTATTGCAGCTAGTTTTGATAAAGACAAAAAAAATTGCTATAGACTATATTATTGATTGTGGAATTATGAAGCAAGGATATAAAAAATGAATTAAAGTATTAAATTAATTTATTTTCCATTTCTGCATAGTTCAATCCAATTTTTTGTTGGGGTTAAAGGGTATTTTACAAATGAATTGATAAAGCCAGTATAGATAGTTTTCTCATAAAGTTTGTCTTCTATGTCGTATTACATGTGAATAAAACTCATTATCTTTTTTGTTTGTGCAGTAATTATATTTTGTTGTCTTGTGCATTCCTTTTGCTCTCTCCATCTCATAATACGTGCTGTAAAAGCGCACATAAGTAAATAGGATAAACAAATTAAGCTGTTTAAATAAATTAATTTACTCTGCAGCTCTGTATTCAAATCTTATGTGCTCACTGGATTTCATTTTAATGAAACCCTTCTAAGAATAATACATTGTATGCCAAACAGTGAAATTATATATTAAATGAATGATTAAATATAGCATGTTCCAATTTATACCAAATCTGTAAGCTGTGCATGCTTAAATCCTCCTAAATCTAAAGAAATAAATCTTCTACATTCTGAAAACATCTGCATTATAATCCTCCTCTTGAATACTCGGTTCATGGACATATAAACACAATCAAAGTCATAATAAGCCTAGAGCTATGATGCAGTTAAACTATCCTCATCAATGTTTTTGACTTAAAAACCTGAGACTATTAAAGTGGAATCCACTTAAACGTCTTGAAACACTGCTCTGAAAGGTCTTGTCCCACTCCATCAATAGGCCCGTTGAATCCCTTTCCAATCAGAATCTCAAGTTCAGCAAATATTTATTATAAAGTTTACCTGCAACAAATCTATTGATTACTATACGTGGTCATGTTGCTAAGTTTCATAGAAATGTGAAAATATTCAAATATTCACCTAGCTACTGTGCATGCACATTCACCTGTGCATGAAAAACAATGACTGTATGACTGCCGCAAAAGCAATTTGTGGTGGGAGGAACGTGATGCTCTTTTCAAGAAAACTTTTAGGCATTTTCAGCAAGTTTTTATATGTATTATTAAATACGTACTAATTGTATTATTTCATTACCAAAAGCTTTTAGTGAGTTGAATGCACTCAGTTGTTGGCTTGTTTGTTGTTTTTGCTTCAGGTTATTTTTTTTCTTCTTTTTCATTAGGGTCAGGATTTCAATTATCAAAAGGAAAA
This sequence comes from Gallinago jamesoni, assembly GCA_025769975.1. NCBI lineage: Eukaryota > Metazoa > Chordata > Aves > Charadriiformes > Scolopacidae > Gallinago > Gallinago jamesoni. The sequence goes on from JAOQGH010000001.1 coordinate 164,804,313, forward strand.
AAAACAACCCCACAACCACAAAAACTCTAGTTTGTCATTTTCAGTCCCCCCAGTAGATTTCCCTTATAGGAACTATTTACTTTTGTCACTATTCGACCAAACCAACCTAACTCACACATATTTTAGCAATAAAATAGAGCCTTGGGACCTCTTAGCAATAAAGAGGAAACTGCAGGGAAAGACAGAGAATTTTCTAGAAAGGACTATTCTGCACTCAGCTCCCCTTGTTTATTGTTTCTGTCAAAGTTGTGTGTAAATAGCAGATATATCTATCTGCTACATATTGACTGTTCTCACATGGCAGAAGTGCAGTTCAAACCATCACAGCCCTTGTGCTCCAATTTTCAAAATCAAGGAACATCTTCAAGTGTACCATAGCTCCTCCGGGCTAGCATGCCAGGCTTCTCCCTGGATAGAAAAATGTGAATGTTCATTTTTTCCCCATTTTGAAGTAGTGATATAGCCACGCTCTTCCAAAAAATGTGGTTCATTCCAGCTTTGTGCTCCATGGTATCAGCAGACAGTTGGGCTATTAGCCACATTACTGGTATAGGTTTGGTAGGGAGATTAAATTTTCTTTATGATTCAGAGCAGTTCTGTAAGATGTCATTGCTCAAGAAGCCCCTTTGAAATGAAAATGTGGAGTGAAATTCAGTATAAGCTAAAACAACAACGTCTGGTCTTTATTTATTTACAGAAGTACATTGTTCCTTATCACATAAGGCTATGGTCTATAAGCTAGTAAACAAAATGTAGATTTCCAATTCAAAAGCATGCACACAGAAGTGAGAAAAAAAATCAACTTTCACAAGCAAAACAAAAGCCTTATTTTTATAAGCAGTCCAGAAGGCAGTTTAAAAGCCTGATGGGATGAGCAGCACTCACATTGCATACTAAAACACAAGGTCTAGTGTCCTAAAATTGCTAAGTTTCCTTTGAGAATACTCTGCAAATCCTGGACACCTCAACAGAGGAAAGAGTAGGTTGTGATTTAGGAGGGAGGTCCAATTTAGGGAACTGATGTTTGGAAACCATGGAGGATTAGTTTAACATTGCCTTTTTTTGCAACTGTTTTTCCTGGGGTCTAGGAACGTGTTCCAGACAGCCCTTCTCCTGCTCCTTCTCTTGAAGAGGGCCGACGACCTGGCAGCCATCCATCCTCTCATCGAAGCAGCAGTGTGTCCAGCTCTCCTGCGCGGACCGAGAGCTCTTCAGACAGAATCCGTAGGTCACATTCTTCTCCTTGTCACCACTTTAAATTTGATTAAGTGCAGCTGGTTTTTCTAATCAAAATGCCCTCCTCTTAAATAGATCTCATATGTATCATGTTCGGAAGTTCAGCAGCAATAACTATCTCCCAACATTATGTTCCCCAGTTTACAGTATCATAATATCTGATGCTACATTAACAGGTACTGATATAAACTGCCATCATGTCATATTAAACATAAAGATATGAGCTATGAAATACAGAATTGCAGCCGGGAAGCAATTTGCTAGATTACTTTTAGAACTGAACATATAGTGCAAACATTTTTTAAAGGAATTGAGTTTTATTTAATCTGGTTACTCTGGTTTGGTTTCTGAGTCGAATCTGACTTCCTAAGCAACATTTTACATGGTAGAATTGCTTGGTAGAAGAATTAGGTTAAGTCAATTAAAAAATATCTATGCTTTACATTTTTTTTAAACATAAAAAATTGTAATTGTGAGAAATATAATACAGAGAATATTATCACTTCATAGCTGACAAGGCGTGGAGTGAAATTAAACCATAGTGTCTCAGATTGATACCATTTTTATCAAGTCTCCATACAGGATGTAAATTACATGGCAAAGATCCTGAATTCAATGATATTCCAGCGCAACTGCATGGAAATCAAGATTTTAAACACATATTATTTTATATATATCTACTTCATATTATACTCGTCCACTCCATTTATTATTGCTCCGTTGCAGGTTTTTGTGCTTTTAAAGCATCTTTCCACAGTGTAGGTGAAACTGGAGGATTTGGCATGCAGATAGAAGGCCATGAAATAGCTATACGAAATACATAGTCATGTTGATTAGATGCAGTACATGTGTCTTTTAGACTGCTTCCTTTCAGGCTCTCCGCAGACTCAGGAAGCTGACTCGTCATTGACCTTCAGATGAAAGATCTTTCATTACTATGTGATGAAAAATGACTTACCAAAGAAAATAAATGAAGCCTGACCACGACAAGCTGAAAACTCTGTTTTCTTATCACTTGGACAATTCAGAGTGCAGATTAAACTGGCATCCCCTATACTGTGACCTATCTATTTCCGCAGGTTTTTATGAGTTCATAAGTAAAGTTCTGGGAAAAAAAGCCCTGGATTTTAATTTTTTTTTTTTTTTATTGACTGAATAGTATATATTTTTTACAACTGTGGAAGACCTTTTCCGTTTTTCTTTAAATGAAAAAAGAAAGTAAATTGAGAGATGCTTATTGTTTTTACTAAGGAATGGCACTTTTTTCTTCTAAGAAATGGCACTGTTCAGCTTACTCTGCTTACTTACCCGGAAAGACATGTTATTTCTTCCTTTGCATGTTATTTCTTCCAATGTGAACATAACAGAGTTTTCCTTAAATTCTGGATCACTTCAGTAACTTATTTATTTATAAAATAACTTTCCGCTCCTATCTGATTTGTTAACATGACACCTGATTCTTAAGTACATCTGTTTTTGTGCTGCCAGCAAGAGTAAGTTGACTACTACAGAAATACGGGTTACATATGAAAGAACGCTTCAATGAAAATGGCACAAACCTCTTGTAAATACAATTTTTCAGGATAGAAGCATAGGTATATATACACTACCTTATATGTGTTTCTAAGGTGTGTTTGAGACTCGTGAAGGTCTGTTTGAGAAGTGTTGGAAAGAGCTTTTCAAGCTATCTGATGAGCAAATAAGCAATTCTCCTGTTGCACAGTATATTTTGGAAAACTTTATCACGTAGAAGGGCACAATGCTTAATTTAAAGGAGTTAGGGATAGGGACTGCATGTTGGGAAGGCTAATATACAAGAGCTTTTGTACAACTAACTTAAAAAATATAAATCAGTAAGTATCTCAAGTAGAACCTTCTATTCTTTTCTGGTTTGCTTCATTTTGTCTTTTAGTTCTTGTTAAATGAACAGAAAAATGTTTGCAAATATCCAACTTTGTCCAAAGATACTGAATTCTTCATTTTAAAATGAATTGTTTTAAACCAGAAGTAACAGGAAGAAACTCTCCCGCTGTGTGGATACTGATAGCACTAATTAAGTAACTTTGTAATTGTTAGAATTGTATAATTAAGAGGAAGATGATATAAAATAAGTACAAAAGTGCATTGTTAATATGATGGCTGATTTTCTTTCTGCCTGCGCTTGTGTCTAGCAGCTGTCCATCAGAACGGGCTATCTATGAACCAAATGCTGATGGGTTTGTCACCTAATGTCCTGCCTGGTCCTAAGGAGGGTGATCTGGCTGGTCATGACGTGGGACATGAGACAAAAAGAATACACATTGAGAAAGGTAATATGAATATTATGATTTTACTGTTTCAGTGTAAAACAATTATTCTTTCATCAGCTAAATAGTATTATAATTATTATTTTTTTAAATTGGGATATTTTATTTTTATTTTTTATTGTTTCACAAATTAAATTATAACAGGATGATAGCTTTCTTGATTATTCTACTTTGTGGTCCTGTCCTTGAGATTAATGAAGAATATTTATATGAGGGAGGAATTTCTTAAATATTACAAAGAGGGATGAGAGAAAAGCAGTCTTATTACTATTGCGTCTCTGGTCCTTATACAACACTGTTTAGGTATTAAGTTTCTGTCTCCATCCAGTTGACTTTAATGACCTACTTCCCAAAGGGACTGAGCACCGTGAAAATTAGTCCATGTGTGCAAAAAGGAAAAAGGCTAATACCAACCCATTAAATTAGGGAATTGCATAAAATGAGGCTGGTACACATTATATAATGGGATTTAAATTTAATTGAGTATATGACCAAAGTGTTTGATCTAGGTGAATAGTTGGCATGCACTTATGCTGATTATGACACCATTTCATCTCTGTTGGTATTCAAAGTTAAGTTTCTGTTCAGGCTTGTTACAGGAGATTTTGGAGGGCTGGTGGTGGAATTTTAAAAGGTGTATTCAATGTGTTAAGTTTACTTAGTATATAAGAGTTTTAACTGTTATAGACTAGAAACATTATGGTGAAAGACAGTTTAGTAATATGACATATCCTTTAAAAAATATTCTTTGGGATTATCAGAAAAATCAGTTCTTTGGGAACAGTGAGGGGAAAAGTAAAAGGTATAATAGTCAGACAGTGAAACAGAGCTAGAGGAACTGCTGCAGTAATGAATATTTCAGAATAAGACATTTTGTGCCATATTTTAATAGCTATGATACCTTCTCTGACTTGTGTTTGAACACTGAGAACATTACAATCTGGACAATTCTATTCTGGACAGGTGGCATTTTTAATAGGATTACCAGAAAAATTAATGGAAACAACATTTCTTTTATATAAACCATTTAGTTTGGTTCATTGCACACACAACCTGTTTTAGCTTATACTGTGCCCTCACTCAGCCCCTGCAAATTGTATCCCCGCTGTGAAGTATGATGTGATCAAATAGGTTTGTTTTGAATTTCCATAAATGATTTTATTTCAGCCTTTGAAGTTACTCATTTAAGTGTAATCAGACTGGTAAATCCTGCAAAGAGAAGTACATATTAAGAATTGCGACTATTTTTGCCTGTCATTCAAGTTTTTTAAAAGCCTTGTTTCTAATGGTACCCCAAATGTATTTTCTAATCTGTTGCCAGTTCACGTTTTTGCAAGACATGTTCTCAGTAAAACTGCTGAGAATTCTCTTTTTCCCTCAGTCCTTGTTTAGGTCAAACCTTCTCTTTCTTGATCTTTTTTTTCCCCTCTGTTCCAGCCTACTGAATTAATGGTAAATATTCATGGGCTATCTAGATTGATAGGGTATACTAAATTAAAAATTGTTTTCTGTCATGACTACATTTATCATGTCTCACATACCAATCTTGTAACTTTAATACTAATCTAATCTGTGTTAAAACAAGTGATTTAACTTAGAGATATTTGTGAAGATAGTAATTATCTACTTCTGTCACTGTGAGCTTGCAATCAGATTTCCAAACTGTTGCTTACCACTGCAAATCAGTCAGAATGCAGTCATTCTGCAAAATGATGCAGAATGCATCAAACATAGGTAGGTGGTGGTGCTTTTATTGTTGAAGCCCCAAAAGACAGAAGGGAAAACAGAAATTCTGAATAAGTATCACAAAACATTTAAACATTATTGTGTTTTCTTTTAAACCACTTTTGTTGGGAGAAATCTATCAGCTGCAACTAAAATGGCCTTTAATTGAACCTGGGTGATCCTGCCTAGTAAAGAAGGCCCCATCTTTTCTCTTCTTGTCCCCTCTTCCATTAAAAGAATGAAAACAAAAAATCTCAGAAGGAATCTGAGTTCAGGGAAAATTTATTTACAGTCAATGGAGAATTTAAAGGGGGAAAGTTGTAGCAGAGACAACTGATCAATGTACCAGATTTCGAAAAGGACTTAGCTTATGTCAGAGAGGTGAATCATTTGTCTAACCTGATCTATGAGTTGGATACAGGAGAGAAAATACCATTTATCTGTTATTAACATAAAGAAAGGGAGTTAATTTACCCAGTCCACACAGCATATTGTAATATATTTAGAAACAGTTCTTTGCCACTTGCAAACTGAATACCAGTCTGAGGGTATTCAGTCTTTCGAATATTATATGCATTTCTATTAAAAAATCAGCCAGAATCATTATGGGTGGCAAAAATATGTTTTACTGTGGTGGTTTAAACTACCAGTAAATCTCTTGTGCCATTTAGTTTGGATTTTTTTTTAATTTGCCCTTAGACTGTGTTCAAAATCTGTTCTCAGGTTCTGGTGTGTGTAGCCTTGGGTGACCAGCTTCCATTGGAGTCAGGTTGTCATTATCCCACCAAGAATCAAATCAGATTTGCTGCCTGTTAAAACCAGAAAGTTTGCATCGGGATGCAGGTCAATATTTGTTGCAGGAAACCAGGACAAGTTTCTGTTCTCAAAGATGATGTGTAAACTGTGGTGTTGGGAACATTTTCCAGCTGCTGACTCCAGATGTGCAACTCAGCCACATCCTAGCTTCATGTTGGGGCAAGACCCAATGCATATGTCTGAAGTTCCACCTACTCCCTGGGTTCCATGAGAAGAAAACTTAGATTTGCAAAGGGTTATGTTATGGTGCAGCCAGGTTCATAGTGTCTTCTAAGGGGGACTTCAGGAGACACTGCAGAGCATTTTTGCCCCAGAGTTCATACATAACTCAAGATATCATTATCTCTGTAACCAGAGAAGTCAATTACCCTAGATTTCCAGGATTTTTTCCTTGTTGGAACATAACAGATTTTCCAAATTTCCTGAGAGCAGGTTGTAGAAGTGCCTATGATCCTTGGAAGAAGGATGTAAGTTCAAGTACACAATGTTAGTTCAAGTAGTTGACAGCCATCATCAAGCCCATGTATCTAATTTTGTAACCTGTAATTATGGACTATTTGATGATGCACATTTGGTTTTATTAGGTCAGATTTCACAAGAAGGACTTAGGTGAAGTATAGGAGTCATATTAGAAAAGATCCATTCATTTTTTTTACATTAAAAATAAGGCTTTGAGTCTTTTCAGGTAAGGTAAAGTTTCTGTGACTCAAAGAGTTTGCTCTAGATAGTCCCTCAATTTTGGTAAGGTATCTTTTATCACTTATCCTTGCTCAAATGTTATCTGAAGTCCTGCAGATCTCCCCGTCCGAAGTTAGAAGTACATTTTTGATGTTTTCTATGGGGTTGAGTATTCATTCAGCTCTTCAGCAATGTTGTCTGTTAAATCTGAAAATAGCATAGGAAGGAGGAACAAGCAGAAAACCTAAGGACTAGACTGCTGAGTCCTGGTCCTCTTGCTCATTGATCTGAAGAGTTCAGAGTAATCAATGAAAGTTAAACACACACTCCTTGGAGATTTGTATCCTAATTCCTTGTAGGCAGAAGAGAGAACTGAACTTGCAACACATTTCCTGGGCACTGTCTCTAATCTCTGTGTTTTGTGTAAAAGAGGAAAGTATATTTTTCCACCGTCCCTTTGCCCTTATGACCCAGACTCTGGTCATGTGGGGTCTTCAAGGTGGAATTTATAGCTCAGTCCTATTGCCAGAGTTTCTATATTTAATCATTCCAGATACCTGAATATGATTTCCTGTAGACTTTAGACAGACTATAGTTCTACTTGTTAATTTGATTAGATCCCATTTTGCAGGACCTGGTTTGGGTAAAATTAATTGATGCTGGAAGCAGTGGATGCTCATTCTGTAACTGGCAATTACCTGCCTGGCAATACCTGGCCTATACGTTATATAGGAATGTAAGACCCAGTTCACTTCAACACAAGATTCCCTATTGGGGGACAAACACCTAAAAGTTACTTGCTTTAACACCAAATTTAGATTCCTAAGTGTTTTATCAGATCTGGTCCTAAGGGCATCAGATTAGAATTTTCTGTCTGCATCAATTTATATTTTTTTAGATTGACACCAACAGCAAATGAAGCCTGAATGTCATGCTTACATTTTAAATTGAATATGTTATTTGAGGTGTTATGGGAAGGACACTCTCTTGTTGAAAACATGCATGCTGTTTTCTATAACAAAATATAAAATATTCACCATGTTCACAAAAGAAGCTAAGCTATTTCTTCCAAAAAAGCTTTTAAACTATGATATTAATGGAAGTATCATTAGTGATTTTCAGATAATCAACAATAACTGCTTCTTAACCACTATGATAGCAGCAATTAAAGTATCACTTTATCAAATCCACATATTAAAAAGTCCCAGTCTTTCTCTCCATTTCTCTTTTATGTTCCCCTGTAGAGATGTGAGCAATCTTAGACCTCTGGCTAATATCTTATAAAAAAGAATATTAAAATCCAAAAATATCCTGAGTATAAAATGGAAAATAATTTAAGTAGTCCAAAGTTGTAGTTAGAATTGTACTTTCCTGTTAGCAGTCATGCATCAAAAAGAGAACTAATGATAAATTTGCCATCCTGTATAGTTAGATATTCATTCTGCATTATCAGCACTACATTCTTTTACAATCTATATATAGTGTAAATATGTGTCAAGCTTGCTTATTCACCCTTATAAATATAGAAACATTACTTGATATATGCTCAACAATGTAAGCTTATTCACCTTAATAAATATAGAAATACATACGAGTATGTTTTATAAATATGAAAGCCTCAAAGGAAGTTTTAGCACCAACAAAGATTCTCTTCTATCTGAGCTGTCCTCTAGCAAAGTCAGCTAAAAAGTGGTCCAGAACTTCGCTTAAATTCTGTTTGTAATTCCTTAAGATATTGAGGTCAGGCTATGTATTTATACATCATCTAGCACATTGTGAAAGGAATCGTGATTTGAGTGTTAAATACTCCTCAAACCCTAAACAGATAGCAGTCAAGTTTGTAACCTATGACAGATAATATAAAGATCCACTAAATGAAAGGTTCGAGAAAGCTGGTATCACCAAAATAACCTTTAGGCCCTCTGGTTGTTGGTGTGTCTTTTCACTCAGCCCAAGAGGCTCAAGAATGCTTAAAGTACACTAAAAGCTATTACAGTTAATGGGCGACAAAGGTGAAAAATGAAATTGCAAGTTTTTTCATAATGGGTTGTTATTTACTAAGAAGCCAGAAAACATCTATTTTTGTTGCACAGAAACCACAGAAGCCTTTCATATCATTGACTAGGATGCAAATAGTATGTGTGTGCCAGAAGGAGTGCAAAGGTAGTACAAACTTCTGAAAGTTTTTTTGCTAGCAAAATACTGGAAAAAAGTGTTTATAGAGAGTTTAATTAAGCAATCCTCCAACCAGGCAGTTCTTCTACAGACTTGTTTGCTACTAAGGACCTTTGTTCTGCTCAGGTAGTAGTCACTTTGACACAATTTATGAGAGATTTCCTGTACAGTTTTACTTGACTGATAGGTCTGCATCATTTCCAAAACATTCCAGGTGAACTGGGCTCATTGCAGCCAAATTACATATGTGCATACTGATTATTCTGTATTTACAATGACTCAAATGCATCTTGGGCATATCTTAGTTTCTGAATAGGCTCAAATGAGTTACATGTGTACAAAGGATCTCGAATGTTCTAAATCTGTTAAAGCAACTCTGCATATACAGTTTCTTTATGCTTTGTGCCTGAAAGAATTTCCCAAAAGTACTTTTTTCTTATGTTTCTTTTCTTTTTTATGTCTTTCTTTTCAGTGGTCATTATGTGTCTTTCCTGTAATAGACATTTGAATAGTCTTTATAGTCTTTGATGGTCTTTATTACAAATAGAGGGGAGGGGAGCTAAAAATGAAAGCCTTTGAAATAGTTTGTGTGCTAATTTTCATTTTTTAATGAATTGTTAAACAAAAGATATAATCGTAATGGATAAGATGTTCAAAAGAACTTTTTTTCATCATGCTACTACATTGCAGTTTTTAAATCATTAGTTCTCTTTGTGTTTGCTGCTACGAAAGATACATTATAGGGAACGAAGTTGATGAAGTTACAGCTGTTCCCACTAAGAGAGGATATGTCCTATAACACCATGAAGATGACCACACAAATGTGTAGTAGTTATTTTTAGTTTTCCATTTTGCTAGTTAAAAAATGCATTTACAGAAGAAGAAAAGAATACACAATGTGTCTCAGTGCCCTGGAATTGCATTTTGAAGACATTAAGAAACACAGAATTGTTTTGTAAATTTAATGGGAATATATAGTCTACATATTCTTTCTGAAAACACACTTGAGTGAATGCCCTGGCTTTAATGGAAGAAAACACTTATCTACTAGGCTTTTTTTGTACCACTTTATACTTAAGGTTGCTGTTACAGAAATTTTGTTACAGCAAAATTTTAAGAATGTCTTCCACTTGAGACGACTTGCAGGAACCATTTCAGAAGTGCTAATAGCATGACCTGCAGTTTTAAGTTTTCTCTAAATTGTTGAAATGTGAAATACCAAAAAAGTTTTGAAAAGCCTTAACTGACAATTTCAACCTAGACATAGATTTCCTTGCAAATAGTATAGATAATTCTTATATAATTATTAGTTTCTTTTTTATCTTTTTTTCCTTTAAAAAATTACTTCCTTTCTTGTTACCCTGTCTCCACATAATCTTTTTTCAGATTTTTTTCTGAGAAATAACATGGTTATTACAGATTCTGCTGTCATTGCATCTAATGTATGATTGCAGTGAATTCTTAGAGATACTTCCTTCCCTGGGTGCAGAGGGTTTGGGTTTTTCCTCAGGATAGACCAGTTCTGCCATAGTTCAACAAGAAACAGTTTTGATTTGGTCCTACCGTT
>JAOQGH010000001.1:164819815-164852725 GCA_025769975.1 Gallinago jamesoni
TAATATAAGTAGTATAATATAAGTACTACTTGGGTCCAGCTCTGGGGTCCCCTAAACAGGAGACTTGGACCTGTTGGAGGAGTCACAGATGAGAGGCTGGATCACCTCTCCTATAAGGACAGGCTGAGGGAGTTGGGGTTGTTCAGCCTGGAGAAAAGAAGGCTCTGGGGGAAGCTTGTAGTGGTCTTCCAGTACTTACAGGGAGCTTTTAAGAAAGGTGGAGGAAGACTTTTACCAAGGGCTGTAGTGGCAGGACAAGCAACAATGTTTTTCAACTGAAAGATGTTTAGATTGGACAAAAGGAAGAAATTTTTCACAATGAGGTTGGTGAGATACAGGTTATTCAGAGAAGCGATGGCTGCCCCATCCCTGGAAGTGTTCAAGGTCAGGTTGCATGGGGCTGCAACCTTATCTAGTGAAGGATGTCCCTGCCTTTGGCAAGGGGGTTGAACTAAGGGATCTTTAAAGCATTATTTTTTTTTAACCTAAATAGGTAATAAGTACCTAAATGATTTGTACCTAAATAAGAAATAAAAAGCCATAAACAAATGCCAGAATCCAAGCCTATCTCTCGATGAGTCTACATATCTACATACTACCCACTTTAGAGCTAAGATATTTCTAACATAAATGCCTGAATTGAAGGGAGAAAAAATATGTCTTATAATTGCTAAACTGGTTACTTACACAAAGCTAATTAAAACTCTTTAACAGATCTTAATTAGGACCTAAATTGCACTTCACTGAGACTTAAGTGGTATACAGTGGTGGTTCAAGACCTCTACCTGAAAGTGAATGTCATCATATGGAGCAGATTCCTGTCATGCTTGCTGCACGATAAAACACCTTGGAAACTGAAAAGAATCAGGGTCTGTTGTATATAACTATGCTGACTTTTGCTAATTAAATTCCTAATCAATCACTGAACCCTGAGTCTAAGGCAGTTTTCTTACAAGTTCTTTCAGTAAAATGTACGTAAAACAAAGCAAATGACTAATAGATGTAGAATAAGATTAAAACAGTATTTCGGACAAAAGAGAACATAGGTTTTTCTTTGATGTTAGTGTAAGGAGTAATATCTCTTGATAACAGTTTGACCGTACTCAAGGAATGTGATGTCTGTGTCTTTGTTTTCTAAGAATTATGATGTCATTTAGGATCAAAGAAAAATAGAAATCTGATTCTTTTTTGAAGTTGCTGTTGTGCAATATCAATTCTGGCTTCTAATGATATTCAAGTACATAGTGAGATCTACTACTCTAATAACCCACATATAATATCCTTCCTAAGAACTACGTGACAAAAGGCATTTGTAATTATATTTACTTCTGAAAGATTATGGCTTATAGTTAAACCAAGAGAGGCATCCTGTCATTTTCAGAACCCGTTAAATGTGACAGAATCTATTTTTCTGCCAACTTGTGAAGACCAGGCAGAGAGCAAATTTGCTGTGGTCAGCTAAGTGTAACCACTGAGCAGGAAAGTGAATTTAATAATGCATTATTGTTCTTCACTGAAGGTGAACTGTTACAGTGCCTTTGTTATAGCAGACTTTGCCTCTGCTTAGGTTTCCAGATGCCGTGCAGATTACCTGATTAAAATCTCTAATGCATGATAAAATGTTCCATGTACGCTTTTATATTAACATAAATGCATCAGTTTTTGAGGACTGTGACACTAAAGCTAATTGGAAATATTTACTACTCCATTATATGGTGCATATTACAAATAAGGATTTCTTATATGTAGAATAAATGATAAGCAACTGAGAATTCACTAAGCTTATAACTACACTATGGTTTGGGGGGGGGGGTGTGTGTGTAATATAATGAGAGCAAATCTCAAGAGGTTTATGATGACACCTCAAACTCCTGAGCTGATGTTGGATGTTAGTCTTCTGTTTTCATTTTTATTTCACACAGTAATTCAACCAAAAGAGAAAATATTCCTCCTGGCCAAATGCTGTTCTTTTCTTGGCTGTCTCCTGTCATCATTTCAGCACTTTCAGCTCTTTATGGTTTCTAGCTTCCTCCTGCTTTTCTTCTAAATTTTGTCTCTTTTTGGTTATCCTATCAAATTCCGGTTAAAATTTAAAGCATTATAATTTGCTTGTCACCAACAAGCTGAATTCTCTTTTCTGAAGTGAATAGAAGTAAAATCAGCATGGGTTCATATTATTTAAAATTCTTACCTATGTTTCCAAAAGACATTTTGTAATAAGTAAATGCTTCAATTTTTTTTTTTTTTTGAGGAAAGAAACACACATTATATGTACAGACCTGGGTTCAGCTCTCCGATTTGTCACTATCACCCCTCTGTCAGTGGTTTTGTGATCTGTTCAAGTCACATCTTCATCTCTAGTATCCACTTCTATACTCGTGAGAAATTTCCTTAATCATTTTCTCGAAAGTTGTGGGTTTCACATGGAAGGCATTAAGAATAAAACATAGTTCTGTATGTACACATAGACACAGTATAACCAGCACTGTGTTCAGCAGAGACTCTGTATTGGAACATAGGTGTATGTGAAATAGGTTTTAGCAGAGTGATACAAGAGAAGTGCCCGGAGCCCACACTTGTGCAGTTATGTCAGGTGAAGCTGCAATGGCTAATGCAAGCAAAAGAAACAATCCTCCCTCCCCCCACTTTTTTTTTTTCTTTAAGAAGAACTATTGAAAAATGTTCTGTATTGCTTTCCATTTTACTGTTTTAAAGAACCTATGTATATATACTTAATATTCTTATATATTATACATTTCTAATTATGTTTTGTGTTCAGGAGAGTTAATGTTATGGATTCCTGCTTTGACTGGGTATAAGAACTCTGCTACTTGCTTTATGAAGTACATCTACAATGAAGTACATCAAAAAATGAAGTTGAGAATCAGAACTGATGGGCAGTGTCCCCCGTGATGAGAGGTCTTGTCTTTTGCAGAGGGAGAGAGAGAGAGCTGGACCAGAGATTTCAAATAATTGTAAGGACAGACACTGTTTAAACTACAGTCGTCAACAGCAAAGTTTATTGGAAAGAAGGAGAGGGAGGTTTTTCTTTCACCTTTGTCATACGTGTGAAAATCACAATGGGCCAAACAGAGCAGAAGCTCAGGAGACTGAAAGGAGGGGGGATTAATAAAAGGAGCAATTGGATTAGAATTGGACTTTGGCACGGAATGGTGGATGAGAAGCTGATAGATTTTGACTTGTTATTAAATTAGAAAAAGGAAATAGATAATTTCATAGCAGAATCAGCTTTTCTTTCTGTGTAGTCTTTTATCCACTTTTTTTTTCAAAGTATTTATTAAATTAATTTTGTTCCTCATAAAAAACTGTGCAACTTTAAAGGACTTAGAGGAGAAAAGAATTGTCTGATAATTGTTAAACTGGGAGGTCTAATTACCTCCACAGTTAATTAAAACTCTTTAACTGCCCTCTTGGTGTGACAATGATACTTTCTCCTTTCTAAATGAAAGTGTAAAGGTTAAACAAAGCGGCAATCTAGCAAACAGCCTACTAGAATTTGTAATCTGACCCTGAGATCTACTGTTTACTTTGCAGAAATTACTGTGCTGGAGTGTAAAACAGGTGCAGAACACTTGATACCGTTGCCCACTGTTATACAAATGTACTCGCTTTCTACAAGGCACGTAGAATTTCATGTGTTTCCTAAAAAACTGCAGAAACTCCAGATTAGCAAAGTGGAAAAACTCAGTCGGTATCTTGGCCGTGACCTTGGCAGTGAGACAAAAGGAGATTGGCAACATAAGATATTTTGTTGTATGCAGGAGAAAAGGCTCACCACTGGAGCCCTGCAGATACAGCTAAAATGCCTTGAACAATTGTTAAAGTTATCACTAGTAATAAGGACATTTCAGCATTTGGTAATCTAGGACAAATAGATACTTATTCTGCCAAAGCTACATTATATTATTTTAACATTTATTATTATTTTTTTTTAAGAAACACTTTCTTATGGGTCATTTTGCAAACAATGATTATTTCCCCACATTATTTTTTTTCACTGAGCATATTCCTAAGCAGTTCAACATTCAAAAAATGACTATTGGAAATAATAAGTAACAGACATCTCTGAGCACAGAAAAGTTCTGAATGCACTGCAGCAGCTTACAGTTTATGCCTTCTGATAGCAGGGTATATATTATTGATCGTCTTAATAGGAGATTCCTGTGGAAGTCAGCCTGTATGAAATCTATCCAATCACATGCTGTGTCAGGTTAAGGACACAGACATATGAATTTAGAAAATCAGCTGGCCAATGTAGTTATGCATTTTTTTTCTCATCAAGCAAAGATTCAAATTTCCTGCAACCAATGATTTAAAACAAGAGCTAAGAGTTAATACTGTTCAAACGGAGGAATTCAAAAAAACAAACCTGTATAGCAAAGGTTTGTTTGAAGAGGTTTATCTTAGATCATCATTTTGGTTAAAACCAGCCTCCCTCATATCTCTTCTATGTGAAGAATTTTTAGAAAAGTAGTTAACCCAACACAGTAAGTTTAGCCTGAACTTAGAGTATGCAGAAGTGTTTTCTCCTCTGTGTCGGGAGTGTCTGCCTTCTGGTTTTCCTGACATGAGGACCTGCATCTGGCACCTTTCTTTTATCTGTGGTTAGGAAAAAAAAGGGCTTTAAAACTTTGTTGAACAAAGATCTGCTGAAATACAGACTTTTTTTTGAATGAAAAGTTTTATTTACATCTGCATATAATTTTTGCAGTTCAAATAAAATAGCTATGTATGTTCAGTTTGTAGCCATCTGATTTGTGGAAGAGTGAAAGCGTGTCCATTTTCCATTGTATCAACTCATCAAAATACAACTTCAGTGACTTTTTAGCTGCATTTTCAGGGCACGTTTCTCCTTTGTTACATAGCAAAGCCTGAATGTAACAGGCCATAAATTCTGCTAAATAAAAGAGAGCTAGGGAGTGAGCTTAAGCACTGAATCCTTGATTGTCCATACTGCTTAATTGTTAGCTTTTAGCCTGGCTGTGTTTTGACTGCTACAATTAGCTCCCTCCACAACACATCTGCTCTAGAAAGTACTAGCACTAAATAATGTGGACACAAGAAAATCTTGCTTCACTGCATGGTCAGAGATCAAATCGCAACCCTTTTGTTTAGCACCACAAAGTCCAAACACAAGGGAATAATATTTGTTTCAGGAAAGAATATCGGGCCATGACTTTATTAACAGAACGTTTTATTTACAGCAAAATAGTATCTATGATCCTGTCATCTTTAGGATTGCAGTCCCTGCTTCACTTGCTTTTATTTAATATCCAAAACATTTAAGACTTGCATTGCAAATCTGCAGCCCCCCGTTCTTTATACAACTTATGATTTCAAATAATTGGGTTTCTTTCAAATTGAAGTTTTCAAGAACCATACCACTGTACATTTCCCAGACTTTCAGAGGATTTCTTGCAAAATGTTTGATCGGGGTTGTCCATTAATTTCTCCATAAGAGAGTCCTACCTCATTAAACTTGCACTTTAGCACAATAGATATTCTCTTGTACTGTAATTACGTGTTAGAAAAACATCGCTGAAGCCAGTCAATAGCTTTGCTACCCAAAGTTATGCTAACAAGTGGAATTTTTGTTTTTACACTTTCTCTTTGGCGAATCCTCAGGCTGTCATTATCCCCAGCTTGTGCTTGATGTGTTTGTGCAAAATGTCAGTCTGGTAAGATTTCTGTTCCAGCTATTAGCCAAGGAGGGGTGTATGAAATGTAAAGGGAATCTGCACAGAAACTGAGTTCGTTGGTTCTCTGTTTCTAAACAGAAATATCAGTTATCAGTTCTGAACTTCTGTTCTGATTTTTTTATCACACATATTGTATGGGAAACCTTTCCTTTCGTTCCATTAGACACTCTGTTATACTTTAACCATTGTAACTTTTGAGGTGGAAGACTCAAGGTAGTATATTAATTATTTACTTTCAAAAACAATGAATGGAGATAATCCTGTTGCTCAAAGTCAACATAGCTTTTGAACAATAATTGGGTTTGAACTTATTTGTAAACATTAATAAATTATGTTCTACTTTATCTAATAAGCATAAAAATAAAATAAATATTTTCTAGCCAGACTATAAAAGCTGTACATCTCAACACTATTGGAAACTATAATCTACAATCAGACATAGTTGTCTAATCGAGATTACCTTTTTTTTTAACTTTGATTGCGACTCCATTTTTCCCTTTCTGCATGAGTCTACATAAAAAATCTGAACTGGTCTGTGTTAGATTGTCATCCCAATAGTTTGTATGATAAATTCTAGTATCACTGTCCTTGCTTGTAGGAGCTGTAGTACATGTCAGTGCTTCTGAGCACTGATTAAAATGATGTAAAACACAGTAAATACGTAGAGAGAAGCTGATCCCATGTATTTAACCCTTACAAATAGATATTAAGAATGGAATTCATGGCTGAACCCCCAAAGTACACTTAACAATAGTTAATTGCAGATAGGTACAGAAATAAAAAAACTTTTGGTTTTGTTCTGTACATTTCCAGAGTGATTATAGCATTACAGAATTCTACTACAACTTTTTGTGTTTTTGTTTTTTTTCCCTATTTTCTGTTTTGGATTATTTAACATTAAATTTTTATAATTTAAATCTTACAGAACTAAGATAATGGTGTGTTCATTTATAACCAGTTTTATTTAATTTATTTGATTCAATTTAAAAAGATAAAGCTGCATGGCTAATGAAATTTTCAGTTTAATCTGTGCACTAAATAGTAACAGGTAGGAAACAGTTATGTAAAATTTTAATTGGAATTTACAGGGGCAATGAGGATTTAGTCAAATTAACATTGGTTTAACCTAAAATGTTTTTGATTATTTTTTAATTTTAAAAGGATACATTTTTCAGTCATGTTACTGCTTTAAAAATAACTAAATTAATTTAAATGAAAAATTAATTGTAAAAAAACCCCCAGACCTTTCAAGAACTATCTTCAAAACTGGAAAGCAAAATAAAATCATTGCTTCTGCCTTTGTTTCCTCCAATTTATTTACTTAGCTGAACTCATTAACTGAATTAACAATTTTGAGTCCGTTTCTTGCATTAGCCTTTAGCACAAGAAATTTTTGATGAGTTCACTGTCAAGAGTGTAACACACTTTTTCAAAAACACATTTTTTATTCATTGACATTTCAGCATGATTATCTTTCATAAGTTATACACTGTTTTTCCCCACAGCTACAATCCCAGATAAGTATAGAACATCAAATGCTGACGAAAGATTCTGCAGGAGCCTTAAGTGTTAGTACTAATTCATTCATTGTGCATTGGACTGAGAATTAGAATTTAATTCTTACTTCAAGTGGGAGGAGAAAAGTGGAAGATGAATTGGAATATTTACCATGTTGGAATCAGAAAGTTACAATGACAATTTCTTTTTTTTTTTCTTCTTCATTTTTCCCAATAAACTGAATTCTAATTACATTTGCTGAATACTTAAAGGTAGGAGAAAAATGAACAAAAGCTTTTAAAGCAAATGATGCCAGTCATGTTTTTCTTTTGATTTGGTGTGCATTTTATGTGGTTTGTTCTTTCAGTTATTGTATGTTTAGCCAACCATCAGCCCCATCCTGAAAGTCAACAATAATAAAAATGTAAATCATCATCAAAAGCATGCCTTGCAGTGAGAGAACATTTCAAAGATTGTTTATCAGTTGTTCATTTTCTCCTGTCAGATGTTGAAATCTTTTACTTCCCATCATATTGCACAGAAATGCAGTTTTACTGATAGTGTCTACTTGTAGCTAAGCTGTGAAAAAGTCAAAATTTCATTTTGTAAAAGCAGTTATCACACAGAGTACTGCAGACCTAGGTTATTGGTCCTTATTTAGCAAGCTCACAGATAAGATGTCTAATTTCCTGGCCAACCTTTTTGTATGTGCGTATGTGTGTGTAAGTGTGTATGTATGTGTGTGGGCCCAGTAAAATATATAATATTAACAAAAAAAAGCCTATACAGCTTTTTCACTTGCAGTATACAGCTGCAATATAAACACCAGCCATGAAGTCACTGTGAAAAAAATAAGATTTTAATTATTAAATTAACTGTTAATATTATAGTACAGTATTTTTAAGTGCTGCATAAAAATTTAATTAGAAATACAAGATGTGTAGACTACCTGACTTAACATTGAGCACAATTTAATACAGGCTCAATCAAGTTCTTCGCCTGTTGATTTAAGTTTGAAAAATCTCCATACCTAAATTAGAGCTGTTCTGAAAAAATGTAGGGGAAAAAGATATGTTAACCATTTTAATACAGACTTCTGTAGTAGAAAACGTGCAATACAACAGAGGTTTGTCTACTGTCTTTCCATAGATGGCTTCTCTGATACATTAAAATAAGTCTACCAACCTTTTTTCTTAACCTTTAAAACTACTAATAATACTGAATAGTAAAAAATAATATATTTTGATATCATCTTGGTCTCATACAGTGAAAAAATGGTTAAAAGACATGTTTAGTCTATCTGAGGGAAAAATCTGAAGTCATGAATGAGTATTTTGATAACTTTTTCTGTAATTGTTTTTTACATAACACTCAACATCTCAGTTGTCCTGATTTGGGGTATTATTTTTTTCTTTTCTACTTTGTTTATAGCTCATACTTTTGAAAGACATGCAGCCGCTGTAATAAAGTAGTTAGGGAGGTAGGAGAATGACTTATTAGTGGAAATTTAGAATGAGTAGACCTAAGTTTGATGCTAGCAGGTTTTTTTTTTTTTTGAAAGCAGAATTATGGGAACAGAATTTCATGCAAGAATTGGAGGTCTGTTTAATTGCATCTGCTTTCATTATGCACTTTAATTATGCATTTTGCTGTTCACTACAGTGTTTTTTAGAAGAGCAAGTGTATTCTACCCTGCACATGAGATCCATTCTATAATTTCAGCTGCAGTTGAAGCTAACACAAGTGGAAAAATAATTTTGTGGAGGGTTCTCTCTGCAGTTAAATTTTTTTCTCTAAACCTCTACTCCCTTCTTAGCACAGCAAAATAAAACCTTGGTTACTGTTAATACTCAGTTTATTTAACAACACAAACCTGGCTCCACAAATATAATAATGACTACAGAAAATAAACGGCAGTTAGAAGAATGTAGGTAGCTACTATATCACCAGGATAGATGAAAAGGGAAGCATTCATACCTGAGTTCCAAGCCCTTTGCCCAAACCTAAGTTCTTGCATTTTATTTTCATGCTTCAATGAGTTGCTTTTCATAATTAAACAACTGTAGAGCTGTGCTTTATGTGTTTATTAAAGATTGTCTAACTCATTTCCTGTTGACACAAAATTGTTTGAGTGGCAAAGTAACTGTTTTAAATAGCTGACATCCAAGAAAACAACAGGGACTGCTTAAGTGGGTTAAGTTTGCTCATGTACTTAATGGGGAATTTTTAAACTGTAATCTTTACTTAAAGTGAATTACTATTGTGCAGTGTTTTAATTCCATTATAAATAACATCCATTTTAAAAGTCTGAACTCTGTAAGCATTATCTATGCCCATGAACATCTGTCTAAAATGGCATAATTCCAAAGATACTGCAAAAGTTAAAGTTCAGTTGGTAATTTTGTCTATTGTTTAGCTAGCACCAATTTCAGAAGGCTTGAACTTAACCATTGCTATTATTCACTTTATCTCTTTTCATTTTATTTTCAGGAATGAGAATAAAAAAAACCAAATGCCCACCCAACAATATTGTTTAATTCCCTGAAAACATAGCTAAAAGCCCTCTACACAACACCAATTCTAAAATGAGAGCTACAAATTTTAGAAATTCTGTATATGCTCTTTCAAACTTGAACATTTCTGTTATTAACTATACCCAACTTCAGCTTGAGTGAGCTCATTTTAAAAGAAGTAGCCTTTATCTCATGATGTAAATTAAATAGCTGTTGTCAGGTCTATTAAATAGCGTATTATTTTATTTACCCCACAGCTGATAATAGAGTCACACAATTCACTGTAGATTGGTCTTCCTGTAAATTATAGCTATGATGTCTCCAAAGGGATAAAAAAAGTCATATCCTCTACTTCTCAGCTTATTTTCATCATTACGTATATTCCTATGCTATAATAAATCACATGAAATACTTTTTGTAGCTACAGGGCTCAAGGAGTATCTTCAGTGCTTGATATTTATTTGAGCTCCAGAAATATAAATATGTCTAAGCCTTGCTGAACAAGGACCTATGTTGTAACTGATACAACAGCATTTAGACATGTTTGGAGTTTGAGAAATGTAATTAAACATCCTAACCCAAATGCTGTCGTACGATATTCATAGTCTCAAACATGTTTTATATGAAATGCAGAATCTAGAATATTGTTGCTCAGTAAACTATGAAAGGTGAGGAAATATCCTGAAAGTCTGACCTCACCATATGACATGGGAGAGGAAAAAATACTCATCTTCTTAAGCAATTAAAAAGCACTTTGCAGGTGAAACCTTGACTACTGCAGCCGGTTTGTAGCCTGTACCTAACCAGATGGTGGGCTATGTGGCTGGAGAAAAATTCTCTGTTGAATTGCGGGCCTGATTCTGTTCTCATTGATTTCACAGTTTCCTTGATGCAGAACAGAGGGACAGAAAGCCACGGGAGCCCTGGTTTTCATTTATTTTCTATCTGCTTTCTGCCTGTTTATTCTGCTAGAGGAAAAAAGATAAAAAGGAAAGATTTCTTAAGTAAATAGATACTGAGAACTAGGATTAAATTTAGAGGAAGACCCTCGGCACCTCATTGGGTCCTCCCACATAACAGCTCTGCTTCACCAAACAGTCGTGATGACAGGTTTGGAGATCTTGGAAGAATAGATCTTGGAAAGCAGCCATATTTTTGGCAAAGTGTCTATGCATACGATTAATTGATTTGTCGACCTGCTGCGTGCTTCCATCATACTAATCCCAATGCAGAGTTTTAGTTTTATATTCTCCTCCTTACCGTCATGAGTGTGTGTGATACATTGCTCATTCACGCTCTCCAACTTCAAACTGTAGCATCTATTTCAGTTTAGTTCAGTCTAAATGCGTGGGGTTACACAGAAAGTGGATGGAGCAGGAAATGCATTTCCATATGCCTTCAAACCTTCTCTTGAAGGTTTTAAAGGATTGTCTCTCTTGGTTGTCCCCATGAGATTAGAGTGTAGGTCATGAAAAATGTTTTTCCAACTTGTGATCACAGAAAAAGACCTCTGCCAGCATAACCTTGTATAATGTGAGGGAACTTCATAGAGCTGTGCTAATTCTTCAGTGCAGGGTGATGTGTTTTTTGTTCAAAAGCATTAGACAAAAGACAGAGAATGATGGAATAGCTATTGAAACAGAGTAGTGGAGGACAGGAGGAAATGGTCAGAAATTGAGATACAGGAAATTCCATTTAAGCATAGGAAAAGACTTTTTTAATGTGAGGGTGGTGAAGAGAGGTGGTGGAGTCTCTCTCCACGGAGGTATTCAAAACCCAGCTGGACTTAGCCATGAGTTGGGGAAGAATTAGCTGGTCTCCAGAGATGCCTTCCAACCTCAGTGATCCTGTGAATCTTTAAATAAGGAAGTGGTATCAGTAGTTAATGAAAGAAAACCTGATAAAGATTTTCGTCTGTTATTTTTCAACTGTAGCCTGACCTGAAAAGCAGCAGTGAATAAATGATATGCTTGCTTCATTTTCCTGTGTTCTTATGGGAGAAGAAAAACAAAACCATTTATCTGAGAACACAAGGCACATTTAGTCTAATATTTTCATATTCCCAAATACTCTGGTCGTGTTTCCTGTGTTTCACGATCCATATGTCATCGTTTGCTCTCTATGTGTGGCTAAGACATCATAGGATTTATTTTATATAGTACTGATAACGCAGACCATTTTTATTCTCAAAAGCTTTTTTAGAAGCTATTATTATTATTATTAAAATAAACTATTAAAATAAAATCCCCTAGCACACCTGGAAAATAAATTGGTTACGTAGCCATTCTGGCAACCTTTTCACACCCTAGTTAGCCATAAATGTTTTCTTTTTAGAGCTCTTTGTCTTTTAAATCTCATTAAGCAAATACCTATTCTTTTTATACAGAACTTAATTTACTAAAGCTGCAGAGACTTTGACAAGTACGAAAGTCTCAGAAAGATCTGAACATGGAAGGGTTTTCTTCAATAGCCTTCATGAACTTGAATGCTTTTAAGTGTTAGTCAATATCTTCTCAAAGTGACATGAATCTAAAACATTCAAAGTTATTAAACTTTATCAACAAAACTAATTGGAGGCTGAAAAATTATAATTACCATTGAGGTATTAATTTGAATAAACGTATTCACTTAGAACTATTCACACATAAATCGGAAGTCATAACTGTATTGAAATCAGTGTATACGATTTATCAAAATCTTCTGCAATATTTATCTTCCTAAAAAGTGGCAAACACATGTTTCACAGCCTGTAATGAACCATTTTTGAAACAAATTTCTGTCAGAATTATGTAATTGTGGACCAGTAATTGTAACTCCAAGTGTGAGGAAGTGGGTTTTTTCTCTCACAACTCAGGTGCTGTGTGCTCTCATGGATTTTCAGATGATGACTTATTTACTAACTGAACAAGGGAGTTATGTGCCATGTTAATAATAAAGAAGTAACAGGTTTGGAAAATGTGATATCACATTACACTTGCATTAAAGCTGATTGGGCTTTTTATTTTCCTGCTTGTAGTTTTTTAGACTGTGGTGGTTTGGATTTGAGGTGTTTTTCCAGCCCCCAGCATCTGAACAGACCTATATCAGACGTGATCTTTGCAAAACACAACAGCACATTACTTTACTCCAGTACTTAATCTACTTGCAGCCTTTAATTGAAAAAGGTTGGATTATTGTTTTTCATTTAAAGCTTTCATCAGCTTTTAAAATTGATAGCGCCTATATTCACAAGGGATTAAGGAAGAAAATAAGTATACATTTTCACAGCCTTTAAATCACATAATTTGCCACTGAAATTAATGTGTATCATCTTGAATTATTATTTGATCTTATACATAAGTGCTCTGCTATTTAAAAAGAGTCTTAATAACAAATCTACCAAAGGCAGTTCAAAGCCCTTTTATCATTTTTTTTTTCATTAGTATCTCCCATTTTCATTTCATTGCTTTTGTTCCTTACCACCTTCTTCATCCAGAAAAATAAGTAACAGCCAGTGTCGCTTTTGAAATGGAAAAATGGTTTCAAATCACTGGCAAAGCTTAATGACTTCTGACTGCTGAGATATGTTAATTTAAGCCAGACCAAATGTTCCTCAGCTGCAAATATTTGGTGTTGTTCACTGGGAACTGGCAAGATTTATGAGGGCCCAGTGGCAAAGGCTCTCTGCTCACATGCCTCACATTACAATTGTTTCACATGTTAGATGATAAAAGGCTGTTTGAAAAAAAAGGAAAAAGGGGGGGGGGGGGAGGAAAAGAATCAACTTTTCACAGAAAATGTGTATAGGCCCAAAGAGGATGAGGACTTAGAAAGACAGCTATGCTTTTTTTCTGTCAGTGAATCTTCTCAAAGAACCATTTAACTGCTGAATTAATGTGGTATTCTCATGCCAATCTGCATTCTTTTCGCCCTCTCAAAACATCAAAATCCATGTGACTGGATGGTTCAAAGCACTGGTAATGGAGCAGAGAGGACTATTTTTTATTTATTTTTTTTTAGTTCTAGGTTGCCAGTCCAAATCTACTGCAAACTGATAGTGGACAAAAGTTATTAACCTTTGGCTTTTTGGTTATTTTGAGAAATTAAGTTAGTGATCTCAGTTCAGTAATGAGTAGACAGGTATCTACATCATAAATACCACAGTAACGTACACTGATTGACACTCTTGATAGGGGAATCTTATGGAGATAGGGCAAAATCTGAACTGTCCTCTGGGAGTAGGCACATGCATGACTAGCACATCAATAGGAAAAATCTTCAGAAGCATTCTCTGCCATTCTGGATATTAGTTTTTAAGACTATAAATTGGGAAGCAGAAGGAATGCGGCATTATACAAGTTATGTTCATAAATTTCACTTTTGTATATATGCTTGCAGGGAAACTTTTACCCTCTTTATTATAAAAAGAAAAATGAATTCCTGACAGGCTTACATTTGCTCTTTAATTTGTAAATGACTGTGAAATTTGAGGGTCTTACTGTATTCCTAAGTGTTCTAATAGGATTAGATCTTTTTTCCTTTCTGAAAGCAGAAGCCAAAAGCTAGTACTAACATTTCCTGGTGTGCAGAGAAAAAAATCAAATGCCTTCTCTGCTGGGTTAAACAACACATAGCCTGTAGCCCTCCTACCCACACTTAAAACCTTTGAGGCAAATATAGTTTTGCTTTCCAAGTCTGTCTGAGGTTGTTGTTGTGGAAAGCCTGATTGCTGCTTTCATGCAGACAGGTAACCTCAGCATCAGAGCTGCTGGCTTACCACTACTGATAGAGCTTAATGCCTACCACTCCTTTCTAGTGCCTGATAGAACGAGTACGTTCTCCTAAATATTCACAGGGAGGAATGGTACAGCGGCTTTACTCGTGTGGGATCAAATCACCCCTAAAAACCAAACAAAAAATCCTTCAGCATATCTCTGTAGAAGTCTTAGGGGTATCCTGAGCTGAGTGAGCATCACTGTGAATTCATTCAAACTTTGCAGTATGGATGTTTGCAATCAGAATAGATTAACCCTGATTATACAAATCAGCTACAGTGAAGGTCTACTAAGCACAGAAATGACTGCTCCAACGATTTTAAGGTGATAAGTCCTGAGCAGTTTTCAGGGTTTCCACTGCAGGTAGTGGGAGCTGTGAGGGCTAAGTGCATTCCCAGCATTTCAAATGGGAAAGAGAAATGCCTCTGCAGGCATCAAAATGCCCCCTTGAGTGTTAAGAGAGGATTTTCACTTTTTCAACTGTACATAATGGTTCTGACACACAAGAGAAATATATTGAAATAAATAAACCAAATGTTGAAGCTTGTTTTTTAAAAAATATTTATTAACTAAAATGTGGAAAACTATGAAGTTCATATTTGCATTTCGGCTGAAAATATCTACTTCCTAAGGGGAAAAAAATATACCATGTATTTGTGCTAAATACTCTTAATTATGCCCTTCATTGGGATAAAAGGAAAAAAAGCTGACAGCCAGCAAAAGAAAAAAAATCCAAATTCTTTTCTTACATTAAATATGACACAGATTGTAAAAAGCAATATTTTTACCCTTGAAATGTTTAGAAGTATTGACATTCTGTCCACTCAATTGTCAGCTTGTCTTTAGAGATAGAGCTTCCAGGTTCTTAGCATTTAGTAAACTGACACTGATCTCTATTCTTCTTTAAACTTGTATGCAATTCTTGGCTTAAAAAAACCTCCATGATACCACGAAAGGTTATTCTTGCTGTGGACACTTCAAAAATTCTGTGCTATCCTTACACTTGTTTTTCTGCTTTTCCAAATTTTTAATATTCAATAAGCCTTATTAGTTTTATTTTAAGTCTCAACAAAGCTTGAGAAGAGATTTGGGAATACTGCGGGCTACTGTTCCTGGGGGGACACGTAGAAGTTTTAGCTTGTGCTACTGGAGGGAAGCTCCTCAGTGCCTCAGGGCTGGTGAGGAAGGGGAAGCAGCAGGACCTACGTGGAGGTAGAGCAAATTGCAAAGTTCTTCAGTTAATTCAGTGGGAATTCATGTATGTTAATTGGGCAGCAAAAAATCAGCTTCACAAATCTGAGGATGCAGCTTTGTGGGTTTCAAACCAAAGTCCGTCTTCCTTACCCGAGCAAAACTCCGGTCAAATTTAAATAATTAGTAAACATGAAAGACTGGGGGAAAAAAAATAATAAAAAAATATTTGCTCCTTTGTGTATCCAATAGGAATATAAACAAAATTAGCTGCATGTTAATAAAGGTTAAAGCAAGAAAAAGTATAACGGGGTAGAATAAATAGTCAAGCCTTCCTAGAAGAAGCAATGACATCGCTTGATATCTCTGCCATTATTCATACTGCTATGTTTACTTTAGAGTCCTAGAGAAGTCCCTTATGATTTAAATAAAGTTTGTCATGTTTTACTTCTATTGGCATGCAAATTCTTCAAGGATAAAATATCTGTTAGATTTCTCTGTTTTCTTTCAATCCTGCTTAACTGACGAAGCATGATTTGTGGTATTTAACGTAATCAGAGCATCATTAATTTTCTGCTAAAATGTTTCTGCATATGGACATGCAAAATAAGTATCTACCGTGCCATCAGTTGGTTAAAGAATCAAAATGAGGATGACAGTGTTTTTCTAAAGAAGATTTCTCTGAATCTTTCCACCCACAGGCTCTGTTGAAGGCAGTAAATAGTCCATTTTTGTTAATGAAGCTTCACTCATACAGCTGGGATTGTTTAATATTTTACGAGTGTTACTTTGTTTTGCTCTCAACGATCTCAGGCAGTTAAGGATTTATGAATCGTGTTTTTCTCAGCCCATCTGCGGTTTCCTATCTTCCCTGGCCTTGAGAATATGTTTAAATTTATTAAAGCGAAGCAAAGGCTCATTATTTCAAAGGAGAGCCAAAGTGACACAGTGAATTGGTTATTAATGGAAAGGCACTGCCATAGGGCGATTGAAATTTAATGATATCCTACAAGAAAAAAATGAGGGTGTCACTTTCCAAAAAGTCATGCTAAATGCCAGCCTTTTTAAGGTCCTGCCGCTAATTTTATGCCTGCGCACAGTAATGTTTTCAAAAGCGTTTAGGAAACACGGACCAGTGACTGTACTGATTATCCTTTTCACCTTCTCGCCTGTTCCAAATGGGTTTGTGCAGTGAGCGATTTAATCTCTAAATATAGGGAACGTTAAAAAAAATAACATTGCTGTTTTTCACAAGCTAAGGGCCTTTTGCAATCCTCCAGAGATGGACTTGCAAATATGCTATCTCCATATGCTCACAGTAAGCTCTCAAACTGGCTCATCACCAAAAAAAAAAAGAAAACAAAAAAACTTCAATCACTTTATTTCTTCTGCATTTCTGTCATTCAAGAGATGTTTTATGTACACAGAGTACATTTATCAAAATTTAAGTCACACGTGATTAGAGCATACCTACAAATTTCTGGATTTTCTCCATTTTCTCCTGATTAGTCTACATTTTCTTTCCTGAAATGCTTTCCCCCTGTTTCTGGATTTTCCCTAGTTTATGATATAATGTTCATATAGAGTCTGTCACTATGTTTTCTCAGTTTGAAAGACAAGCCGTGCTATTTCTTGGCAAAATCCGGTGTCTTCTTCCCAAGTGAATGTTGAGACTTGACTTTTTTTTTTTTTTTTAAATTTGAGCTGGGTATAATTCTTAGACTATGGAGACCCAATAATGTGGTCCTTAAGTGGCTGTTGAAAGAGTTCCAGGTGGAAGAGGGAGATGAGGGGAGAACGGAAATACCAATATTAGGACTTCAGGATCAGGCTGATAGGAACTTGTTGATGATGCTAGTGCTCAATGGAGTATTATTGTTTAATGTTCCAGTGCTAGTGATAACTATATGGTTCCTTCTAGTTACGTGTTTCAACACATGATTTACTACAACTATAACCATGTTTAAGCACAATTGAGGAACACGGATTGTGGATAAATCATGGGTAACACAAGGTCTGTGTAAATGTCTGGACAGAAAATAGCTTGTGATAACCATGTCAAAAAAGCAGGCTTTCCATTAGGCACCTCACAATGTTAGATGACTGCTCCTTTGTAAAAGCAGAAGAACTGATGAAGGATTCTCATGCCATGACAACAAAGCTGCTATGGCTACACAAGCTATTGTGTGACCTTCCTCAGTTCTCAGCCTTTGGGATAAAGAATCCCCTTTAGTACTTCCCCATAGCTGTTCTCCTAAGATATCAGCTCCCCCAGAAAGCATACCAGTACCCACCAAAATGAAAAGGGGTAGTAGCATGAAGGGATATTTGGTATCAATCATCCTCACTTAATACAGAAGTGGTAGAAGTTTGTGGTGGAAAAGACATGCTAGGTCACCTAGTTCATCTCCCTGCTGGTGCGGGAAATGTTCCCGACATATATTTTCTGGTACCCTGTCCAGTCTAGTTTAAATACCTGATGCAACTCATTTATATTTATATTGTAATTTTCTTACAAACATAAATATAAAACCAAACTCCAGACGTTGCCCTTGACAGGCACATTAGTAACAAATCATTTTCTAACCTTGCTTATGGTAAATTTCCAACCATCTGCTGACAGGTAAACAGAAATTTCTTCCTTTTTTTTTTTTTTCTTTTAACTCTCAGAATACTTTCTGTTCCCAGCCTCAGCAAATGAAATTAAAAAAAAAAACAAAAAAACCCAACCCAAACCCTAAGTATAAAATGACAGCATCATGTTGTTTCTAAAGGGAGAAATGTTACCCTTTTGGAGGCGTGCATCTGACAAGCGTCCCCTGCACATGGTCCTGCCCCTCCTACACATAGGATAACCTGTGGTCTTAAACATACCATCTGCCATCTGCATGCCGTAGGGGTGGAGGCAGCCTGAGGCTAATAAAGGCTGGTAGCCATCTCCCTACTTTATATATTTTAAGAGCCCTAAAAAAAATAATATTAAAAATAAATTATTTCCAAATTTTGAACTCTGTTTTATAGAGCAGGCCCTGAGGTGAGGGATTAAGTTGTGTTCAGTCTGTGGAAAAGTTGCAGTGGGGAGGAGTCATTTGCAGAACAAAGCTATCCCAGGTGAGGTGAGTCGTGGTGAGCGCCATTTCTGAGGAGAAGGTGGCTGAAGTCATTCCCCACACCTCTGCCTTGGGTCCCTGAGCAGCATCTGGTAACGCCGCCTGTTCTAGGGGGAACAAATGCTGCTTCTCAATGTATGGAAGCCACGCAGTGAGAGGGGTTGCGCTTTGATTAACACCAGGAGATGGAGGGGTTAGAAGGAAGGGTCAGCTTCTGTGAGATGCCAAGTGTCTTCTTCTCCGGCTGGAATCGCTGAAAAGGAAGGCTCTTCACACTGGGTGCAAGAATTATGGTAGCTGGCACCATGCCTTCATGGGGACTTTCTGTTGTCTGGGGTGAGGGGGCAGAAGAGTCAGAAAATAAGGTCGATAAGACCAGCAAATACTGTGTAAACTGAAGCCCTAATAGGATTTGCATACAATTTTAAAGAACACGGGGAGAAATGGTGCCTCAGGGGCCTGCAACTTCGGTTCCACTGAGCTTCCTGTTTTAACTATAAACTTATCATCCTATAACCTTTCTAACAAAGACATAAACACTTCAGCTACATATATTTTGATTGTTTCATGACAGTTTACTGGAGGCTTAGCAATGACAGATTTCTTCATTGTCTTTTTGCCAAAATTTGTCCTTTAAGTCATTTTTGTTGACTGCCCCTTTTAGCAGCTCACCTCACAATGAGAAAGGAGACAATTAATGGGAGGGTGATTTATCACTGCCAAAAACTGTCAAGGACTTCTGTTGTAGCTGGAGAAAAAGCAATTTCACATTATGGCATTTCATTCCGAATACATTGTATTTACAGCTCACAGTTTTATTTTCAGAGCCTATTATCAGGTGAAACAGTTGCATCTGAAATGTTGTTTGTGACATAGGTGACCTGTTAGGATTTGATAAGTATTTACGCCAGAGCACAAGGGGCTCACACATCTGCTGTTGGCAGAAGCAATGGAAAAAAATAACCTGGAAATGAGGCGTTTGATTTTTCTGGTTCCTACACTCGAGCATCTGTTGCTATAATTAAGTGGCATTCAGTAATTGCAGAGCAATGGTGAAATAAACATATGCATTCTTGCCAGCTTTTAGGATTTGGTGTCCTTACAGTAGGAGAGACAAGCAAAGTGACTTCAGCAAGAACAAAGGGTTCTGTAACAAAGTTTAGCAATTAACTTTCCTATTGCATAAAGAGGAATTTTACAAGGAAAAAGAAATAGAGGGAGGGAAAAAAAAAATACACCTAAACTGGCCAGTAGCTTTCGTGCATTTAGACTGATCGTTGCAAGAGATAAAGCAGAATATTGAACTGGGAACATGTACACTTTTCTGTTGAACGTACATGACTCCCTTGGGGTTGTGTTTAGAAACTGAAAATTGAGCATGCAACGCAAGCTAAAAAAGAAAGAGCATGCAATAAATGTATTATACAGACAGAGTTTCTAATGCAATGTCCTACGTGAATTTGAAGAGAGAGTCAAGCAGATCTCTGTGAGGGCCCCTGCTGCCTTTGTTTACGCACCAATTGTGGTGTAAATGAAAACAGAACCTGGTGGTCAGTGTTAGTTAAAAACCCTGGTTTAACCAGACTTTTTATAATCAATCATTTATAAGGCAGTAGTTAAACAATCAAATGTTCCATGTTCTGTGCTGAGAGTCAGTTTACTTTATTATTATTA
Source organism: Gallinago jamesoni (assembly GCA_025769975.1). Lineage (NCBI taxonomy): Eukaryota > Metazoa > Chordata > Aves > Charadriiformes > Scolopacidae > Gallinago > Gallinago jamesoni. The sequence goes on from JAOQGH010000001.1 coordinate 164,840,275, forward strand.
TTATTACTATTATTATTATTATTATTATTTAGAAGTAGGATGAATTGGGGATATATATTTTTTTCTGGGAGAGGATTTAAGTCAGAACACTGTCTCATCTGATCAGAAGTTTTGTCGTTCTCGTGGTTTTTGTCTTTTAAGAACAGGCTGTCCAACAAGTTATTTCAATAGCGGTCCTTGTACTAAAAATAAAAATAAAAATGGATAATTGAATAGCAGTACCCATGTAACCTAACAGATATGTGGCAGATGTAGCATGTTATAAATTCTGGGAACCTAAGAATAGAAGAGTGTCTGGCTTTTGCTGTCTGTCAAGGCCAATAAAGAGTGAGCATGAAAAAGAGCTATTAGTATTGTTTGAGGAGGCCATTCTTAGATATCCTTTGGCACTTTCTCTTGCATGCTCTGGAGCAAGCTTGGCAATAACTGCGCGCCTGCCTTTTTGGCTGGTGGAGTAAGTAAGAGGAACCACTGTGCAGTGGGCAGAAAAAATTGCAGTATCTTGAATATATACACAGATACATACATGCATGCATGCATACATACACATACATATATATTGACATACATATGTGCAGAGAGAGAAAAAGAGGTGTAAAATGAATAAACCAAAGAGAAAAAAATCTTGTTTACCAGAGATGGGACAGGGCTGAAAAGTGAAAATAGCTGATATTTTTTCTTCACTTTCCATCATTTACATTTATTTCTACAAGGCCATAGCAAGCCATAACAAGTCATTCAGAGCTTTAAAGGACTAGAATAGCATATGATCAGGACCTATGTTTTAACTAAATGTAAATGTCAGGTTGCTTTTCTCACTTTACTATTCTGATAGTAAAAGAGAGTCTCTTCATTAAATTTGTTTGTAAATACAAATATTTTGAGACTAGGTTATAGTTTTCTGAACTGATAGATTAGTGGTTTTAGCTGCATTTAATTAAATCTGATGCTAATTTCAGTAACTACATTTTACATTTGTTAATAATAATAATAATAAATATTTCCATGGCATAATACTGAAAAAAAATCTAGTCAAACTTGAGGGCATTTTTCTGTAAGAGTCTGATTCTGCTAAACTTGATATATCAATAAAGCTGCTTAACTCCTTTTTTATTCTGCAAGTGAGCTCTTGGGTTTTGATGTTGGTTTGGGAATCCTCATGGAGCAATGTTTGTGAACCAGGCGAGTCAGGAGATTTTGATTGTGTTTCAGTCTTTGCCAGTGACCTGTTGTGTCACTTTGGGCAAAGCACTTCACCTCTTTCCTCTGTTTCCCTCTGTGCTTATTTACAGCTGAGTTCTTTGAGGAAGGGATTGCCTCTCAAGCATTTGCACAGGTCTTTGATTTCCTTTTTGAGACCTAAGCACTAAAAAGGAGTATTTCACCCTAAATATTTAATTGAGCAATGTTGGAAGTTTTTTTTTATTTTTGATGGAGGCAGGCCCATGGACAGTGGCTGTGAGCCTATTCCTGCCATCCTTGCATTGGCTTCTGTTTCTGAGCCATTTGAGTAGGGAATGTGGCATTAGGACCTATTATAATCAGCATTCTTCTGCCAGCATCCATTCTCAGCCTATTAAAAGAAAAAAGATAGTTGTGAGAACTCTGTCAATAGTGAAAGATCTATTATGTTGTCCACTAAAAACTTAGTAGAGGCTATAGGAGTGATTTTAATTGAGATTTTTACAACCGTTTGATAACACTGTTTTGATCAGTGTATTTAGGGCTGGATTCCAACAGTGGGCATAAAACCTCTGACTAATCCACTGAGTCACCCAGTCCCTGTCATATATTGCTTAATGGTCCATGCTGCCAGGAATTATAATAGCTTTCTAGTAATAATTTTTTTTTTTTAAAGAAACTTTATGGGCACAAAGTCTTGTATAAGTTTGAAACTCAGATTTTTAAAAAGGCAATCAAACAAAGCTTACTAGGGCTATGGTAAACTGCAGAATTTTCTTTTTTATTTACAATAAATATATAGAGTCTTAAATCACATATACTATAAGTTAATGACTAATATTCTAACTTTGGTTGGTTAATGTTTGCAGGGCACTTACAGATGCTAGAATAATCTCTAATGTTTTTGCTCAATCTGCTCTGGAGATGGATGAAATAAATAGTTTAAACTAATTAATGTAACACCAGCTGTTACAAGTGCTTGGCAGACGTCTGTGAGTTTTGATGGGCAGAGAGCGGCTGTTGTACTTGACTTTATTTTAGTACAATGTTGATCACAGTGTAAGCTGGAATAAATGACGAGCCAAAGGAAGGAACAGAGGATAAATTCTGTGTAATGCAAAATAAATATTGCCCTTTTTCTGAAAATATTTTTTGAGGTCAAGGGATTGTTATAGTGGACTTTTATTAAGTCATAAGTGCTGTCACAGCAGCTGTGCTAACCATGCTCAATATTAACATGCTTTACAAAAGCTGCAAAAATATATAGACATCTATGAAAATTCACATCACTTTTAGATTCCAAAAAGTCTTAAGGCTTAATATGAGCACTTTGGCTGCATATTTTATTTCTACCTAGTAATTGCTGTTAGAAAGATGAGAGGTTTAAGGCAGGTAGAGAAATAAGAAGAAGCATTAGTTCCCCAAAATTAAGGTGTTTGCAAAGAATAAGTTGGATTTTGGTGCTATTTGTATGCATGTGATTGATTGTTTTGTATGGTTTTTATTTATTTATTTTGCACTCCAGAGAATGAACACGACTGCAGAAATACTCAAGGCGCAAAACAGTTATATCGAACTGAACTTCATACTTTTTGCTGTAGCCTTAATTTGTTAGTTCACAGTCAAAAGACACCACAAAGCCAAAAATATATTTCTGGTGAGAATTCATTGTTTCCAAGTGATATAATAAGAAGTCGAAATATCCAAGTAAGTTCTCTTTTAAAGTTGGAAGGTAGAATAATTGTGCTGTGACAGGGAAACGATGGCTGCTATCTCTCTATGTGCCAGCATTAAGATAACAGTGTCATTGTACAGATTGTTACCCTGTGAATATGTCTAATAAGTTATTATAGCGTGCTGAGCAGATGGCAAGTGTGCTCCTGAAAGAATTGATGGATGGGATATGATGTCATCAGTGAGATGACAAGGTTCACAAGGTACTTGACCTCCAAGAATAAGTCCTAACTGGTTAGAATTCTAAATGGTGAACTTTTGTGACACTGGCTAAATGGGAAATATGTGCAATTTGTATTTCTTTATGGTAGTGTTTACCCTCTTCACTGAACTCCACATAATGGGATTTGGTCCCTGAAGACTTGGAGATATTGTTGGAAGGTTTCACCCTATAACCTTCATAGGATTTCAAATACAAATCTATATATCTAAACTTTAACAAAATCCCACCGAATGATATTTATGAAGTCAGGTTCATATCTTTTCTTTTTTTATATATATGTGTGTGCATAAATAATTTAATTGAGATGCTCAATTAATTTAACTTGTTCTCCCAAAAGAGAAAACTGCTGACTCAGTGAGAAAGTACAAAGGATAAAATTATATTTTATACTTCTATAAGAATGTGTTTAAAATTCTGGGCTATGCTAGAATAAGGATCTTAACAGTGTACTAGTAATTTTATTTATGACTAGATTTTCTGTCTCTAAACTGTATTAAACAAATAAGCATTTGATCTACCTGTCTACCTGTCTGTCTGTCTGTCTGTCTATCTATCTATCTATCAAGGTATCATCCTTTTTATTCTGTTCCAAATTATAAAGTGTGATCTACATTGTTGAAACGCAGGCTCCTCACCTAGTCCTCTTAGTTGTTTGCATGATTCATGAAATGAGAATGGTGAAAGCTTCAAGAGGGAGAATCCAGCTACTAAAGGTTAGGCAGCATCAGCTGCACATGATAGACACCTGCCTTCTCTTCTTTGTTGTATGGAGAATTTAGGCCCTTATTTAGAGAGTACGACTTGGACTGGATAACCTAGGCAGAAGGATTCTAGCCTTTGTTTCCTTTAGGCACTCTGTAAACTTCACCAATCACAAAATTAGCTCTGTACGTGTATTTTTATGAGAAATTACCTGGATAGACAAAACCTTCAAAATTCAGGATTAAAAATTTGTAGTTTTACTTTGTAAATTGGAACCAGAAGCAGAATATGCAAAAGAATGTATACACATAATACATAATATATAATATGTAAAAAAGGAACATCTGAAACAAAGGGGATAAAGGAATAATAAAAGTACACACTATGCCTTTCCTATAGTGAAAGTTAGAGGCAAAGATTTGGGATCATGTTTCTAACCCCCTGAAATTAATAAAGCTTTTTTTTCCCCCCATTGATTTATCTGCATTTGGCTATGATCAAAAGCAGGAAGATACGAGGAAGAGGCATGAGCATAGTAGTTACCCTTTTTTAATCTTTAATAAAATACTCATGGTTTCTTAAAATGGTTATTTTTATTTGGCTTATTTGAAATGAGTAGATATATTCCTTGTGGAAAACTCTTCCATATTTTATTGATTGTTTGCAGAACAAAACATAAATGCTATATGCAAAAATAAACTATGAAAGCATGTACGTGCATACTTGTTCTGAATTCTTTATGCTATTTATTTCCAACAGTGATGTTCTTTGAGATATTTGAATATTCATGTGACAACATAGGGGTTATTTACATCAACTGAAACAAGAAGAAACCAGATGAAAGCACTATAAATCCTATGAATAAAAACAATATATTATAATTTTTACATTTTATAATGTTCTGCATTTCAAATAAGTAAAAGTTGTTTGTAAAATTTCTACTACTGGGGAATATGATTCCATTTCTTAAATCAGCTGGTAGGTGCAATAAAACTTTCATAAACATGTTAAAAATTACTTCCATCTTTCCTGCCTAAATAAGATGCTGAGAGTTCCTAAATTACTTCAGAATTACAGCAAAGCTTTGGATTGAGTTGTAAATGCTATAACAATGTATCAATTTTAGAGTAATTACTTTGAAAATATGGATTACAATTTAAAGTCGCCATCTTATTTTTTCAGTTGATTTTAAATCTATGTCCTTAACCATCCAACCCATTTTTTTTTGCTCATGTTGTAGCCCTGCATCTGGTTCTACTGGTACAAGAAATGTACAGACAGTAGATGGAGGATACTATGGTTTCAGATCATACTCTCTTCCTTTTAGCCTAGTAGTAAGGGTCAAGGTATTGTGTCTTCAGGAAACAGTAATTTATTTGCATGCATCTTGTAAATAGTTATCTCTCTGCATTTAGTTTACTGTCTGTATTGAATTAGTGTTTCTCTGGTTTATTGCCACTTTGTTTAAATGTATTAAGAGAGCAGTAACCGGCTGAAAACCTACTCTTAGTAGGGCAGCACAGAGATGAACCTTAAACCAATATTTTCACTGTCCACAGTATGCACACTTTGGTAGTGAGTGGATTCAAGGGATTTCATTTTGTTCTTGTAAAAAACTAATCCTGAACTGTTGTCTATAATTACATCTACCAGTTTGTTAACATAATTAAATACTCCTCTGTCAAAATGTTTAAAAACATCAGATGAGTTTATCAAATTATTTGATGAATTATCTATTTGAGTTTTCAGTTTTTTAATAAAAGAGAGAAAACATAATCCACATCTCCTATTGTATTGCCATAGGTGTATTGATTATGTGGCTAAAGCATTTTCAGGAGCTAAGGCTTTTCTACCCAATCTGATCACTGTATACATGCCTGCATGTGTGTGTATGTGCTAGACAATCGTGAAGTATTAATGCAAGGTAAATGAGTGTTCACCGAGCTCTCTTTGCCATATGGCCCCTGTGGAGGATAGAAGGCCCTGGCTATCTTAAGCCTGCCATATGGACCTGGTGGAAAAAGGTAGGTCTTACACACAGAGCAAACCTACCATATGGACTGGGTGGAGCACTCAAAACTCTAAACATTTCTCATACACCAGGGCCTTTTACACAGAAGAATGTAAAAACATACATAATACATTACACACAAAAGCCATTGAAAAATGGATCAATTGTTTAGGTTTAATATGATGCTTTCAAGCAGTGTCCAAAACTATATAAATAATCAGGGCTTATTTTGAAGTAGTAAAGAGGATCATCAATCATTTACAACTGACTATTTTACTTTGCATTTAACATCTGCTGTATAATGGGACTGTACAATACCACCCTTAATGCTGTACAAAGACAGAACAGCTAAAAGCAGTGATAGAGTTAAAGCAAAGTTTCTCTGAAAAACCTTTGTGTTTTTTTTTTTTTCTCCTCCTGTTCTTAACCTGAAGCACAAATTTAAACCATTGTGTAAGAGTTGTGAGGCAAATCCTCAATTTAGAAATAGTTTGTGTACTCTTAATCTTTGAGATTAAGCATAGGATTAGATCATTGACTCAACTTTATTTCCCCTACAAAACCAAAAAGATATGTGCAAGCTGAACCTCTGCTGTTTTGATGTCTAAGATGTCTGTTGCTTTTGTATTCAACAAATCTTCATTTACTTTCCACACTGGAAAGCGCGCTACCCAGTGGTGTCTTCTTTTAGAGACCAAAGTGATAGTAAATTAGCATAGTAAAATGCTCACATTTCAAACCACTGGACATAACGTTGAGCCTTCCTACACATTCCCATGTAAACATAACCATATTGGTTTGTATTATTTATACTTAAAAAAAAAAAGTCAGATCAGGACCACTCCAATTATGAATATATCAAAATATAGGAAAATGGAGCAAAAATTATAGATGTATTTTAACACCTTATTTTCCACTATATTGTCTGTTTTGATGATGATTTATATCTTGTTTTCATGGTTTGTGAAAATGAACAAGTAGGAAAGAACTCAAAATCTGTTTTATTTTGCAAGTAGTTAGGTTATTTAGGTTGTTTTGTCTCTTCAGAATTCGGTAACAATTTTTGCCTTTTCTCTAACTGCTTTTTTTCTCTTCCAGTCTTTAGTTAGACTTGAAATTTCATCAAGCAGACTAAGTTCTTCATATCTTGGAAGGGGAAAAAACTACTGAAACAGGGCAACTTTGGAACCAATAAGCGTTACTGAGAAAAATGTTTGAGAAGTAAGGAAAAGATTGTAGGAAGCAATAAAATGTTCTGAGTTACAGGGAAGCTAACACAAAGAGAAGACAATGATTCTGAAAATTATTCAAGAAGAATTTAGATTTAGTTTTTGAACTTGTTGAACTGTACTAAAATTTGATTAGAAGAGCAGCCTTCATCAGTAGCCCTAATTTCCGTTCAAAAACTGAAAAAAGTCACTGAAGTTGCTGTGACTTGCTTGTCTCAGTCTTCTGGGTGCAGCAGTTCAGAAAACCATGCGGGGTGGTCATTTCCTGATACAGCTCTTGTTCTTTTACTAGCTGGGCTAAAAGCCAACCTGCTATCAGGATACTGAATAAAAGCATTATCCTTAAATATATAATGAGCTCATCAGGTTAAGATAATAAAGCTTGTGCGATTTGTCTCAGTTTGTTTAGGCAGTAACTGTTTTCACAGTACCATAATGGTAAAGATCTTTTGATTCCTGTTTTGTTTATGTACAGTTATCACATACATGAAGAATCATAAAGTAGTAGAGAGCATTTGAACCATTCTTAGGATTTGTATTTTACTTCGATTACATAGCCTTTAGAGTTGCTTAAGGAATGAAATAAATAATTTTTCAATTTCGTTAAACATTGAAACAGTTGCAGAAATTTTGATGTGAAACAAAATTAGTAAAAAGATCTGTCCCTGTACTGGAGCTACAAACATATTTCCTTGATATTATTATATAATATAGATAGAAGTCTGAATGCAATATTTAATGTGCATGAAGGTTTTAAAATGGATCCTGGGAAAGATTTTAATTTACCGGCAAGTATACGGCATGTTTGCTATGTAAGGTACCATAATTTTTTTGTATTTAATGTAAACCAAACTGATCCAGTTTAGTTGACGATGCCGAACTATTTTTTTATCTTCTTAAATCAGTGCTGAATGTGACCCATAATGTATAAATACATAAAGGATATTTCTTGGTCTTTTGTAATTCGGATTCTCATATATTAGCATAAATTACATATTCCAAGACATGAAGACACAAGCAGGCCAAATCGTGGCTGTATTTTTAACAATAAAAGCAGTAAGAGCAAGCTCACTTTAAAGTGGATGCCTCAAATGCAGCAGAAAACATTAGAGGTAAAACTTCTACATTATTCTATCAGTGAGCATCAAGCTAGTGAATGCCATAGAAATCTCACTAATGGACACATTCTGGCAGCTTGTTGCAGATGTTTGATGAATGAATTGCAAGAGGAATCCTATCAGATGTAAAAATGCTTGCCTTTTCATTGTGAATTTTGTTTCTGAGCACTCTGGAGTTTAGGGATTTTGGTTTGTTTACTATTATGGATTTCTGTGAAAATCAGATATTAGGATATAATCTATAGGCAATGGGTTGAGAAATGTGGCTATAATATTGTAAAGGACTGTTTCTGATGCTATAAACTATGAAGCTCATATTGAACTCCCATAGGCAGGCAGCCAAATTTCTATTAGGATATCATAACCATATAATCCAAAATGTGTACATCAATTATTGTCTACAACATTTGCATCTGAGCACTGGAACCATTCCATAGATAGACACATTAAGGGTGTTTATTATATTTGTTAAAAAAAAATTATTGTGAAATCATTTTAAAGAGTGAGTTAAATATAATTGATAGTCTGTTATGCAAATGTGGGGGTTTTTATCCCCAAAACTGAGGAAGCCTTTGTGCTATGCTGCTTCATGATACTTTAAATAGCTCACTCATTTTGTACCCTTCCTGGTGAGAATCTGTCAAAACGGGATGTTTCACATCTTTTTTGTTTCCAGTAACAATTACTGTATTAGCTATGAGAAGAGTAAAGATCTTAGAGTTACTAGATCACATATTTCTGTAAAAAGCACGTGTTACCATTTGGGTACTTAAGCAAAGAGTAGAGGTTACTGAACTATTGATGATAAACCATCTTGACCTCTCAAAAGCACAGCGGCGGGGCTTGAACAACGCAGTCCCCTAGTTTTTTCTTTTCAAAACATGGTTTCTTCCCCTGCATTTCCAATGCATTTGTAGCTTTTCCTTGCATATTCACCAATTCCTGACCCTATTCCAAATATCCCCGTACAATTGTGTTAGATGAGTTGATCTATTTTTTGATTTTTTTTTTAAATTTCATTGGCTTTTTTGGCTCTAATAATACATCAGAGGTAGGAATTTTGCCATGGAGAAAGCTTGGGAACAGGTTTTCTTAGTATGTTTCTGTCTTGCTAAGCATTTTTAGACTGGTCATTTCATTCGTTGGTCTCTCTCTGACGTATTTAGTTGTGAAGTGCACAGTTGACTTCTGTGGTGCCACTTTACACCAGGTGCCAACCATGCCTGGTCAACCTCATCTGCTTGCCAGCACTCTGGGGACAAGGGTGTGGGCAGGTTACGTGTTGCTGAATGAATGACAGCTGATGAGTGTCACACAGACACATCACTGTCTATTAATTTTCTGTTTGAGCATCCAATTCATGCTGTCAGCAGATTACCAAGAACATGGGCCATGTGACAAGGCAGCAGGCACATTGATGCTTAGTCCCCCATATTTGCAACATGACTAGAATCGGGACTTATAGAAAATGTTGACTTAATATTTTGTTTTTCTTGAAGAGAATTAATATTAGAATTATAAACTAAACACAGACCAAGAAAAACAGGGTGAATACAATGCTGTTCCAGGTATTGCCATAAAACCTTCATCGTCAGAGAATTACAAGTTACCAGCTGTGCTCTTATCAAGAATTCCCTTCTTACTCCCATTTTACTTACAAAAAAAAGTGGTATTATTTCAGCTGACAATGACAAAAATGCTAATATTATTGATATTCCTTATTTTTTAAGTCACCTTAAATGCCACAATAATAGATGTTTTTCAACTTTCATGAAACACATCCAGAGGATTATTAATCCAAATCATGTGGCAGTTGAAATGATCCAATAAAATCTAGCAAAATTTAATTGTTACATTCTGCAATGTTTTTTTCTCTGCATTTTGCAGAAACCAAACAGAGACAGAGTAGAGAGAGGAACAGGCAGCACAAAAATAAGTATGCATACTGTGGATGTATTGCCTTGTGTATTGCTTTTATCAGGTGAGATGTGCATATTTATGTCCATAATTGTGAAAATATGAGTTTTAGTGTACATTAATTATGCAGTCTTTAAGTCCAATCCTTAATTTAAACTTTGATTGTTAATCAGGAATTTAGCTCAGACTCAAAATACTTGGCTTGATCTTTGATTCTGCATACATTTAGGAAAGCTACAGTCAGGCTACCTAGGCAAGGGAGCCAACTTCTGCAGCCAACACAGTAAAGGAGATTAAATGGCTAGTATCGTGAACGGTGGGTTTTGTTTTCCTAAGCAGGTATCCCTTTACTACGCAGATGATTATGCACACCCCTCAGCAGGACTTTAGAAGAAGCTCAGAATGACACTCGTGAACCTATAGGGAAACACATTTACACAGCCTTCCGCATATATACCCACACATATGAGCCGTTCTCATAGAATTGCTATGAAGCCAAAACCCATTCTTTTTAGCACTCAGTATTGCCTGGCTGATGGAGTGGAGCTAGCAGAGCACTAATTAAGACATTTGACATGAACCAGTAAAATACATTTATACTTTTTTCAGCATCCAAAGCACAGATGGCCTTAATCTGCATCTGATCCCTGCCAGTGGCATATAAGGATCTTAAAAAAAGAAATAATGGATGTGGTTCTCATAATTAAGAACTCCGGGTTACAATACTATAAAATGCTTTGTATTTATACTAATATATTGTATAAAAAATGCAATAAAAATATTTAGTGTGCTTTTCTAACTATCATTTACCTTTGGGAATTTATATTTCTTTAGGGCTAATTAATGAAAGTTGCTGTCAGATGTGCAAGATATTTGTACTATATAATTATCAGATATATGCAGAATCATATCTGAATATCTCATTTCTTCTTTTTTCCTGACTATTCTATGCACTTTAAAAGGTTGTGTGAAAAATTCTGTGCGTGAACAGGATAATTTTTATTACAGGGACAGAGAAACCATATAGTTTTGTTTTGTGCATTTTGTGTTATAATGCCAAAGTACACAAAGTGGAAATATCACTGGCATTTAGCATTCAATTGTGTGGTAAAATACATTTGTTTAAAAATATGAATGATAATTTATTCTGACATATTGTGGAATCCTTAGAATAAATAAATCAGGAAATACTGCTTGACCCAACCCTAATCAGTAATAGGCTGCAAAATAAGATAAAGGTTATTAAAATAATCCTTTTATTGAAAGAGAAAATTAGATAAGTTGCGCTGATTGACTCTGAGGCCCTCCTAGGGACATGTAAAATGAAGAATAAACTCAACTTGATCTAGTCCAAAAAGCCTGAAGAAATCCTCACAGCTGGAGTATCACCACTAATTACATTTTTGCTTTTTGGATATATTTTGCCAACCCTTTCCATTCATTTGGAGTGAAGTTATACCAGTAATTCCTTAATAAAACTAAAACACATGATCTTTAAAAACATATTTTTATATATATGCTATTGACAGCTCTCAATTTAATTTGCATTGAACCACAGTTCTTGAAATAATACAGGAATTACTTGTAAAAAGTACACTGTGTTAAAAAAACCCCACAGTTTGGCTGTTTTGTTTGTTTCTTGCTGAGTCAGTGTAAATTTCTTGCTCCTGGGTGCTCTTCCTCCCCTCCTTCACCACATAATCCCAATCCTATTATCCCTTTCCAAAGTGTTCAGCCACCTTGAGTGTCCTTCTTTCCTATTTTCTCAACTCAGCGTTCCCTGACTTCTTGATTAGTCCCTGTCTCCTTGTCAAGTCATCCCTGTTTCCAGACCCTGACATCTTGATTCCAGCCAGCAATACGTTCCTTTTTCTGCTCTATGTTTGTAGATAAATTGGCTTAAAAGGTACCAGCATAGAAGGGATATCGCTGAACCTGAGAGAGACAGAGAGGTCCCTCATCTTGTGTTCAAGGGGTAATTCTCCATCTGGCTCTAATTGGCCGTTATGGAGACAACTCCAACTGCAGTGTGCTCAGTGACCCTGTGCAGCAGTGAAGAATGATCTGTAGGAATTGCATTTTCTTTAAAAAGATTAAAGAAATACTGGAAATGTATTAATTCTGCCACTTTACTCTGCTCTGGTGAGACCTTACCTGGAGTACTGTGTGCAGGTCTGGAGCCCTCAATATAAGAAGGACATGGGCCTGCTGGAGCGGGTCCAGAGGAGGGCTACAAAAATGATCAGGGGGTTGGAGCACCTCTGCTCTGAGGACAGGCTGATGGAGCTGGGGTTGTTCAGCCTGGAGAAGAGGAGGCTCCGGGGAGACCTAATGG
>JAOQGH010000001.1:164852825-164914386 GCA_025769975.1 Gallinago jamesoni
AGGTGGTTGAGGCCCCTTCCCTGGAGACATTCAAGGTGAGGCTCAAGGAGGCCCTGGGCAACCTGGTCTAGTTGGGGATGTCCCTGTGACTACAGGGGGGTCGGACTAGATGACCTTTGAAGGTCCTTTCCAGCCCAGATGATTCTATGATTCTATAATTGAAACTCTCTTTTCCAACAAGGCCAAGCATCAATTCAGAATATTGTATTTTCAGTGGTTAAAATCAGACAGAATTGTCAGTAAATACAAATCTTACTGTTGATGGGCATCTAAACCTACCTCCAAAGTACACATATAAAACTAGGTTTTTATGTACTTTTATTCTAGTGTAATCCTTTACTTCAAGTGAAAGGCTGCATATCTTGAAGCCATTCCACTTATGAAAATGGTCCATAATGGCAGAAGTGGTATACAGATGTATGAGTTCTGCAATACCTATTTGCACAAATGAATGTGACTGCACTAGATATAAAGCCATCGTGTGCAATGTGCGCATCCAAGAAATACATTCATAGTAGCTGTGGTCGTTTCCTTGTAAGTTTTTAATCTTTTAGTCATATTTCATTATTGGTGAGTTACTATTTTCAAAGTCCTCAGGCAAACATGCCAAGCCAAGAAATAGAACAGAGTGGACAGCATTTACAGTAGTACTGTTAACTGTGAGAGCACCAGCCTCTTTGAAATGTTACAGAAACAACCACCAGCTAGTTAGGCTATTTGAATATTTGATATTGTCCCCTTATTTCACAGTTGCAAATGTTATAATTTCAGAGTATTTGTTTGTCCTGGAGAACTGGTTTTGGCATAAAAAGAAGAAACTAAAATGTAGATTGAAAAAAAAGTATGTTTTTATAAGAGTTTGTTTTAGTACATTCCTTTTACAGTTCGTAACATCCTTCACAGTCATCTCTCATTGCCCCTAGTTATGTTCAGGGTGAATCTCAAATGACCAAATCTATAAAGCAGCCAAATGATATGGGAATTGAGCAAGAGGATTTTATTTATTCTTTTAAATCTGCATGAAGTTTGTAAACATTTCAGTTCAGCACATGGGACATCCTGTTCTTTTGTGTTAATATAAATCAACAGTTACAGATTAATTAAAACAGAAGAGCTTCTCACACCTGAAACCTCTAACTCTAAGGAAGGTGAAACAAAAAACTTTGTACTAAAGGGTGTTTGATAACATAAACTAAAATCATATTAAACCAAATGGAATAGACTGTTTCCACAAAAATGTGTGCACTGGATTTATGATAGTAAAAAATGAAAACAGAATTCTCTTTCATCATTCAAATGGTTAGAATGAGCCTGTTTTAGGAACAAATGCATGTGAAATATTTTACAGGGAACAAAAAAATCATCAAAATGCATTACAAAAAAACATTAAATGATTACAGAAAGGCAGTAATCTGTGTAGTATTTTTTAGAGCCAGCTATTATCACTTGCTTCCAAATCCTGGCAATATCAATATTCTCCAGTTTGATTGGTAACCAGTCTGAACTTATCCTACTTGCTTTTAGGAACAAAGACAAGAGAATGGCTACCTCCGTTCATCTATTATGGTTTAAATAGCTGTCACAGCTTCCAGGATGTCTGTTTCCATGTTATCTGGTGAAAGAATAAAATATAATGGCAACAAACCAAATGCAGTGAAAAATGTTCGTTGTATTTGGCCCAAACCAGCTGCTGTTTGCAGATAAAATCTGGTTTGAACAAAACCAGGTGAATTTTCGAAATTGAGGAACAATGGATGGAGTGGATGTAGCATTTACAAAAATTTTGAAGATACGTGTCGCATTCAGACTTGCCTATTATGGTGATTTTGTTCATATGTCAGGGCACATATTCATCTCTGCACAGATACTGTCAAGGCTTGGGTAACAGCTTGTCCTATCCTTGTTTATTTGTTAATTTATAACATCTCAGTTCCCAGCACAAGCCAAGGCAGGCGCGGGCACTTCTTTGTTCTGCCTTCTTCTTTTATTACCCCCCCCCCTTCTTTACATTGTTGTGCTCCCAGCTCCGACAATGGAGTTGTAGATTGACCCTCTTTCCCCTCTTGCCCTGGCTTGTCTTCGAAAGCTTCCTTTGATGCGTTTAGACTGAAAATGCCAGATCTCTGTCTCCCAGCAAAGGATCATAATTTTTTGCAGTGTTCCTCTGCTAGTAGGTTAAGAGGAACATTAGTGGTTCCTTTGCAACAGTTTAAAAGATGTTAGGTTAATGATTATTTGGAAACAAAGATATATCACCGTATTGCGAAAAGAGGACATCTGCAGGAATGGCAGATTTTAAAATGCCTTAATTGCAAGAGGTCGTATTATTTTGCTACTAATATGTGTGGTTGTGTTTTAATTGGCTGTGTTTACAATGTGGTTTTTCTTAAAAATGCATTTTTTCAAGATTCCCTCAATCGTCGCTTATCTCACATCCACAAATATCCATGCTTCCTGTGTATAATATGTACATTTGCTGTTTCAAACATACTCACACTCAAAGTTTATTTCACATGGGACATCAAGAAAACAAAGTCACATTAGTCTGACTTTTTTTTCTGAGTTGACGTTTCATTAAAATAAGTTCATAGTAAGTTCAGCTCTCTAGTCTTACCCTTCAGTGTAAATTTGTTTCTGTTATTTATTATAACAGAAGACTTTGGATGTTATTTTGAGTTCATACCATTCTGCATAACTTTAAGCTTTTTTAAGTTACTTTGCCTATTGCACAACCATGCCACACATTGTTAGGAAAATTTTTTGCAAACTTCATAAAATGTTTTGAGCATGCACAAAGAATAGCAAACAACATATATTTAATGTTAAAGTAGTAATACAGTTAAAAAGTTAATCCCTTGTGTAAATTCTATGACAGGACCTGTGTTAGGAGCTTTCTTTATTTCAACAATTTTATGGAAGAGCATAGTATTTAAGAGAATTAAGGCCTATGGAATTTTAAAGTGGGTCATTTTCTTCTAGTATGTTTTAAAATATTTTGACAACTTGAGACCTAAAATATTAGTTAGAGTCTAAGTTACCTCAGAAAGCATGAGAGGTCATCGGTCCATTTCTCTGACAAACTCAGAGGCAAATGATACCTTTTTTTAGTTTATTTTCTCATATGACTCAGGCATACTAGTAATCAGACTTCTTCTTGCTATACCATGCAAACCTTCCATTACTGTAACCACTGACATAAATAAGTCTTTAGCCAAAAAAAGCTCAACAATGTAACAAAAAAGAGGTTTTGTAATTTTTTATTTTTTTTTTTTTAATGGTAGGTAGCAATCATTTGGGAAAGCCACTTTTGCAGTAGAGGGAAAAAAAGTTTTCAGCTATGCAAAAATATTGCATAGTGTTTATCAATCTGTTGTCTAACCAGTTTTGTTTAAGTTTTGGGTTGTTTCTTTTGATTAGTGAAAGCATAGCAATTCTGACAACAGTTGGGAAAAAAACATTTAGTAATGATTTTTCACACAAGAATAAGATTTGAGAAGATGAACTAGCAGGATGATCTGAGAACAGTAAGTTAGTTTGCAATACCCAGGAATACCTAATATTTTTTTTTTGTAATGAAGTGGTGAATATTTCTAGAATATTTAATAAGTTAAGAAGAAAAGAAACAATTCATATTTAGGGCCAAATTTTAGGATATTACTGCAAAATGACTACTCACACATTGATGTTGCTGTGGGTTAGCATGAGGACAGAGGATACATCTACAGAGTACTTTTTTCAGACCCTGCTTTGAATCTCGGTGAGGCAGTTGGGAAATGGTTCTCTAATCTACAGCCAGTTTTTCTCAGTGCTTTCTGACATGACTGGAAAGTTTAAATGTACCTGAAAAAGCCTTTTATGACTCTGAATGGGCTGAAGCTTTTCTTGGTCGACATCAATTCATTTCACAAAGCTTGTCTTGGTAAGCTTTTGGATTATGATTTTATGAGAAAGCAGTAATTGTAGGACAAATTGTGAAAAATAGGGAGCATCTAACAGTATCTTACTCCTTGCGTAGGCTACTCTCAGCCTGAGCCACAGTGAAGTAGGAAGAACAGCTTCCATGGTAGGACTGATCTCACCAAAAGTAGATCTTTGCATCTGAGCTAGTCAGCTTAGGCTCATTTTACAGTTAAGAGACACTTCTAGAGAAAGAGTTGTCTCCTCCTGCAGTAGGTGCTTTTGATAGTTCAGATGGATTAGTATTTTAAACTGGTATCTGCTTCTCTCCACTGACTATAGAAAGAGCTAAGTGGGACCAGCCCGGAGGCAGATATTCAGATGCCTGTTTGTATATTTCTGCGGAGGGTCATAGTGGGTGAGGCTTTTACTCTAGCACTGTAAATACTGGCCAGCAGAACAGAGCTGGTGAAGGCACAGGGCAAGAAATCTGCACCTGAACATGGTTGATGGACATAAATTCTTTCTGGAGTAATGGTGGATGGGGACTGCTGGAACGAACTGGGTCTCACAGTTAAGGTTTTCTGGTCCTGAGGTTGTCAAAGTCTACACTCTAACCTTTCATTGCACCAGATTTCAATTTTCCTGGTCCTAGACTATGTCCACTTCTGAAAATACTGTCCTTCAGTTGAAGAGAGGTTTTTTAGGCAGCTAGGATCAGAACGTTCATATAATACAATTCCTCAGGTACATCATAGGATAAATAGGGAAATATAAAAGATTATTGTAACTATAATTTAATAAAGTGCAGAAAGAAAGAGAAATTAAAATAACCCAAAATCATAAGTGTCTTACAATGATAAAACCCAAATGGAAAAGAACAAGTCTGACAAACTCTTCTGTAGTCCAATAGCTGTGCAGAGATCTGCATAATACCAAGAATATATTCTGATGCCCTTGTATAGTATTGAGATACATCAATATGTGTCAGTTAATGACTGAGCCCTTGGTAAGAAGGGTATGTATAGATATATGTTTCTATATATATGTATAGATAGTTTTCCTTTTGAAGAATTCAGATTAATATCTGGTGCAAAGAAATTGACCTAAATTTCTGTATCATATCTACGGTAGTCTAAAAATATTTCACAAAGTAGGAAAAAAAGGGTATTGAAGTTTCTATTAATTGTTTTTTTTCTTTCTTCCCCCCACCCCTGCATTTACATTATAATCCATTCACAGATTATCTGTGAAACTCTAATCGTAGAAGTCTTCAAGCTGTGGGATTTTTTTTCCCATTGTGATGTCAGAACTGATCAGATCTGATTGTTAGAAAGATCCCACGAAGGAGTTTAGCACTAATTGTTAGAAGATGTCCGTACTTAAAAAAATTAGGCCAGTGATGGTAACCATGCTGTTAATTTCATGTATTGTTCAGAGCATGCTTCAATTGTGGGAATCAGGTGTACTTTCTTGATTAAAAATGCATTGAGGAGCTGTAGTTTTTCTTGGTGTTGCAGAATCTTCTGAGCTGTAAGTGAAACCATTAAGAGCTGGAAGGGTTAATTGTGTGGGAAGCCTCATATTCAAATACTTCTCGTATAAAAAATATATGCCATGCTAGAAAATATTCTATTGTCAATCCAAATAGAAGACAAACTAAAATGAGATAATTGGGAAGGTGCCCATAAAGTCAGCCTGAATATATTATCACAAGTATATGTGAGATAATATTTGTTTTAAAAAGATTCTATGGCACTGTAAACTCAGTCTCATTAGAGACTGCATTTAAAAGGCTTATAAAGTTACTCATTAATGTTATCTTGTTGTATCTCCACAGCTTTTTCATTAAAGAAAATTCAGCAGAAAGCATTTTCTCCTGATAGCAGGAACCAATTTGCAATAAATGTTCTGGAAACCACTAGGGAAGCCATTACTGAGGTCTAATAAAAACAGACAAGCGTAACTTGTTCTATATTTTTGTTTCAATCACATACAGATGAGACCCCGCTCTCCACACCAACCGCAAGAGACAGCCTTGACAAACTTTCTCTAACTGGGCATGGGCAACCACTACCTCCGGGTTTTCCATCTCCTTTTCTATTCCCTGATGGATTGTCCTCCATAGAGACCCTTCTGACTAACATCCAGGTAGGCCTTTCTGTAGATCAGCTTAAAGGGATGGAGAGGAGCCAGTTGCAGATTTGTCTAAATTAATATAACCATTCTGGCTTAATCAGTTCATAAGATTATTTGGATCAACTAATTTACGGAAACTTTCTAGTAATTTAGGTTTTAAAGGAACCACAGCAAACAAATGAATTTAGAAGCTGTCAGATACAGTACATGAAAATAGAGATTGTATATTAAACCACAGCAGAGAATTCAATGAAAATTACATTGGTGTGTTTAACAACATTTGTCTTAAATGCTCTTTTTATTACAGGCTAATGAAATGTATCTTACTGTTTAACTTTATCTCATTTACTAAGCAGAGAAACATTTCTTTAATAAATAGTTATTTTAAATTGCTGGAGTGCCAAGGTGGAAATGATATTTAGAGCTATTTGAAATGTGTCTCCCATAAAAGCATTCACAAAAAGCACTTCTTATATAAATAAGCTCATTTCACTTAAAGTACTGTCTTCAAAGAATAGACTTCAAAGGGTATTACCAAATTTTCTGCAGATTTCCTATTCGGTAGTCACGATGTCTATTGTGTGTACAGTACAGCCTGATTCAAATATTATTTAAGGTACACACTAGCATGGAGCTTGGAGCCAAGACATGAATGTTTCATATTAAAATGAAGAAATTTTTTGTCCACAAATTCAGTGATCATGTGTTCCCCAGATGCAACTTGTGCAACAATATGATTGTATGTTGCATGCAGAAGCAAAATGATAGTGCAGGAAATAATGCAGCCATATGGTGCTCATTCCAGATAAGCCTTGTCTGTGCAGCTACTAACTTCTGATATGTTTGACACAATATTTTTCCCTGCTCATTCCTGCAAATACATAGAATCACAGAAGATCTCAAGTTGGAAGGGACCCATAAGGATCCTCAAGTCTAACTCTGCTCCTCACAGGACTAAAATCAATCTCAATATTCTGTTCAGCAAAGGCTATGACAGAGTATGGCCAAATCCTGCTCACTTTACTTTCTTAAGCAATCTCATTAAAATTTATGGCACTTCTTGTTTTATGAAGAGTGTATGATCCATTTGTTAATGATGTTTTGAGATCTAATAATGAAAAAACACTGCTATTTAAGAATTACATATTGCTATATCTGCCTGATCTGAAAGACCATATTTATGATTGTTCTTTGTGGTTCTGAGACTTAGGATCTTAAATATTTAAAGCACAAACCAAAGTAATTCTAGAACAGTTAGCATTCTTCTAACAGCTTTTCTGCCATCTGTAAAGAATGCGTTTTTTTCCAAAGGAAGAAATACAGTTAGCAAAGTATGTAATGTTTTAGCTGTGCATGCATGTATAGGAAAGTTCTTCGTAATTTTTTTGACAAATGTGTGCACTCAATGTCTCTAGACAGCAACCTAATGAGCAAAGCATTCAGCATCAACAGGTTAGCTAATCTTGTGATTGAATATGAGAGTGCTGCACTACTTCAGGATAAATGACCAGGATTAATTTGCCAAGAATGCATTCAGTTTTGTTTGACAGAAAATGTGAATGTGAAATTCAGTCATTGTTTTATTATTTTTTTTTAAAACCCTAATCTTATCTGGAGCGAAGAGCTAAAATAGAAGGCAATGTTGCCTTTATTTAATCAAATTGTTGTAAAGAAACCAGAAACTTCTTTGTGCCTTCTCTCATTGTGTTTTTGTACTTCTTACTTTTAAGGTTCCACATCATAACAAATCATCTATCAGGGTAAATGGGTGGGACACAAGTCTTTTTGGATTTTTTCAGTTTGTCCCAACGTTGCATTACGTGGTTCACACAGACCTCTGGAAATCCTTTCATATAGCATCAAGGCATTTTTTCTTTTCATAAATTTAATCTCTAACAGGACTACATTAGAAAACCACTTCATTAAAAAACATAAAAAAAATTTTAAAAGCTACTTTGATTTTCCCACCTGTGTAGAAAAAGTTAAGTATTCTCTTTAAAACAGTAGAGTCTATTACAATAGCTTATGCACAATATTGGCAGTTTCTCTAATCAATATAATTTAAAATTGTTTCCATATTTAGTGATTATTGCAATGAGAGGGGGCTACCCCAGGCCCATAATTGAGTTAAATACTGTGCTAGTGACACTTTCAGAATGGAGTTTTAGGTATTTGACTACAAGTTTGAACTCGTTAATGGGATTTGTGGAAAGAGGGAATTCTGTACTATGGTCCCTGCTTGCAATATTGTTTGTGACTTTGTTAGGAAATACATAAGCATTACCTGAAACCCATGATCCATTTAGTACGTAGGTCAGAAGGACTCATGTCACTGGGTAAATTCCTCTTTGCCCTCCTTTGGTCCAGATGCATTTTGCATCCCTTTCAGTACAGAGGTGTAGTTTCAAAGAGGAGGTGGAGCAGATCCTTCACCATCTTGTTCCAGGTACTCTAGCATTAAGGACAGAGGTTACCAGCAATGGAGCAGATCTAACTTTCTAGAAGAGATCTAGAAATGGCCTACAGTCCATTCCCTGCCTCCAATACTAAGGTGCTTTTGAAACAGAAAATAGCAGAAATCTAGCCAAAGGCTAGGTGAGAGGGTTTGGTAAATGCAGCTTTTTTTCCCTCAAAATAGAGTTGTGTCCTTTTCCAGCAGGGGCAAATCTCTGCTTGTGCAATACAAACATACATCTTTGTTAGGTCATGGGAATGGGGTGCATGCACAACCTGCCACATGTGGTGGTGGAGATTACCTATATTTTAGGGATCAGATGGTCACACGAATACATAGGCAAGCAGCCTCTGGCTACACCAATGAGCATAGACATGATGGTAGATACCTGTGCTGTGATCCTGCTGTGTATATTCAGTTGTGTGAAGTGCAGGATCTGAAGGATCTGCATAATATAGACATTGTGCACCTCCAGAAGACGTTGTAGAGGTCTGTCCTGGTTTAAAATGTTTTAAAGTAGCTCCCTGTACTGTACGGGCACTGGAAGCTCTAATGTTGATCTTTGTCAGGGTGAGGAGGATCCTAAACCTTGGCATGAGGACAGTGCTTTTGGGTATAGGATCAAAAATTTCTAAATGCTTTTGATATTTGAAAACAAGTCTTTCAGGTGCTGAACTTGTGGCCCAACTGAACTTGTCTTTCAGGTAATTGAACTTGTGGCCCAACTGTACTTCCATTTTGGAAGTCTGAGTCATCCTTCAAAATTGGCCACTAAACTCAAGAGTCTGTGTCTTCCATCCATACTGAAGTTAAAAAGATAACCCCTAATCACTAATTTGTAGTTTTAGGCAAATGTTAGACAAGTCTATTTGCTATCACTGTCACCCTGGGCTGCTAATTCAAGCAATTTCAAGGCCAGGCTGGATGGGGCTTTGAGCAACCTGGTGTAGTGGGAGGTGTCCCTGCCCATGGCAGGGGGGTTGGAACTTGATGATCTTTAAGGTCCCTTTCCAACCCAAATGTTTCTATGATTCTATGATTCTAATTAGGTTTATTTCCTTTTATATATCATATATATTTTTCTTACTTCTCCATAAATATGTATTGAAACAAAAATGCAATGTTTAATTATTTGTACATTTAAAGAGGAGATAATAACAATATGCAGTATCCAGAACAAACAATGTTTATTTCTTGCTGGGGACTGCTGAGATGCAAATAATAAACTGTAATAAAATATAATTAAACAAATGCACGTGTAGAATAAAGAAATGAGATTGGGGTCATATTTTCTTATTCAGATGTATATCTGCACATCTAAAAGGAAGAGAAAATAAATTTCCCCAGACACCCTAAATTAAATGATATGTCTGTTCCTTCCCAATGTATATTTGTTGATTTCTTCCAGATTAAATGCTGGAAGTCTGTGTGCAGCTGCAGAGAGGATGAAGGGTGATAGAAGGTGGGTCACAGCTGAATGCTGTGTGGGTGCTAGTGAGAAGGCTAAAGATGTTTCTGTACCTCTCGCTTAAGTTCACTTTTTTGAATCATGGCCCAGTTATGCCAAATTACGTTACAACCACAGCCTTTCATGATACTACAATATTCTGGGGTAATAGTTGTGTTATTTTAAGCTTTTAGAGTCTGAATCTTTACTGTCCCCAAGCTGAATTTCCATTAATATCTAAGGGATGTAGCTCTTATAGCTGTATTTTTCTATCAGGATTGTATTGCTTGACACACTCCTGTTGCTGAGCATTTTTAAAGAGATATATAAAATAAGTTGCCAGTAATGTTAAAAGAAATGCATGATAACAAACTAAATTCCCCTATGAAAACAAAGCAAACTGCTGTCTTTATTGCTGTGAGTGTCCTGCAATGTTACATCTACAACTAAATACATGAAAGAAAAATATTGCAAACACTAAACTAAAAATCACAGTTTTGCTTCATGTTCTTTTATTTATCTTCCACTAAAATTCAAGGGAATGATTTTATTTTTCACAGAAAATATTAATGGGAAAATGTCACTTGTGCAATATGTCTTCACCTTTGACGGAGAGATTCAATCTGAGATATTACAAAAATGTCTTTCTGGAATCATCTGGAGAGATAGTCAAGCTGTGATATCTTACTTTGCTTATATTACTAAGTCAGTAGCCAGTTACAAATATCAAATATTCAAAAATTTGCCTGTCAAGCAAAGTTAACTAAGAATGTATATATTGATTTTTTTTGCAAACCTTTCACTAGATAGTTTTAATGATGAAACCATACAAATTATATCTAATTTCCTGACTACAAAGAAGCAGTTATTTGGAAGTGTTTTCACCGTGAATAGCTAGTACTGCAAAAGGAAGGCCCTGACGTACGAATATCTGGAAGCTAGGAGGATTGACTAGGAAAGCTTCACTGTGTGCATGCCTTGTTTTTCACTCAGTGTGGGCAACTGTTGGAAACAGGTTTTGATCTTCTAAATAGACCACTGGACTACCTAGTAAGGCTGTTTTGATGTCACATAGAACTGCGTAGCTAAATTATGTTAGGTGGAACACACCCGTATCTTCTATATACCTTCCCCTCCTCCCCTTTCAAAATAAGCAACATGTTATTTTTTGTTTTTTAAAAATAATGGTGGTTAATATTGGCTTTAAGGCTGAGCTGAGGTTCGATATATGTTTAATTTCTATAGGATGAGTAAACTGTCCTAACACAATGGATACATCACAGAATGGGAAGAAACTTCAACCATATATCAACTTAAGTTTTTGTTTGAGACATTTCTGAAGAATTCATCAGTGGAAAATATTAAAACAAGTGCATTAAGTAAACAAACTGAATCAGAATGATCTATCAAACTCCAGGGGGAAAATGTCCATTTTTTTACATTACATTGGAAAAAAAATAATGATTTAGTGACACAGAGGGGAAGAATGGCATGCCTTATTTAAAGCGTGGCTGCAGATAGAGCCATACTGTATTAAAAACAAATCTGGAACCTGAGCGTGTTCGCTGCAATTATCATTATCCAGCCTCCATAACATCTGACCTTCCCTAAAGGGAAATATTTTCTTTTTGTTAATGTCCTGTGTTGCACTGCATTTCCCATTGTCATTGGCAGCATATTGATTTAATATCAGGTTAGAGGATTAGCCATAGCAAATACAAGTTGGACATACTGTATTTTGTATAATCTTTTACAGTTGATCCACTGGGAGAATTAATAGAATTTCATGCAACTCTGAAATTGCTATTTCTGTTCCAAGGGGCACAAATGATTTTAGATGCTGTACTTTTAAGCTGTTTTTCTCACCCCCTTCTGCATTGAATACAGGGAGATATTGAATGTTTCCAGTATTTTTGCAGGAGAGCTGTCATTGGCAGCAACAGCAGTTTTGCATATGCATCAGTTTGGCTCTAGTGCAGATTTTTTTTTCATTTTGGACGCCTACTGATGTGCACTGATTTAACTTCTAAAAATGAAACTTAATTTTGTGTAGCTTATAAGTAGTCCCTAGTGTGTCTTGGCTCCAAAAAGCTAATATTTTTCAGACATAATCAGCAGCAATAGGTAATGTATTACCATTAGCTACGTTAGCAGCAAGTATAAAAAAAGGAGCGGTTGGGGGAGGAAGTGTGGTGTAGAAGTTCAATAGAAAGTGTAATATGCTTTTAGCAGCTTCGTACTTTGCAGCAATTCTTAATATAAAATTACACACATCAGTGTTAGACTCCAGCATTATTCTCCATGTTTATTCATAATGATTGTTTCATATTTAAAGAACACCAAAATATTGTGTTTTGTCAGCCAAGGACAATAATAGTTTAATAGTAATTTATTTTAAACTGCTACTGATAATACAACCAATCAACACATTAAGTGGTGCCAACATTGGCATCTTGCTAAATAATCTCTAGGCTTTGCACTGAGAGTACATCTTTCAAAGATAAGTCAACAAGAGCAATCAGAGCAGAAAATTAGAATTTGGTATCTTAGAATTAAAATACAGCTAAACTAAAGTTTTAATTGGGGTGATCTAAAAGGGCACTTGATGTAATGATCTCTTTCATTTGTTACTAATTGTTTGTTCCTGATGAAGAAGAAAACATGTACATTAATGTAGTTGAATTGAATAAAGATGGCAGTTATTTTAGCAGCTTGATTTTATTGTTAAACAAGATGGATTGTAAGAATTTGGGAGGACGGTGTTTGCAGCTTTAAACTTATTTGACAATACACTTTTCATCAACAAATACTTTTCATGTAATTTTATTTGATCTGGTTTATTAGTGATTTGGATGAATCACATGTTCCAGTAAGTGATGAATTGGAGGTGATTAAAGTATTCTAGTGTTCATACGTAAACCAGTAGCAGGTGTAGCAGGTATTGATAAACAACTCCTACTTGATTTTCATACTATTTCAAATACATCCCATATAGAAAACATAGTTTATGATGGTTGTTAGCATAGGATAACAGAGTGGGGGGAGAAAAGAATTCAGGTGCATCTAAACTTTTAAAAAAATAGATTGGAAAGACTTTACAAATATTTTAAATTGGGTCTTTGCATATGTCTGTAGAGCTTTGTATTTAGCTTTTTGTGGTTTTGTAGTTAATCAGATTTAACATTCAACACAAAAAACCTTTGTGCTTTAGCTACTTTAGAATACCTTTTGGGTCTTTTAAAGCAGTTTTATACTTATATATCATTATAGTGACCATCTGGGCCTTGCATTTGGAAGGTGCGTTCTTTCAGCTGCTATGGACTTTAATAGATTGAAGTGTAATAGAGCTGCAAAGAATGCAGCTGAAAGAGGTAAGAACACTTGAGGCAACAGTTTAGTTAAGAATGAGGATGAGGAGTACTGAAAATAACAGGCTCTGAAAGCAAGCTTAAAAGAGGAGTTTGAAGGACACGAATTTCAAAGCAGGCTTTGGAAAGACTAGTGGGATAAATGTGCAGACTAACACTCATCAAAAATACTTTTTCTCATTTCTCCAATGTCGTCAAGCTGGTTTCATTTTCCATTCCTTTTTGGAGATACCTCAAAGAATTTTAGTGAAGAAGTGTGCAACCCAGAATCCAATTTAGGAAGTGTGCCTGAGGGGTGAGGAAGCTTACCTGGCAGTTGGGGGACATGATTTTGTCTATAGTATGGCTGTTCTGAAACCGGGTTGTGACTGTGAACCTTTTGTCTATTAGCTGAAAGCTTCCCTAACAGAGCTACTGGGGAGTACTCTTCAGTCTCTCTTGTTGGCATTGTTTTGCTTTGTATCAGTAATTAAATCTCTGTTGGGTCAAATTATCTCTACAGTTAAGTAGTCAGGAGACTTGCCTAGGATACAGAAGAGTTTGGTTCGAATCCATGGAGGTTCATATGTGCATATCCATGCTTAATTATCTACTCTATTATGATAGTTTCAAGGGGAGAGATTCAGGTGTAGACCTAAAAGGATGGCCAGGCTTCTGGAAAATGAAAAGGAAATCTTTCCTCTTCCCGTGTTGATTTATTTCAACCCCATTTCTCCTTCTCTTTTCCATACTCTGTCTCAGTGTCCTAAACTATCTAGTTATTAGCTATGCTGGCATCTTCCCGTTTCCTTGCAATAGAGAAGGAAATGTGAAGCTGAAATTCTCAAGGAAAGTTCAGACTAGACTGAATCATCAATTCCCAATACAATAGCAACAAAGTAAGGTAGAGTTTATTTCAACCACCCTAGGTCAAGAAATTGAGGGATGATTGCTTTTTATACTCTGCTGTGATGTAACAATTGTATAGGGTCAAGGAAGAGACTTTTTAAAACAGAGATGTCTTTGTGACTGTCCTCTGCTTAGCATCCCAGTAACCCTACCTTCCTTGGAAACTATATGGGATATGAAAATGTTTGAAAATAATAATAATTAACAACAACAACAAAATGGCAAGCTTTTAAATGAGCCTTTCTCCTGTTGGTAATTTCCACTGGCTTGACTTGTGGCATTCTGTGGATGATGTGATTGTGAGACTGCCAGTTATGTTTCAATGGGACAGCTTTTTGTTTTGGTCACAAGCAAATGCTTGATGTAGGTTTGTCTCTTTTATCTGTTACAAAGACTAAATCTATATTTATAACTTTTTCACATTAGTCATACACACAATCAAAGGTTAAGTTTGCATTTTCTGGGAAAACTTAACTCCTGCCTTTTTAAAGATTTTTGCCCGCCTATCAAAAATAATTATAGTAAAAATTTTCTATTGATAATTGGGTGGCTTTGAGCCAGTAACAGGATTATTTAGTTTATAAAATCTCACACGACTAACGAAGGAAAAATAACAGAAGTTATTTATTGTGTCAGCTGTTCTGGTATTCCTCAAACATTATTGAACTTTATCTTTGAACAGGGTCTACTAAAGGTTGCTATAGACAATGCCAGAGCTCAAGAGAAACAGGTCCAACTGGAAAAGACAGAGCTGAAGATGGAGCTCTTCAGGGAACGAGAACTGAGGGAAACTCTTGAAAAACAGTTGGCTGTGGAGCAGAAGAACAGAGGTATCTTAATTAAGCAGACATAAACACCTTGTAATTTATTTCCTTAGAAAACATAATTTTTTATCAAACACCTGTGTTTGATTAAAATTTCTCCCCTTTACCTCATGTTATGTCAAGGCTGACTGCAATGCAGGAAGTTGTACAACCTTCCTGATTCTGCATAGGATCTTTATGAGATTTGAGACAAGGACCTTCCTTTTTCTCAACATTTTTCTTTAATATTACTTGTTACATCAGTAATACACAGCATAATGATAAATACCATATGTGCTGTTATGGTGGCTTGTGATCATTATGAAAATGATAGCTACTTAATACAAAGACAACTTCTATCAAATTTAAGAATCTGCAAAGTTTTAGGAACTCTTGTCTGTGCTCTTATGTGCTAGAGTCATATATTGCAAATTCAGGCAAACCACACGTGATAGATATAATGGTAATAGTGATGTATAAGCCCTTTATAATGCATAGTAGATCAAACACGTTTGTACAAGGAGCACCTAAGGTTCTTTTTGATAAGGCAGTAACATTAGTAGCATTTCAAACATTAAAATCAGCCCACTTTAAAGCATATACGTCATATGTTAAAGATTTTAAAATAATTTCATTATATTGTTTCAGTACAACATTCTAAAAGATTGATAGTAAAGGTAGAGCAGTTTAGAGTGATTTGCATTAACTATTTGCATTATGAGCATGTTCCCATCTTGCTTTATTGCTCTATTTTTCTGTATATGCATGTCTTGCCCTTTAACAGTGTCTAATTACTTTGCAAGGATGGTTAACCTCTGGGGCTCACTTGCTGTTTAACATAGAACATGACATGTATTTTTGCAGGGCTATAGTTATAACTTTTTTCTTGTCCAGTTTAGTTTTCTGGGAACCAGCTAAACAGGGAACCCCGAGAACACTTGGATTCACAACTAGTATCATTATACCTTTAATTTTCTACCAGTAAGGACTCAATGTAACCCTGTTTCATGCCTTGACCCATTAAAGGGTAGGACTGTCACATCATTAATTTTCCTTTTTTTAACTTCTGAGAATACATTTTTAAAGACAATCACTATTAACAATTATCACAGCTGTGCAATGAATCATCCCTTTTTCCACAGCTGGCCTATTTTGTTCAGTACTATTGCACTACTTACACTTTTTGAGTAGTTTTGTAAAAGAGCTCAGTTATTCTTCACATCCTTCTACCTCTGCATCTCACAGCTGCTCAAATATATATCCCTTTTTAGAGTTAGGAAACCACATGCTCAACAGAAGAGGTTGGGGAGGGACCCATCTGACCTTACTTAAGTTATGCCCTCTAGAAGCTAAGCACCTCATTTAAGCTAATATAAGTTCCCTTTCAGGTCAATAAATAAAGAGATTTGTATATCCTGTTCTCAGACAGGTAGGTGGGTTCAATTACACTGTGAGGACTTCTTTCTGTTCCCTTCAACTCCAGAGGGAATGTAGTTGACTAGGGTGGACTAGACACGTGTTTAGAGCAGTTAAAATTAAACAAAATTAATTTCACTCAAAGTTGTATGTCAAGAAAGAGCATGGGATAGTCACTTATTTTGTTCAGGGTACTGAAATAATTGACAACGTTATTTTCAGCACGATGCATTACCTGCTTTTTCGTATGTATCTCTCTAGTGATGATACTGCACTGGTATAAGAGTCAGACTGAAGACGAATGGATTTTAACACTTAATGGTGGTATGCAGCAAATCAAATATAATGAGGCTGACTGTCTCTGCTGGTGGATACTTCTGTACAAAAGAAAGAAAAGTAATGGATTATTCTTTAAAAATAAACAGATCCAAGTAGTAGAGAAAAAATAAGGCCAGATTGTAATTATTGGGAGAATTTATTCTTCAGTTAAAAGTAGAAAAATACATATGAGGTTTTACCTCCTATTAGTTTCCCAAATAGCAAGTGTCACGTCTTAAAGTTTCACATGCCTTAATGGAAGCATGAGCAAGATGGGAGATGTTTACCACATCACTATTAAGAGATACCATATGAAAAAACTAAAATACACTTAAAAGCTGCAGCATAGAAATGCGAGTCACTGTGTGACAGGTCAAAAACCATTAGATGAATGGGATCTTCAGCATTAGGCAATGTCTATCTTTTGCTCGTCATGTTAAAACAAGTCTAATATCTTTAGTGGCTATGTCTGAATATTTTTGCCATTTTTTGGAATGTGAAAATCACTGCTGCTACTGTATGTTCTACAGATCTGCTTATTTACTGTACTGTTTCCTTCCTTCTTTGTAAATATTCCAATTAGTGATTCCTAAGGCTGTAGGATGTGTCTCATCAACTACTGAAAGTAGGATAATATCTCTTCTGTGAGCAGCTACACAGTAAGGGCTTGCTAATTCTGGCTCTGACTGCTGTAGTCACATCTACAATGTGTCAGCCATGATGACATTTTAATTCAGAAAGCAACATATGTTTCCTTCTCATTTATTGCAATCACTTCCAAAGTACTTATAATGAAAACAGTAAAACCGTGCAATGATTCAAAATGTATTTAGTTTAGCCTTTGTATAGATACTAGATGTTCTTTGATAGTATAAACTAATTAGCCTGTAAAATAGTTGGTTGGTACTATATAAAATAAGAAAGAGCCAAAATCTCAAAGTCTTGGATGTAAATTATGTAGCTATTCTGACTACAGGGTATGCACTTATGTTCATTTTGTGTCTGAACAGTTCTGTATAGCAACACAAAATATCCAAGATCACCCAAAACGTGGCTATTCTTAGCATATACATTAAACAGTAATAACAATGATGGTTCCGTTTAAAAGTTTCATTATTTGCATTTTGTGAAAGACACCACCATTGCAGACTGCTGGAAATAAGGAAGATAAACTGGTGGAAGTATATTTTGACCTTTGCCAGCATTCACTGCTAGGCATGTACCAGAGGTTACTTTGGAGTGAGATACAAGGCTAGATTTTGCCCCTCTACTCCACTCTGGTAGGACCCCACCTGGAGTACTTTCTCCGGCTCTGGAGCCCTCAGCACAGGAGGGACAGGGACATCTTGGGATGAGTCCAGTGGAGGGCCACTAAGATGACCAGAGGACTGCAGAATCTCTCCTATGAGGACGGGCTGAGAGAGTTGGGGTTGTTCAGCCTGGAGAAGAGAAGGCTCTGGGGAGACCTTAGAGCAGCCTTCCAGTACCTGAAGGGGACCTACAGGAGAGATGGGGAGGGACTCTTTTTCAGGGAATGTAGCGATAAGATGAGGGGTAATGGTTTTAAGCTGAAAGAGGAGAGATTTAGATAAGATATCAGGAAAAAATTCTTTAATGTGAGAGTGGTGAGGCACTGGAACAGGTCTAGTGAGTGGTATCCCTGCCTGTGGCAGGGTTCCATGGGTTGGAACTAGATGATATTTAAGGTCCCTTCTAACCCCAAACCATTCTATGATTCTATGATAAGTCTTGGCAGTCAAGCTTAGTATCACCTAGCTTCTGGGCTTGGTAAGGATAATTCTTCTAGTGTGTGTACAGAATTCTTTAGTTAGTAGTTTAGCAGAGAATTGTTTACTGAGTGTAAAAATAATAGACTCTTCAGCAAAGGGTTTTCTGGAAGATCTTAGGGAAAATAAGCTTCTTACATGAACATCTGTGAAAGCACTAAATATGCTGTGTAAGAAGGGCTGGGGTAAGATAATGATATGCTCTATGACTTTACATGGTCTCTTTAGAGGCTCACATTGACTTCTGTTGAGTAGAAGAGTTGGTTCACATTATTCTTTTCCATCAGGAACATAACCTGTGATATGTTCCTTCAGTTAGAGTTCAAGTCTTACTTTGTGGTTGTAAGTCACTGGTGACATAGAAAAGAAATTTGTGATGAAGTTTCTTTAAAACAGCCCTTGTATGATCCACTTACACACTGATCTTGCAATCCTTTTCCTTGTAAAATTTGAACTGAAGAGATCCGAGGTAAACATTTTTCTAGATTAGGTCCTACAAATGCTTACTTTTAAAATACTCATTCCTTTCTAGTAGTTCCCTTACATTTGACAACATAAAGTAGTATTTACTTGACCGGGGGATCCAGCACAGTAAAGGATTTGCTGTGTCTTCTTCAAGGCTAGTTGGCTGATGGGACAGGAGCTGACAGAAAGCAAGAAAGATAAAAGGCAAAGACAAAGGGAAATGTGGATAAGAATAAATATGGGGAAGAGATCAGGCTCCAAGAGTTCAGATGGCTTGCAGGAAGCAGCAGCTTGTAGGGGAGTTAGAAAGCTCAGGGCCTTTCCTTAAGGAATGAGGACCACAGCAGGGTGGGGGGCTGAGCATCTCCTGCAGCCGGGACACCCAAGCAGCCAGATCTCCCTCTTGTGGGAGAGAAGCTGCAGGCAGGCAGGAGAGAACTTCATCGCGATGTGTACACTAACTGTGTGCAGTAATGAAGTGGTGGACTTAATCCCGGGAAAACACCTCTCCTCCAGAGACAGAAGCATATCCACATCAGATGATACAAAAAGTGAATTTCGTTGCCTGTTCCAAGCTTTTCCACTTCGGATGTTCACAGATTCTCATCTGTTTATAAAAACTATATATATGTGATAGCTGAATAGCACCTAGATTTCTCAGTACCATGGTATAGAACAGTAACTCTCGGAATTGCCCAGTCTGATTCCAGCAAATTTCAAATTATTTGAATTCATATTGTATAATTAAGCAATTTTGATGAACTGTTGCAGTTTCTCAGTATTTTTAATAAGTAATCATGTATCCAAGTTTCAGATCCAAATTTGAGTACACTGATTTTCTTTTTTCCTAGCAATAATTCAGAAAAGGCTAAAGAAGGAAAAGAAGGCAAAAAGGAAATTGCAGGAAGCACTTGAATTTGAGACTAAACGACGGGAGCAAGCAGAACAGACACTGAAACAGGCAGCTTCAACAGATAGTCTCAGGGTCCTAAATGGTAAGAAACCATTTTTTTCCTCGGTGTCATTAACTTCAATTTAAGTGCCAAAAGAAGCTTGTTATGTTGAAAATTTATAACATTACAGGAGGAGAAAAAAGGAAAATCTCTATTCTTTCCTTCATTCAAGTGATGCTTCTCTCTTTATTGTTTTGTTACTTTATATAGTATGTGCAAATAAACTCACTGGAGAGAATGTTCAAACTAGGACAATTTTATATTATTAGCTTGAGAAGTCAATTTTTTTTTCTTCTTCTTTTTCTCCCCCCCCACCTTTATGCTTGAAAAATCTATTGCTCATTAATCTTCCTAGTCTAACAAAAAATTGTCCTGGCCTCCAGTCATTGTTCAACATTAAAAAAACTGACAAAGGTTGATTGTATTGTAATTCAGCATTGGAGTAACAGGTTGTAAAAAGGGCTATAAGAATCAAATGAAATATGTGTCAGTCTTACCTTTCTATGTTTCTAGACTCTCTGACCCCAGAGATAGAAGCTGACCGCAGCGGGGGCAGAACAGATGCTGAAAGGACAATACAAGGTAGGAATTTGCAAAAGGCTATAAATCTAGATCTTGCTATATGAGTTTTTCCTCAGCTTTAGACTGCTATTCAAGCATGTAGCCTACCATCTGGGCCACATCAAAACAAGTTCAAACAAGGTCAAGTTCATCTTGCTTGTTTATAAGAGAGAATACATTCTGTGCTGATAGATTTTCTTTAAATTAATAGGTCATTTATGTTTATACATAGCAATTAAAGAAGAATAATTAATTTGAAGCAATATTGGGTTGAATATCAGACGTTGAATGCAGTGTTTGTGAATATGTATAGTTAGATGTGAGATAACAATGTTTTTAAAGGTATATTTGAAACATTATGAGCCTTTTAACTATACAAATGACTAAACCTAATAGGTAATGTTCAAGGCATGATAAGAATTTCATAGGTAATATTCAGTGGCAGTTACTGAAAGGTATGTTTCAATAAGCTGCTCTGAGCATTAACAATAAATAATCTGTTTATTCCCTTCTTGGATTTTTCATTTACCATATCCCATTATTTACATTTTAATAAAACAAATCTGCTGAGTAAATTTTTATATAAAATACTAAAGAGAGCCATATTACTTCCCCCGTGAATCTAAATGTGTGTGTATATATATATTGCAAACACCAAGGTATTAGTAAAGTGCAAGTTTTTAAGATAGTATTTATGTTATAATGTCTTCTCTAGTCAACAGGATAAATCTACTTACATGCGTACTAAACAGTAAAAATAGCATTTGTTTTCAATTGTAAATGAAGGTGCATTTTTCAGAGGCAAGCCTAAAATTATTAGCTCCAGTAATCACTCTCAATTGCCTTTATTTTGCATTTCGAAGTCAATCATCTTAACAGTATCATTTGACATCTTCTGTGTGTTACTTAATCACTTTTTCTAACTCCTGGAGAGTTGTTACTGGTGTGCCACAAGGAGGCTGTAACAACAGAATAAAAAGTCAACAAGCTTTTAATGTATTGAGCATGTAAACAAATACAAAAGAGGCAATAAGTTCTTACGTAGGACAAACACATGTATATAAACAAAAACATTTAGATTCAAAGCAAG
Organism: Gallinago jamesoni; assembly: GCA_025769975.1. Taxonomy (NCBI): domain Eukaryota; kingdom Metazoa; phylum Chordata; class Aves; order Charadriiformes; family Scolopacidae; genus Gallinago; species Gallinago jamesoni. The sequence continues at coordinate 164,874,413 of JAOQGH010000001.1, forward strand.
TTAGGTCTGCAAAGTCAATAACTCAGAAGTTGGAGTATGCCAGATTAAACGTTGCCTGGGAAGTGGGTACATGTTGTGAGGTTTGTTATTCCAGAATCCTACTTTCCTTACAATAAACTGTATGCCCTATGCAAAGCACCGTTTGGCGTAATGGATTTAGTAAGAATCCAGTCATTATGTCATTTTGTTATAATCCAGTCATTTTGTTATTTTGTTGGTGCAAAGACAGACTTTGAGTTTCTTGGGAGGCCATTCTATTACACCTGTCACTACAGTATCTTTGCAAACCTTAATTACTTTATCTTCAGAGCATTCCCGCAAGAAAGTGAAGTTTGGAGTATTCCCATTTGAAAGCTGGGAAACAGAGTCACAGAAAGATTAACGTGACAAATTGCTTAACTTCTGAGAAGCTAGGACCTATTTTTTCAGAATACTTTGCGGTTTTGGCAAATGTATTCAGTGTATTTAAAATCATTGTTCCTGTTGAATTGAGTTTCACTTATGGGCTGAGATACCAAGCTGGATACTTATAAAATGAACAACACATAAGTACTCAGTATTTTGGAAGTATGTATTCTAAAGGATTTATCCCAGACTGCACAGGAACAGCACTTGGACTTCTTAATCATCATTATCCATTCTTTTCCAGCTATCCTCTGCCTACTTATGTTCATTTCATATATTTCCACTTATGCATAAAATAAAATGAAGGACTTACAAGCAACATTGTCAGTAATGATGACCTTTCCTTAATTCATCTGTCCAAGGTGGTACAAGGGAAAAAAAAAAAAGCTCAAAATAACCCTACCACAGATGATTATTTAATTAAAGACTGGACCACAATATGTTCTGATTGTGATGTTGGATCACATTGCAAAGGCAACCTTAATTCTGACATTTCCTGTCTCTACTTTGCAGTCTTAACATATAATTCAAATAGGGTTTTCTTAAGGAAAAGGAAAAAAAGAAGCAAGAAACAGAATTGTAATATCTTATTTTATTATATTCAGCTTAATTGTCATACAACAGTTCAGAACTTTTAGATCTACCACAGTATTGTAAACCTACAACACAAATGTAACTGTAGGAGCTTATTGTTGTTGTGGATCAGCTATATTATAGGCTGACAGGTTGCAGAAATAGTTCAAGAAGCTGTTAATGGCAGACTGTTAATGCAGAGTGTCAGGACTCTTTGTGTTCACTTCCAACATTGCAAGGAGTATTCCCTTTCACCATAAATATTCCTTTTTATCTGCATCCATCTTAGCACACGTCCCCGTATCTGTGTCCCAGGTCTTCATAGTTTCTTCCTCCTCATTCCAATTCCAGCTTTTGTCAATGACTAATCTCACTCTTTCCTTGCTCCGCATTACATTGTGGGGTTTTTTTCCTAACTTAACATTCTTCCAGTGTTCTCTCCTGAGCTCAGTTTCATGCCATCCTGATTATTTCTTTAATTACAAGCCCTTTCTCTTCTCACTGACCCCCAGCCCCCTGTCTGTTTGACCCTTGCTCTTGCCTCCTCTCGTCCAGCCATTTCGAGAGTCCATGTCGCATTGACATTCCCCGTTACCAACCTTCCCTGTTTGGTACCACATCTCTCTGAATTCTCTGCTTCCCCCCGCCTCCCCATCAAGCTCATGTTTGTTCCTTACTGCTTTCAGTACATGTTCTGTCTCTTCTTCTGCATCTGCTTGGATATCAGGGAGGGAAGCACTGAGAGAAAAGCAAAGACAATTTCTCTGTTCTTATTTCAATACTTAGCACGGCAATTGTTTGCAATAATGAGGAGAGAGAGTTGCAAGGATAGAACTGCTTCATTCCTGCAGCACTGGGATAAAGCATGCTCAGTACAGATGGGGTCCTTGGAGAATTTAGCTGCAAAACTCTACAAAAGCTTTCCAATGGGTGAAACTGGGATTTTTCTGACACTTTTTTGAATTTTCGTCAAGGCAACAAAGACCATGTCTTTCCAGTCTTGCAAAATTTCAATTATGTAATTACATTTTATCTGCAAATGATATTTTAAATATTCTAGTATGCACTACAGAAGAATTATTATATAGAATATACAATATATTCCACATTAAAGAATATAATACTATCTCATGTTTTAGGTTCTGGGAAAAAACACTTACTAGAGAAATACTTATGCCTTTCTTATTCCTCTCAAAAATTTATCTGTATCTCAGAATGAAAGCATGTCTGCGGTAATAGGCTCTATATCAACAATCATTAATTTTTTTTTCAACTTACTGTATTAAGCATGCTATGCAGTTCTATAACTAAGCAAACAAAAGTAGGAAAGCTGGCGCATTCTGTGGGGAGGTGAAATAATTGAAATACCAAGTGTAATTTCAGCATTTAAGAAAATATTATGCAAGGAAATAATAATTAAAAATAAAGATTTTATCTACTATCTATTATAAATAAAAGGATACTTGTCAACTTGAAGTGATATTTAATGTTGATATTTTTATATCAATGTGAGTTAGGAATAGGACTAATTTAAGCATAGAAGATAATTACATTTGTCAATAAGTGGGGTATTTTCTGTTCTATTTTCTTATCATGTAACACTGATTCAGATTCACTTCTAGTTCATGTAAAGTCATGTAAATGGGAGAGATAATAAAAAGAAATCTGAACATGAGACTATAGAAAGAAGGATATTTTAGAATTGGTTTGGGGTTTTTTAAATACCGGGTAGATAACAGTTTGCTGGAATATCCATAAAAAATGCTAACAAATAATCATAATAAATAACCCAAATGTGGGTTTCAAATATACTTACATATTTTTTAACAGATGCAAACAGATACTAAGCTATTATGAACTGGTGTAGACACTGGTTTTAAATGTTTTCTTTCGTGCTTCTGTTTAAAATAATAATAAAGCAGATTATCCTCTTCTCCATACATATTGTAGGTTCACTAGATGCCTATGCCTAGCTCCCAATCCGGTTTCCCAAGACCCCCTCATCCCACACAAAAAGGTACCATACAAAGATAATGTTTGACTTTTATGTACTGTTTTGTTACCAGACCTCTTACTAAGCACTGGAACAATGACATTTACTGCCGCTCTTACTTTCTTATTTCCATTGACTTTTTCTTCCCCACCTGGTTATTTACCATGTATTTGCCTGCCTACATTGTTAATTTTTCTTTTCTTCTATAAAACCCATACTCCCACTTTTCTATCTTCCAGTAGTTTCTCTCACAAGTCCTGTACATTCATCTTCATTCCATTTAATCACCACTTCCTCTACACATTATCTAAAAATGTTCTACTTCTGCACTGTCTTCCCCATCAACCATTCTTTTCATATGGTGTCCCTGTCATGTCTTCCTTTTCCCAAATCACTACCTACTTGTTTTGTGCTTTTCTATCCTGCTAAGAACAGGAAGCTTAACCTATTTCTCTCTCTCAGGCTGCTATTTTGTTTATTATCTCCATTTCTTTCCTATTTTGTAGCAACTGTCTCAGTCCATGTCTTTTCAGCTTTCTTGCAGTTTATTTCCAAGTTATACGTGCCATCATTCTAGTGAATTCTGAAGCCAACTCCATCCTTTTCTGCTAACAGTCTTCTCACCCTTTCAGTTCCCATGAATTCTCAGGCCTATCTTTTTTTTCTATTTTTCCCCCAAATGTCTGTGTTCCAAGAGACCCTTTGCACTTTGCCTGTCCTCAAAGTTTTCCTGTCCTACTCCCTTCTTTCAATTTTCCCCTTGTTATGCATTCTCCTCTAGTGCAAATTTCATTCCTTTTGTCCATCAATCAAAATTTCATACCTCAGTTCCTGCTGCAAATACTTTTTTTTCCCTTCTATCCTCTCTCCAAATGAGTCTGTTATCTTACTCTCCCTGTCCCTTAGCAAAATGAACTTATGCTTCTAAGCCCTTTCCTACTGACTGTTTCTTTTCACCTTTTTCACCTCTTCTGTAGGCTTATATTAACAGCGCAGTTAAATGTAATGCTAAGTGGCTTCAGTCTGTGCTGTCCTGATGTAAGAAAAAGAGCCACTCAGCTACTATGTACATAAAAGCTTCCAGGGCCAGCTGTCTTTTTCCCTCTCAGAAAGGACAAGGCAGGAAACTGAGATGTTGAGCAGATCTAGTAATAGAGAAAGCAAGCAACTGCACCTTGGCACGCTGACTGCATAGTCCTCTATGAAGTTACTTGTAAGGCCTTTGAAGGATACTGAGGAAGAATGAGAAAGAAATTACGATTTAACTTTTCCCATTCCAAGCACCTAGTGTGTGCATTTTGCTGCCTAAGTACTAGGGGAAAGCTGCCCTGCAGCTGCCCTCCATATTAATAAAAATTGCTTAGATACAACTTCAGTCATTTGCCTGAAAACCTCACCTAAATTGTTTTCTGTGTTGGTTTGAAACTTTGTTTAATCAATTTTTCAACAAGCAAAATCAGTGCAATAATCTCAGCAAACAATAGTTCTTGATTCTTTCTTGCTATATTTGTGTTTGAAAGATAGCTATCTGAAGGAGTTCAACATTGAAAAGGAACTTTTGGTGGTTCTATGAAGCTTATGCGCACGGTTCCATTTCTGATGTATAAATCTTGGACAAAAGCATGTGAAAATGTGTGATGTTATTTCTAATGAGATCAAAAAGTTTATTGGAAAAGGCCATTATCAAGGCTGTAAAGTCAAGCATTCCAAAATTAGGAAATGGTAGAATTAAGGTTGTCTTCCGCACCTTTGTTCAATCGTCTTTGTGAATGCATCATGATATAATCTTTAATTATATGATTAGATACTGTATTTTTCACAGTACCCTGTCTCATTCAGTGCAGGGGACAAGGATGTAGTTGAATAAAGGGATATCTAGCCAATATTTTCTTTATCTTCAGCACTCAATGTGTGTTCTCATGCTTTATATAATACCTAGTTTATATATAATACTTTCATCATTAGACATCATGCTTTACAGAAGAGGTGTGAATGATTATCTCAGTTTCTTTCATATGTTAAATCTTAATTTTGAGTGTTTTACTTCACCATTTGAACAATGTACAGAGTAACCATTTCTTAGGGTTTTATTTTTGAATGAGTAAAATACAGAGTCAAATGTTTCACTGTGATAAACTGTAATACTTTGTTACGATCAGTGTGATCCAGGGAATGACCATTTTGCCATGATTTGACAGACAGTTATTGAGATAAATAAAAAAAGAAATAAAAGAAATAAAATCTTGGGATACATTTCTTGGGCACAGAATCTTCCTTTCATTTGTCTTGCAATCTGTCTATTTTAACAGTGTCTTCATCAAGCTTTCTTATTGTTTCTTTCTCATCTCTAGCCTTTGTATCAGTTCTAATATCTCTTTTTTTGTCTCACCTATCAATACCAGTTTCTATTTATATCCAGTCATAATTCTAGCCTCTAATTTTAACATCTTACACCAAATATCTTTGTTAATCAAGATCCAAACCTCCAGATCAAGACCCAAGTCTTCAGGTATTGGCTCAAAATACTCTATCCATAAGCCGCATACCCAGTTACTTGTCAAGATTTCTCCCTCTAAGGGACTTCAGATGACTTTACCTGACGTTCTTGCCCAAACTGTGTTCTGTCCCTCATCTTTCCTTCTATTTTCAACCACTGGGTCCTGTTCTTGTCTAGCTGGTCCAAATCACTCGGTCCCCCGAGTAACAGTCTCAGTTACTGTCAGCCAAGCATTTCTCATTACTAGCTGCCTTTTACAGTGTCTTCCAGTGTCCTGGTTTCTGTGTTTCTATCTATGTGTTTAACCAGCCTCAGTCATCCCCTCTAGTCACATTTTCTGTCTTTATTTCCAACTCCAACTGCATCAGACTTCTTGTCCTAATTTCTTAAAAAATTAAGTTTTATGTGAGTTTATGTTTGTAGACTTAGAGAAGATTACTGTTGGCTTCTAATCATAAATAGGACACATTTTCCAGTACTCTCAAATTAACTAATGATTTTTTAAAAATAGTTTTCGATAGCCTCAAATCACAGGACATCTATTTCTTTTCTGGGGACATCAGTTCTCTTTGCAGCACATTTAACTAAAATGCCTTTCCTTAGTCTTTCCTTCATTTATTTTGCCCATGATATTGACTGTGATGACCAGCATCATGTCCATTTCTTTTATCCATCACCCTTCTGTAGAATCCCTTCAATAATTGAATCTTTCTCCCAGGGCTTCTGTCTCCTATCTTTGCATTTCTGTCTGTTCCTCTCTGTGTCCCCCTTCCTCTTAATCAAAAGCAATTCTATTTGCTCCCATAGGTCCTCAAAGACGAGGTCATCCATCTGTATAATGCCATGTAAGCCCATGGTCATATATTCTCTACAGTATTAATTGATTAAATCCAGGAAAAGAAAAGCACCTGATTCCTCCTACATTTTACAAAGTTTTTTCTTGCCTTTTTTTCTCATTAAATGTCTTAGAAATGTTAAATAAAGATATATCAACTTGTAAATTCTGCATTTTTATTCAATTTACATTTGTTCATCAGTTATTCCACTTTTATTGCTGCTTAGTAAGTACTATGGATTTGTTGTTACTCATTTATTATTGTGTGGTACTTCTAGCAGAAAGGTGCTTATGTTTAGTACAGAGTCAGGATTCTCAAATGGTTTTGTTAGGTCATTTTCAGAATGAAAATACATTTTCACTTTTCCAAGTGACATGTCTTCTTCTCTGCTGACCCATTTCAACACTGTTTCAGCTGCCCTTGTATTGTTGCTTTCCCATTTCCCTTATACCTCTGTTTGAACACCCACCCCACCCCCCTCACCTCCCACCAAATATTGTTTCTGAATATCCTAAATCCTTCTTATTATGACACTTCTTTGACCTTTGAGGCGATGTGTGTGTGTGTGATCTGGAGCTACGTGTCTGCTGGTTGACCAGGTGGCTGACTAGGAGATACATGCATTCTGAGGGATCAGTGACAAGCTAGGAGATACGCATTTTCTGCTGGACATCTTGTTGCTGCCTCTTGGCAGCTGGGCAAATCAAACAGTACATGATGCTTCTCAGCAGCTGATGGGCCAAACAAATGGTTTTTCAAGCTGCAAGAGACCCACGGCCCACCTGTTGTGCAGGCCTGCTATAAAGGTTGAACATTTCAGCAGGGAAAAGAAGTCAGGAGCTGGAAACAAAGCTGTCAGAAGCCTGGAAGGCAAAGAGATTTTTTTTTCTAGATATATTGAATAACTGCCCAAGGAAACATCTGCTACTTAGCTAGGCTGCTTATGGAAACAAACAGCTGACTATTCTAGATCCACAGAAATATAAAAAACATTCTGTGAAACAGCAATGACAAAACAGTGGGCTACTTTTTCTTTAAAAATGAAGTTTTCTGTGAATTTTAGGCCACTTGGCTTGTTATTCGATTAGGCAAGATTTTTTTAAAAAAGGAAAAAAAAGCAAAATCCTAATATTTTCCATTTAATTTGTCAAGAAAAAGTCTTTTTTCCAGCTTAGAAGTCATCAAACAGCAAGAAGGTCTGTCTATGTGAAACACTGTGTCATGTGAGTGTGTGACTTCTAGCAATCTGATGGATAGATTTTGCATTTTTCTTTTTTTCTGTCTGATTATCAGGTTTCTTCCCTAAGTTTTCTATTCTTTGGAATAGAAAGTTCAGTAAGACAACTAGTTTCAGTCTCTACAGTTTTGATTAACTGCAGAGGTAAGACGGGACTGTTTTTGTAAAGTGTTTGCCCTCCTTAGGGTTCCTCAAGCACCTCTAGGTAAGAGTAGTGATCTGAGATATGAAATGGGAAAAAGACAACAGAATGGAGCAAAGCTGTTGTTGTGATCCACGAGGGAGTCATGTCTGCTGTCTTGTTATTGATCCTTCCCTGCATGCCAGAGATTGTCAAACAAATTGATGCATTGGTGAAAGCGTATGCACATGCACTGTTCAATTTTAGAAGCTGAAGGTTAGTGTGTTTTATGCACTGCTTCCCTCTTTTGTCTTTCTTTTGCTCGAAAAAAATTATATCAGATCTAGTGGTGATGCTAAAGAGGGTGTTAGAAGTTTAGTGTCTAACCCTCAGTCACATTTAGTGGAGCTGCTTTACTAACCCTCTTCAGTTAGTCCACCCGATTCTGTTTTATTTTTGCTCAGTCTTTTGAAAATATTTGCTGGTTAAACACAGCTTCTATTTACAGTTGCACATAATGCTTCATTTTCTCTCTGATTAGTGCCTTAAACTTGAGCTGCTTTTTGACTGCAGTGTGTAACGCCTTGTATTAATATCAGGGTCATGCACTTATTATTCATCTGTACAGTGCTATGCACTTCAATGAAATTATATACATAATAATAAATAACAACATTAATCTGTGTGCACCACCTTGAATTTCATTACTGTTGCAGAAGGTATATCTCTGAAAATGCTGTCTCTAATTTTTATACATTTTAGAAAGAGCTGGGCTCTCTCCTTGTGCACTAATTTAAATATTTTATTTCCCCTAAGAAGAATGAGCTTTGCTAGCTTGACCCACTCACAAGTTTTAAAGACATTTGTTTTACTGATTTTTTTGGCTTGGCAGACAATCCAGTGTAGTTCAGATTCTAAACCTAGATTGTGCATTAGACATTTATGACATTTCTTGCTAGTTTGCCTGTCTTTTACTGTTGAAATCTGAATACTCAATGAGGAAACACAGACTAAAGATTTATTTTCCTTCATATTTTCTTGACCATGAATAAGTACTGAAACTATCTTACAATGTGTGGAAACCAATCAGTAATAAGTATGTTCCCTATCCCTCTGCCCAGGAGTCCAGCACTTTGGCAGGTTTTCAACCCAAGCTAATCAATTAAAGACAACATTGATTAACTTAAACAGAAGGTGGTATTGATTGCAGGCAGTAACCTATAAATAGCCAATTGTTTCATAGTGTTCATAGGTCATTGTTAGCTACACCTTTAAACTTTAAGGTACATAATCCTGTTATCTATCACCCAAAAAGCAAAAGAAGGTGACAGAGTTAATAAACAATTACATATATGTTGCAAAACATGTTTATAGCACCCCCTCATTCAATACTTTTACATAAACTTTTTCACATTTTCTTTGAAATTACTATCTGTTGCAATTTACTTCTCATTATATAGCTGTATACATATGAAGCTTCTGGAAATCAAATATGTTCATGGCTTTTCTACTGAGATAAATGATTAATCAATCAGAGGCTTTCTTCCAACATGGTACTTTAGTGCACTTTTAAAGCAACTATGTGTAAAATTAATGACTAAGCATGAACAGAGTCAAGTGGGAAAATTCAGGACAGTAAGAATATTAAATAAAACACATTTTGCACCAAAGAGGCTATTAAGACTTTATGTAGAATTGTTTTGACTTGTCTTATTTTTGTTCATCTCTTACTTCCTTCCTCCTCCATGTTCATATTATTCAAAGAAGGAAGGATAAGATGAATTAATTCTTCCCTAACAGACTTTCGAAGTCACCCCAGCTGTCTTGCCCCCTGGGAAAGACAGGCACTGCAACCCACCATCCTACCTATTCATGTTTCCCATAAATACTCTGCTCCCTTCATCTTCTTCCTCAGAAGGTAACTGAAACCTGGACAGGCTGGTAAAACACACGTTTCCAGCATAGTCTCATCAGCTGAAAAACAAATCATTTTTTCACTTCTAGAGAAAGAACTAAAAGACCGTTTTTTAAACCAGGATGAACATTTGATTAAAACAACATCATCATTCCAGTGATATGGTGTTTCTATAGCCTATCATGAAGTAGATATGAACAAAGAGTATTTCTAGTTCATTCACAGTTGAATGTGCCTCTTCAGGTTGGTTGAGGAGCTACATTTGCTGACTGTAAGCTGTTTATCAGTGTTTGCCTCTACTCTGTGTAGAGAGCTGTCCCTTTTTCTCTATTCTTTTTTTTTTCCCTCAGCCACATTTTCTACTTCTTAAGCAAGCGCTGGAAAGTGGCATCATATCAGCTGTAATGCGTGTCATAAAGAAGATTGTTTCTTGACGTTTGGTTTTTAAGCTACTATAGAGATTAAGAAATGCCTGATGTTTATCATCCCCTTATAAAGGAATTTCATCTGTCAGTATTGGTGTTGCATTCTTCTATGAGATCATTAAAACTCCACTGCAAACAGACCTCAAAATATTTAATGGTTTGAGATTTCTCTAATAGTTGCTTCCCTTGTTGTGACTTGTCATGTGAAGCATGAGGGAGACAACTCTTATGCCAAAATAACAGTAATAATTTTTCAGTTCTGCTAAAAGTACCGTGCTTTAGAGAATTACTAGTACAAACTAGTAGCTGGTAAGTTACTTTCTCCACTTAACACACATAGGAGGAAATCTACCGGACAAGGAGATCTACATATCCTTCCGGAAAGGTACTGCACCTTGGGTAGGTAAAAAGAAATACCAAATCCAGATTAGATTTCAAATCTTGAATTTCAAATTTAAACATTTCAAAGAAAGGAGGTTTTCAGAGAGATGTTAAGATAGTCTTATCTTAACATTAATCCTTACACTATTTAAAAAGTGGCTTGGTTGTTTACAAGTAGATGACCATTTGAGATGCTCCAGGCTATCTGAGACATCTGGACAGACTATTCAATGCATTTTTATTATGAGGTAATCCCATTTTACACCAGCAGTGGTGCAATAGTATTCATTAAATATTTTAATATGAACATCCCTACTTATATCCCCTAACATGTTCCTGATTTTGCCATCCCCGTTCATGACCAAGGTAAACAAAAATTAGTAAAGGAAATATAGGCAAATAGTATAATTTCCCTTAAAGCTTTACACAAATATTTTTCGGGATGAGATGATGACTTTGAGATGTTAGTGACTGTGATGGTAAATGACTTTGATTTATGAGGGAAGTTATGTGAACCCAAATGCCTGATCACATTCCTGATTCAGGTAGCATTCCTGATCTCAGGTCTTGCTGTGAGACTCACTTACAGATACAGATTTCAAGTCTGAAGGATTGTAGTGAGTTACTCTGGTGAAAGTTATGTGAGAGTCTTAATAGGGAAAAAACCTAAGAGGGCGCTTATTTGGAAGCATCATTCCAATTTGAAGCATTTTGATAATGAGTAAAGCACAAGATGAAGGGTAAGGCAAAACCTTTCATGTACTGTGTTTCCAGTAAAAAGGGAAGAACCAGTGAAGGAATTAAAAAGGAGTGACAATTCAAAGAGGCAGACCAGGAAAATATTTTTGCCATATGTATTTGTTTATACAACTTAGACAGAAGTAAGCTTTCGTAGGTAAGATAGGAGGATAATTTGCATATGAATTTACAGCTAGATAGAGAGGTAAGAAGATGAGGGGCAGAGAATTTTTACGAAAAGAAATTTAGACACTATGTTGTAATGAAAAGTCAAAAGTAACAAACAGACAGGATACCTTGATTTTGAACTTCACTGACAGACAAGATGAAAAGAGCAGTTCATAGTGACTAAGAGTAGTAGTAGCGGGGAAGAGAAAGAGGAATCTGAAGAGATGAATGATTAACAAATGGCTCTGTTTTCCCAACCCAAGATTGTCACAGCAGCTAAATATTCAGACGGAGAAACAAAAAAAAGCAGGCTGAGGTTTTAGTTTGGACAAAAGGGAATAGACCTGGGGTACAAAGGGCTACGTCAATTGTCAACATGGATATGGCAGCTGAGTTTCTGGTTTTGGATTAGACTACTCGGATATAAACCATGGAGAGGGAGACAATGGGAGGAAGATCGTAGCCTTGAGAAACTAAAACAGCAAGTTGAGGGAGAAGCGAAAAAGATCAAACTGTGAAAGAAATTAGCCATGTAGATGGAAAATAAGAAGATCCTAACAAAGGCAGAACAGTATTTGAATACCAAAAACCTTTTATCAAAGGCTAGTCTAGAAAATTTGAGGAGGTAAGGTATGGGGTGCTATTTCTAAGATTTGTCTAGAAAGAAATCATTAAAGACAATTAATGTAATGCAACAATTAATAAACATTTGCACAAAAAAAAAAGCTGACTAGCAACACAATGGTTGGTCAAAGAAGAAGGTAGTTTCCAGTATTATGCAAGTATTATAGTCATTTGACCATGTGTTTAACTGACACATGCTTACCAAATTAAGAACATGAAAGTATTATATCCATGTTGTTAAAGAAAAAATGGCTATTAAAAGAGTAGGGAAGTTTCATAGGTTTTAACTTCAGATTAAAGTCCTTCATTACATTTTCCTTTATCAACAATTTCCCTGAAGACAGGATTCTGTTTATACAGAATTATTACAATGTGAGTTCTAGAAATTTTCTTGGACATTTTTGCTAAACCTCTGTGCTAATTGCACTTGAGAATTTTCTTAATGGTAGTAATCATCTACCAAAAAAAATGTCAAGCTGGGCATGGCTTCATTTGCTCTCCCCTTGCTTTATTAAAATGGAAAATCTCTGTAGATTTGCCACCTAGGTGAAAGAAGACATATATTAAATCAAGTCACTGTACTCTAATATCTGATTCCAGATAGAATGTATGTACACAGCAAAACTTTTGCAGGGAGGTGACTTCAGCTGGAACTTGGTAAACAGCTGGAAGGCATATGACCTACAGGGAGAAAAAAAGAGTTTAACATTTTGAAGGAGCCACATAATATTGTATTACCTTTAATTCTGCAACAAGCTGAGAAATTCAGAATGTAGGTGAACAAATGTTCTTAGTAACCTGTTTTTTGTGAAGAGTTCCAGCTAGTGATCTTTACTACTTGTAGAAAACCTGGTTTGTGCTGGTATAAGTGTTAAGAATGAGAGCAACTGAAAATCTACCTCTATATACTTCATCAAATGTGTGCATGTGTATTCATGTTATGGAAAAAGAAAACTTCTTTCGCATCATCAGATTTGGAGAGGATATCATAAACTCTTTTGATAGACCAATCTTTTGCTATAGCAGCTTAAACTACAGAATCAACATATACCTTGTATATTGCATATCATAAAGTATGATTTAAATGAACAATATTGAAATCAAAGTTCCAATTTAGGAACTTGAGTGTATTGTTGTGAAAAGCCCAGTCACTTATATTTATAGCTTTGTATTTTCATGGGAAGAAAACAATCTAGAAACCTAGGGTTCCCTCATGCTTTATGCAAGTCCAGTAGGTTTTAGATAACAGGATCAGGTCCACAATTTGCTTTTCTTAAAACCTACAGTAAAAAATAAAAATAAATGCCAGCACCATGCAAACTACAAAGGTGAAAAAATGCTGTATCTTGCATTTTTCTACCTCCTGTGGCTAGGGACAGAATGCAGACATGCCACAATAATGTTTTTTATTTCTACTGTTCAAACCATATTAATGAGAACATCATTTTGGAGAACTAATTATTTCTATTTGTCTTGTGTCACACTTTCTAATTCCCCTATATTAGCACAGCCAAAGCAAATTAATTGCTTTTCCAGCAGTTGAACCTTGTCCAAGAATGAGCTCACATTCCCTTCCAGTTTTGCAGTTTCTAGGAGTGCATTGTGTCAAAAATTTCTCTTGATACTAAACATAGCCCAGAGAATATCTTTACAGATTTCTTTTGCTGCTCACTTGATGAAATTTATAAGTTTAAGTGACCCACTAGGAAAGATAAAGTTCTTAGCTGCAAGATTATACATCAAAACAGTTAAAGTGAAATTAAAATTAAATGAATGAATCTCACTGAAGCAAAAAAAGCAGTAATTAATGGTTCCCTTAATTGTCTTCATAAAATATTTGCATGGGTCTAATTTGCATAATTTGCATGTATTAATTAATCTTTCAAAGGAATTTTGTGCTGAGAGAAGCCAAAAAATCTCTTTGTTTTATTTAACATCTAATGAAATATTTATCTTCGTTAATGAACTTCTCATCTTCATTAAAATAAAAATTGCACAAGTTTGTATGTTTTAAATGTTTTTATAATTGAAGTATACAAAAAAATTGCTTCAGACCTACAGTATCTGAAAAACAAACACATTATTGAACATTCTGTGTCATTTTGACTACAGCAACATTTAAAATTTGAGAAACCCTCTCCCAAAAGTTTTCAAGGGGTTTTAAATGACTTCAATTTCATGCTAATTGATGATATTTAATTTTTTTTTAATTTTGCAAATAGGGATGAGAAGGTAAACATTTTTGTATTTTTTATTATTATCAACCTGTGATACATAACAGCTTTTACAGAACGCATACTATGTTTAAAAAAAGAGAATAACATCACAGGTTAAAATTTAAAATACTGCAGGAGTTTGCACAGTATATGGGGCTAGTTTATACTCTCCTAGACTAACAGCTGAGGAAAAAACAGTTTGTGAGTTACTGCCTGACATTTAATGATTGAACCTGGAGTAAGACTGATGACAGTAGCAGTTACAAAGGACCCTAGTGGCAGAGGACCTAGTTAAATGACAGGTTGTGGTGATCAGCAGCTTTGAGACAGTATCCAAAATAGCTAGATGTACAGAAAGAGAATATGCAGTGCAAAAAAAAAAAAAAAAAAAAAAAAATCAATATTAAAGTTTGGTGTAAAATTTGAGTACGGAAGTGTGAGAAGATGAAAAGAAATGAAGTACTTTGTGGAAAGCTATTTCTGTAAAAAAGAATAGGTGTAAGAGGACGATGATTAGTTTTTCGGGGACAAAGGTGAAGGCTATTACTTAAAAAGGGGACCACCTAGAATCCCAAGGTAATGTATCAGCTGCTTAATATTGTTGGAAATACTGCCTGTGAAGAAAGAATAGCAAAGTATGGTTAAAATAAAATAGCTTCTATACAGAATGTTAACACTGTACATAGTAAGATTTGTGAAATGAAGTTTCATTGTTTTCAAGGATAAGTACAATATTATTGGAATAATAAAAGTATACTTGAAATAGTGAAATGATTGGGGATTTAGAATATAAAGAAACTATATTTGCACACTGAAACAGTGCGATGGGATTTGTACTCATTTTCAATACGCTTGTATATGCTTAAATCCTCGCACAAGGAGTTTATAAACACATTAATATGTTTGAATTCATTTTAGACATGGAATACTTTAGAAAGCCAGCCCTGCAGAGACAGAAAAGTAGGAGCTGTTTAAGAGTACTTTAAGATTCAGCACTCTTTGTATAAAAGAAACAGATTTAAGCTATCGACATTGTGTAGAGTCATATATTCTTCACTACATTATCCTATAATTTTTTCAACTGATAATATATAGTGGAACTTTGCTGATACCATAATGGCAGTATAGATATTGCTGTGTATTATGGAGGTGTGGAACTTGTGGAATAGCTGCTGAGGCAATGTAATTATCCATAAAATATCTAAACAATATCAGTGGGAGGGATATGTTTCACTTCACACATTTGTGGGGTAGATGTCTTTATCTGAGCTATTTGGCTGGACTCCTATTAAAGTCAATAAAGAGTAATAGACACATCTCTGCCTTTGAAGAAAATGAATAATACCTTCCAAGCTTCTTCATTGATTATAAAGGGAGTCTACAGAAGTGGCTCAGATGCAGCTATCTACAGTGCAGGTGCCTGAAGTTACTGTGATGAATCTCATCTGTTGTGTATTATCCTTTTTGCTTGCCTCACAATTCCAACATCACTTGTGACAGTAAACACACTACAAGCAGCTGCATTTCAGTCACTTCTTGTAACTACTGATGTTGGCAATGAGTAACTGTACATCACTTCTGGAAAAATATCCATGCCTGACAATTCCTTTTCTGCTTGGTGAAATTCTGTAGTGTTTTCATATTGTGCAGTTCTGAAAGTTGCGTGGCCCTCAAATGTAGAAAGGATAACTTGAATTCTGCATGAGTCCTGAAGCTTTGCAGCATTTATTTTAATTGAACGCTACCATGTGAGGTGCAAGGCATGAAACAAGCCTGAAGAAGCATTCCAAAATCTCTGAAATAAGTACAAAAGTGGACACAAATAGAGAGGCATAAAAAGAGGTAGATGAAGTATCACAGAACTCCAGAAGGGAAAATGGTATCGTTTTACTAATATTGTTATATTATATTATTGTAACTGTATTTCTACATCATTACTACTTTTCAATGGAGAGCTAGCAAATGTTTCTCCATTGCATTTTTGCTTGCATTGTAGTTTTGCTTGGTTGGAATTAGCCAGATGAAGGATAGAAGTCTACAATGTAGACATCTACACACTCGACCTTTTTTCTGAAGGGAGTGGAAAAAAAAGTCTACAATACAGTTCGTTACTTCATAAAGTTGGTACCTATATTTCTCCTTTGTCTATGAAAGGAGCATAAGGAGAGTACCCCGCTGCAAACAAATTTAGTAAACTCAGTCACATTCCAAAAGGGCTGAATTCAGTTTCTGGAGGTGAGAAAGTAATATTTTTCATTGTTTGTTTGGGTTTTTTTTTTCTTGTTTATGGATATTATTTTTTTTCCATGCCATAAATCAGTTTTATAGCTGGGGTTGTAATTTTACTCCAAGATAGTCTAATTGCAAAGTAGAAATGTAGCATGTGGCACAGTCACAAGAATTATATGCTGAGAAGTCACTGTCTTTGCTTATTTCACATTTTGCAGCAAACCAAGTATTAAGTGGATAATATCAATCTCACAATTAAAATGATAGCGCTTGTTTGGGTTGCTTATATGCTTTAGGTCTGATGTTTAGCTATTGAATTCTGTGGTAAATGAATACCTCATTTTGCATGCTTCAGTGCATTTTCAACCAATGCCTTAAGCCAGAACCAAATCTTTATGCAGTCTTTATCTACTGATTTCTTGATGGCAGCACCGATGCTTTGGTATCTCACAAGGGTGTTGTGAAACTTAATTAATGTTTGTAAAGTATTCTGGATCTTGGATGAAAGGCACAATAGACATTCAGTTACATTATTAACTTCTGCTTTTATATTGTCTTTGGTGACTGATCAGAATCCCAGGCATTAAAAAGTGACAGCGAGTTGATGCAAGATACAGCAATTTACAACTATTATCAACTAATTACAGTTACTTTCGAATCTAGAGCAGGGAAATAGTTGGGAAATTGTTTTATGAAATTTAGTAAGAAAATACTTGATAACCATAATTTTGTGTAAAGGCAGCCTGCCTGGATTTTCATATGAGAAAAATTTAATAGACTGACTGACTTCAATTATTTTGTGTTAGATCAAAAGTGGTATAATACTGAGTGGCAGCATTTGGTGTAATAGGTCACAGTCTCTATAATATAATCCTAAACTGACTGTGGGATTAGAAGTCCTGTTAAAAAGAATAACAGTTCAACATTCACTTAACGTATTCAAGAGGCAAACAAGAGTTAAATTTAAAATGTAAATAAAATTGTATGGTGAGATTGTATCAGCCACGCAGCCCTTTGAACAGTGTTAAGAGTGGAGAAGGTAACAACCTTCCTAAAATATCACTGCAGCTCAGTTGCTCTATTACTCTTACGTCAGTTTAAAAAAAAAAAGAAAAAAAGAAAATGAAAAAAAAGAAAAAGAAAAAAGATACCCTTTCCATTAATAAGGCTATATTAATTTAAACTATCTGAGGGTCTGATGCTTTAATTTTAAAGTGGCCAAATGTTTTAGGTTTTGCCCTTTCTCTCTTTGCCAATATGATGAAAAAAAGACAAAACATTTTTAAGTCCTTCAGAAATAGGAAATATTTATAGTATTTTATTTTAAGATAAACACATTTTTAATATGTCTGTAATATTTGTATAAATGCTTCATTGTAAACCAGAAAAACAACCTATTACTATGCCAAATCTATTTTAATTCTAAAAATAACTTTTTCTAGCAACGGTTATTTTTATATTGATATAATTAAGAATAATAACAGAAAATAATTTAGTCTTTATATAATTCAAGCATTCAGCTTTCCCATGATTTTGATTTGGAACTTGACCCATGTCTGTTAGTATCTCAAGTTCCTATGAAAGAAAAAAAAAGAAAAAGAAATAAATCAACTAAGAGAAGTAAGTATAATGAAAGTGGAACTAAAATTAACACATTTGGAAGGAGTACTTAGCCAGCATCACGTTACATCTATAGCTAAAATTTGCTGTCAGCATATATCTATAATAAGTATTCTTCCAGTGAACTGCCAGCTGGCTTGTAAAGAGGAAAAGCTATTCTATAGAATAGACTTCTAGCTTTAAAAAGAAATCTTTAGCTTTTCAACCCTTCACAGGAAGTATTTTCGTCATTGTAAGGTTCCATAACACCTGAAGGACATCCTGGGAGACAGCAGCATATATAATGATAATGTGATGTCATTTTGTTTTTCCTAGTTGAGAAACACAAAGTGTGTATCAGTAATGGTAAAAGGAACATTTTTTCTATTATATTCTTGTCAGCCTTATTTTTTCAAAGTGATGCAGCCTCTAATAGCTTAGGAAAAGCAGCAATAGCATAATAGTGCGTTTTGTCATAGACGTTAGAAAGAATGGATCACAAAGTGCTACAGCTGGCCTTGGAAACAAAGCGTTATGAAGTCAGGACCAAAAAATTCAGAGTGCTGGTTTATGTGCATGAAATTAGAATAGAGATTGTTAAAAATATACAATGCTATATTAGATAATTCAAGTTTTGACTTGTTTATTTAGACTCTTAGTTGATTCTGCAGATTTTCCCTGTGACAAACTGTCAGTGCAACCCTTGCATTAAAAGACATGTATTTTTCATGATATTGTTTCTTACTGCAATATGCTGGCTACGAGTCCTTTCAAGTAATCAAGCTATATTGAATACAAACATAAAATAAAAAGCAGCAATAATTTGCTCTCATTTTTAGCTTTACACTCTGACTCAAAGATATACACTCATAGCCATTGAAGAGAGCACAGTATGTTTGCACATTGATGAATTGAACATAAAAATATTGTGGTTGGATCAGACTCTTTGGCTTCACTGGAAATATTGGAAGCATCATAAAAGTGGTGTAATTGACTGCAGGATCAGTTCCATTCTCAACTTTATCATCAAATTTGTTATGACAATCACAGTTACTATTGCAGCAATAACTATGCCATCCTAAGCAATCTGGTTCCCAATGCTAAAATATTGAAATGATAAAATACTATTGAAACTTGCAAAAGTTCTATTCCAATTCCAAATGGGCAATAGTTCCAGAGCTTGATCTTAAACATTCCATCCACAATAAAGTCCTAGCTTTAGGAATTAACAACCTTGAGCATGTGTAACCAACATCCTAAGCACTGTTCCAAGAGAAGTCCTGCAAATGACTTGTATAATTTGTATGAAAGTGCCGTTAATAGGTTGCTACTGAGAATAAACACTGCAATTGGAAAGCTAGGAAAAAAAAAAAAAAGGAAAAAGAGAAAAAACAACCATGAAGTAACATTTTTCATTTCCTCTGTCTTGGCGTAATCACACTTCCAAGCAAGAAAATTTTACAGTTCAGATATTTCGCACAGTTAGTTCATTTCTTCTGACTCCAAGGTAGTCACTGAATCCCAGAGTCACTGGATAAGACTGCTCTGTGGTTTAATTTAGCCATTCTCTTTTCTCTTGCTTACTTTTTGATGATGGACCATGGTGCTAAGTTCTCTCTGGGAAAGCATGCTGCTTCCATATGGTCTGGGATTTCTGTAGTGGGGTGCATCCAGGACACAGTCTGTCATGACATGCTGTTTTTTCTGAGGAATCTCTATTGGCAAAGGCACAGAGTGGTGCCAAATTCAAACCACCTGGCCCTAAGGCTAATTGAGTTTTTCCTGGGAGGGTAGAATAATAATTTTGAAGTACCTATGTGAAATTATGTTACCACTGAGAGGGAACAGGAAAGGTTGGCTTGTCACCACAATATTTAAATATATCTATGAAGATATGCCCAAGATGGAAGTTTACAGTCAGTCAGGGAAACTAACTGAATTATGAACTGAAAAACAATCTACCCGGATCAGCATTAGCACTTGTCACAGAAACAAAGTTCCCTTGTAATTTAACATGCTAGTATTTTTCATTCTTTATAAGAACAACAGCATTTTGCTTAAGTACTGCTTAATAGCTAACTACTGGGTTAAACCCCATATACATCTTTCAGCTTGAAGTCTTCCTCAGATTTAACATGAGCTGTTTTTTTTCATTTTTTTCACTTGTGTCACTCATGCTAAGCCCCGGGAAGTTCATTAAGGTCTATTCATATTTCTGTGTGGTAGTATGGATTATGTGTGACTTCAGTTCATTGCTGATTTCTTAGGGCATGACTTCTGGTTTGGTTTCTGTCACCTTGACTCTTGTTCTGGAGCTGACTGCTTGGTGCCATTGTCTTCCATAAGCTTGCTTTCATACAAAATACCCAAAAGCAGCAAGCTTATATTGCATGTGTTTTGACATCCCATGCATCCTTAGTAGATTTTCCATAAGCTTGTCACTGCACCATCTATCTGTTTTACAGCCTCATTCCTTCCTGTTCTGCAAGTGCCTATTTCTTCATGTTTTGCACTGGGTTGTTACTCTGTTTTAGCATGCAGATGAGAACAAGGGTGGTTTGGTATTAAAGAAAAATGTGGTGTTAATGTGATATTGATATTAGAATAGTATTCCACACAACCCAGACTTGATGTATGCAGGGTAATGTAAGTAGTAAAGCTAAACGCTTTCTTTAAATGGCCTCTATTTTCCAGTAACCTTTGCAGCATTGGAAATGATATCTCAGTAAGTGGGATTAAAGAAAAGCCATATCATACTCTTGTATTAATTGTGAGGTTTAAGTCTAATCTGAAAATGGCAAAACACTAGCCAGCCTTTCAGTTATTGGGGTATTGCATCAAATGAAAGTTACTTGTTTAGAAAAAAAAGTAGCTTGTAGAGAAGAGCAAGGTAGGTTTGTGATTCTGGGAATCAGAAGAGGTGCTCTGTGTGGGAGTACATCTTAGATAAGTCTTTTCTTGTGTTTTAAAAAGTAGTCTGGGCTAATGCTCTAGGAAAGATAATATTTTAGAAGAGCTCTTCATCATAAACAGTTTGTATATGCTGCAGGAAACAAACATTGCACTATTTGGGGATGGAAACAATAGATTGCTAGTGCTAACCATGGCCAAAATGATTCCTAGTAGAAGAATCATGATCCATGTTACATTTTCCAGAGTTTTATAAAAGATCTTTATTAATCCACACTTCGTTGTGTGATCTGTAATTGTAAACCCATGTATCATGCTAATGCTATTGGCTTCTAGTTCAGGGATCAAAGGAGTCTGGGTGTGTGTTTCCGTATGTGTGTGTATGGAGGGTAGTTTCTGAGAACTACTAACGTGTATGTGATTTTGCATAGATATTTTCTGTAATTTCATCTCAACTCAGAAGCAAAAACTGCTGAAAGCTCCAACAAACACTGTTCTGTTGTATTTTATTCAGATTTCGGTTTATGATCATTTTTTCCTCTCCAGAGAGGAAAAATTTATTTTTTTAAGTCTGTCTGAAGATTAATTTAATGATTGATATTTTGTATTTACGATTACTTTGGTGACGATGTTTACAGTAAAAAGTGATCATTTGAGCAAAGCACTTAAAAAAGAGGCAAAATTGAGAAGTGGAAAGAAGAGCAATCAGACTGAAAAGATGAATAGTAATTTCTTATTTCATCAAGACTTTACAAGATAAAAAAGAAAGTGTCAGGCAGAAACCACATTCCAATATTTAGATCTCAACTCTTTCTCAATACTATCAGATCCAAGATTGCTTGTTGATTAGCTTGATAAAAAGGTAGTAAAAAAAAGTTGTTTGTGTTTTTGAAAATCCGATCGCAAATAAAGCACACGGTTTTGCAGAATTTAAAACTGTTTAATGCAGGACAGATTGTTCAGCACAAGAATTATCCACACTGTGTTACAAACAGCACTGAACACAATGAGCTGTGGAAGCTGACAAGCTCATTGGTTTAGCTGTGACTTCATCCTTTAATAACTTTTCCACATGATTCTTCAGTTGAAGGTGTTTCGTTTCGTTTCTTCTCTGTTGAGGTTTTTTATTATTTTATTTTTTTTATCAACAGAAGAGACGCAATACAATGCCTTAGTGACTCAGGTTCAGTGCTTGTAAGTAATCAGGCCTGTTGTCTTTTTTGGGATATGTTTTTGTTCTGTTTATACAAATAGAAAAAGGGTTGCTAAGTTCATAAGGCGACAGTTAAAGACTGTGCTTTTTTTAATCTATTTCTTTCAAAGAATTTCTCACCTTGCCAGTTCAATCTTTTCAGTGCTCAAAATGGCAAGCTCTGTGTGTTCTATATGATCTTTAAATAATAGAAACTGACGTATTCAGGTAGTCCTTTGCTTTATTACTTTACTAAAGACCAGATTGCTGACCTTTAGCTTGCTCCCACAGTATTCAGTGATATAATGAAAACATATATTCATGATTAAAACACATGGTAAAATTACTGAAAGAAGATCCTGTCAGTTCAATGGTTAAAATAACTGTAAAACTGGTGTTTAGCCACTCTTTTTTATATATCCATGTTTTAGTTTTATGCCTGTAGAATTAAAATCCCCAAATTATAAATTATTATTTTAAAAAGAAAGACATGAACATCTCAGTATCCTTTATTTGCACTATTAACACAAATATATTTGTACATGAATGTTAAGTAGAGAAATGAAAGGTGTATGATTAATAACAATATGCAAATTTGAAACTAATTTATTGGTGTTATACAAAGGGCAAACTAGGATAGTGTTTGGCCAAATATGTTTACATACTTCATATTTGCATGAGTTTATTGAACATGCAGTGTGAAATCACCCATCTTTGCATAAAAACTGGATAAGCACATTTTTTAAAGAACAAATTGCTCAAATTTCAAAGCCTCGACAGTTGAGCCTGCTTTCCTACATCTGCTGTACTCTGCTCTAATTCTGCTTGGGAAGAGGACAGTGGATCCATCTGTGTTCCCCAATACATGAGCTACTTTTGCTATCGGTAACAATGTCAGCATGGTATAGATCCCGCTGTCCTTCCTTTTCAGTGTTCTGATTAACCTCATAAACCAGGAGGAGTCTTTTCCCCTCACGACATACTGTTTTGCAGTTGTAAGGAAAGTTATGGAAAGTTATGTTCCGTTGATTTCATGTCTGCATTATACAAAGGCAGGGTTTTATGTTTTCAGTTGCAGTCTGCAAACTCTGAAAAAGAATCGACCTCATGATTTTCCCATGACTAGAAAGTTAGACTCCCATCTGTATCTTCCTGCTTTGGTGGAAAATAAATCCTCTTTTGTCTTGATTTTGAATAAAATATATGAAGAGTATACAAAAATAGATTTCATCCTTAATTAGCTACTTCCTTTAAGTTTTTCGAAGAAAGGTTACAATTTGACTAAGATCCCTTCCATCTGTCACAATATGCTTGCTTTTATTTTGACTTCCTGTTGCTGTCTTATCAAATATCACATGAATCATTACCATTTGTTTGCCATCCCTTTCTTTTGTTTTGTTTCTCTTCCTCCAAATGATTAAAACATCAGGTTGAATGAAAGGTTAGAAGTACACTGTGATTCACATTTGCCCCATCTTATTAAAACAAATAAACCAACCAGTTATATAATTTAAATGTACTTGAGCTATGGCTTGCTGATGCTTTTATCAGCTCTGGGCTGAAGAGGTTGTGTGCATTCGGGCATGCACGTACAACTGTTCTTTGAAAGGGACAAACCTCATTAGATTACAGGTGCCTGGAAATAACTTCTGAGAAAATAGCTGCCATTTTCAATAAAGCTACTTCCTAACAGGAAACACAACTTATTATGGTCTTTAGCACAAATGAGCAGCTTTTATTTTATTTAGATAAAAGTACCCCTATTTAATGTCACAAATGTTTTATTTCTTTTAACCTGTTGGACTGAGGGTGAATTGTAATATTTTTCCCTCTAATATTCCAGCTTATAAAATGTTGAAGAAAAGAGCTGTAATGATTCTGAAGTTAGAAAATATGTGTTATACTAACTTAAAAGTTATTTCATTTACTTACCACACCATCTTTTCCTAGAGTCATAGAACGGTTTGGGTTGGAAGGAACCTTTAAATGCGTCATCTAGTCCAATACTCCCTGCAATGAGCAGGGACATCTTCAACTAGATCAGGTTGCTCAGAGTAACGTCCAACCTGACCTTGAATGTTTCCTGGGATGGCGCATCTCTTACCTCACAGTTTTAGTGTGTCAGCACCCTCATTGTAAAAAATTTCTTCCTTATATGTAGTTTAGATCTTCGCTATTTTAGTTTAAAGCCATTAACCCTTGTTCTATCTCAACAGACCCTGCTGAAAAGTTTGTCCCCATCTTTCCTATAGGCCCCCTTTAAGTACTGGAAGGCCAGTACTTAAGACATAAGGTCTTGCCAGAGCCTTCTCTTCTCCAGCCTGAACAACCCCCAACTGTTCCAACAGGTCCATGTCCTTCCTGTGCTGAGGGCTCCAGAGCTGGACGCAATACTCCAGATGGGGTCTCACCAGAGCAGAGTAGAGGGGCAGAATCACGTCCCTGAATCTGCTGGCCAAGCTTCTTTTGATGCAGCCCAGGATATGGTTGGCTTTCTGGGCTGCAAGCACACATTGCTGGCTCATGTCCAGCTTTTCATCCACCAGTTCCCCGGTCCTTCTCATCCCTCAGCCTGTATTGATACCAGGGTTTGCCCCAGCCCAGGTGCAGGACCCTGCACTTGGCCTTGTTGAACCTCATGAGGTTCACATGGGCCCACTTCTTGAACTTGCCCAGGTCCCTTTGGATGGCATCCTATCCCTTATGCATGTCAAGGGCACCAACCAGTGTCATCAGCAAACTTTCTGAGGGTGCACTTGATCTTACTGTGTGTGTCACTGATGAAGACACTAAACAGCACTTGTCCCATATTTTCTTGTACAGAGAGTCAGAAATGCTTCATAATTGCCTCAGCTTGCTATAACTGAAGTTGGCAGTTTGTAATGGCTGTAGGGTGTGGCGACAGTATGTATATACTGAATTTCAGTGTGAAGTCTGCTGTCTTTAGTGAACACATGGGCTAGTTCTGGGGATTTTTTGTTACCACGTGATTTTAAAAGAGGACTCCAAGCTAAGCTCAGCTCAGCCTTCAGCCCTGGAGATCAACTTCAAATGGATTTTTAGGCGCCAAGAACCTGTAGTTTAAATTAAATAAGTATGTGCATGTGGTTTTTTTTGTTGGTTTGGGTTTTTTTTTTAGCTGTTATTTTTACTAACGTAATCCTTAGAGATCTCAGCTGCCACTGCTGTACCTTGCTAAGGACAAGAAAACAGACTGAGAGACCATCAGTGCACGGAATTTCTGTTACCTAAAAAGAAAAGAGGAAGAAAGAGAGAAAGGTTAAAAAAGAAAACAGATCATTTAAAATTCAGAGCTGGGAATAAAATTCCTGTCCTCACTTGTTCAGTTGTGTTGTTATTAACATGAGAGAAATCAACCTAAAGTAGGTGTTCCTTACTTTGAAAGCACAAAGAGAGGAATAGATCCACCATTCGAATATTTTAAGACCCATTTTGAATGAAGATCAGCTTATATCACTGGCCTGAGAATATCTGGCAAATTTATATTAATTGTGGTTGGGAACTCTAGTGACTAAAATTGGGGCTACTTTGATGTCAGGATTCCTTGGTCATGGGCTGGCATTTACTATTCTAGAGCTCACAAATTACTACCATAAAAGAAAACAACTAATAAAAAATTATCCAAACCTTGACATCCTAACTTTCCAAAGCTACCACCGAGATTTTTGATTTTATAATCCATTTTCCCTCTCATACATTATTTTGTCCTTTCTTTCTTTTTAATATGGACTCTGTGTGTTTCTCTCTTACGAGCTCTGTGTGACATGCTACAGTATTTTTTTGGTCGGTCGGTTGGTTGATTGCTTGCTTTTTCCCCCAAAGCTCCTGACTATAGGAAAAACCTTATCTGATTACTAAGGAGAGTTTTCCTCGGTTGGCTTTTCTATGATAGCAATCGACTGAATTCAGGTGTGACACCACACCTTTGATGCTGATTTACAGATTTTTATAAACAAAAGACATAAACATAAGAGCAGTATGCTCTTATGATAGTCATGGTCATCACTTTTGTTATGTTTATTTTTAAAGCAGGTCTCAGAATACAAACTAAAATATGGTATGTTTGGATGGCGAACAACCCCAGTGTGCCTTGCATTGAGTGGCAGAAATATACTTATTACCATGGGTAATTAATGGGTGATTTATTTAGTGTGCAACCAAAAACCAAACTTAACATTTCATTGTCGATTTCTATCACTTTACAAGGATCCACATTAATAGGAATAATATTTGAGTGGGTTTATGTTTTTATATTAGAAAATGTTGGGCCCATAGAGATACTTACTACAAGCTGCCCCCAGAACAGCTAGTGTGAATCATTCCCCAGCTGACATCTCTGTGGGAATGCATTTCAAAGGCATATGATTTGTTTCAGCATTGCAAATTTTACGTCAGTTCCATTTGTTTGTTTTTTATAACATTTATGACCTTTTAACTATTCGGGCATGTTCATTCAGAAACCTCAAGATGAGTCTTAATTAAAAAGGGTTGATCTAAAAAAATACTCCCTCACTCTGGCTAGAATTTCTGTCATATCAGTCCACAGACAAAAACAAACGAGATTTAGGAATAGTGGCGTTTTCAGTTTGAGTTACCAGCATGAGCTTGTGTGATCTTGCTGAACACTGCCATTTGCAAAGGAGCAGTTAAAACAGATGACAATTTGCTAATCATGCACAGTTCTATTTAGAAATTTAGCAGTATTTTCCCAGATTATGTTTTTGCTTGACTTCCTAAGAGTGAAAGGAAGTTTTATGCATTTATATTACATATAACAATATGTAAATTTGGGAAACTTTAGTACAGATCAAAAATTGTCAGTGGGCTAAAAATATACTCCAGTGTTGTAAACAATCTTAGAAAGCATTGTGTGTTTGTGTGTGTATAGTATATGTTTGTGTGCATGTATCTATTTTTGTGTGAATGGTATATTCCATATTTGTTTTATAGAAAATTAGTTTTATGCCAGTAGACAAATTCTGTGTTTGTTAAGAACAGAAAATAAAGCAACATGCATATAGAGCTTAAATAAAAGCTGATCAGGAGGCAGGAAGCAGAAGCAGGCTAATGATTTGGGATTTAGGAGTAGTCCTCCTAAACGCTGGTTACTCTCATGGTTTATAGCTTGTGATTTTAACCTTGAAATCATGAGAGCCTATCAGTGAATGCTCCACTGGCAGTCAGATAGGAACACTGGCTACACCTAGAGGCAAAGTGATTCAGGTGGCTTTTTTTCGGAAAAACCTCTGAAGAATGAGAATTGAGAGAGAAATGGTTAGGGAGAAGGGAATGGGAGTCTGAAAAAGGAAAAGGGACAGCAATCAGATATAGGTATTGTATTTGGTCACCACATTGTGGTGCGAGGTTATTATTCCTCTACAGAGCTGTAAGATACTTCTGGTTTTCCTTGCACGGTTTGAATTCTTCGTATTTCTGAAGTGCAGTGCTATTTGCCTGGTGAACATTCTACATGAGTGGCTACATGAACTTCTCAGCTACACACAGGAGCATGCTGGAAAAAAAGCATAAAGCCCAAATACTTTCTCCATCGTCTTCCAAACTCATGATTTGAGAGAGTGGTGGGCAGTTCCACAGACCTGATTTTTTTCTGTACTGGCACCGTAGGTTCTAAATAAAAGGATATTCATTTTAAACCTCATTCTTTCATGAATAGCCTTGAGAAAATAAAGGAAATTTTCTACAATTCTTAGCAACTTTTGAATTCTTACTAAGTACTACTTAATCGTGAAATTGTTTTATCTATGTCATAACATGGGAGGATATATTTTAAAGTCGATGTGTCTAAAGCTTGCTGCGTTTTCCCATATGCTAGGGGAATTAGTCAAACACGTTAATAGAGAATATATCTGTTTTATAATAAGCCTAGCAATGATATTAGATCAGCTGCCGAGTTACTATATGGCATTTTAAGTCCATTATCAGTACAGATGATTTAATTGCACTTTTAATCATCCATCATATTGTTATTTGAGGAACAGGAATATTTGTGCTTATTGTATCTATCTATCCATCTTAAATGTTTTTAAGTTACATAAACAAATGTCCTCTTGCTTTGTAAGGAAGATACTTTGTAAAGCTGCCCATTTCTATTACTGTTCATTGTCTGTGGATAAAGAATAAAGGATCTGATAGCGTCTTCCGTTAAAAGTGAAAAACCTCCTATTGACTTCACTGCCAGGTTGGGTCCTTAAGCAGTGTAAAATAGAGCTGACTTTTGAAAATGTACTGCTGTTCTCTGCAGATTGTTCATCTTTTGTTGACTGCTACAAAGATTCCGCTTCCTACAGCTGTATTTTTAATTGAGAATATGTTTTAATAAATATTTTATTTTAAAAGGTATATGGAGACCTAACATAGTAAAATAAAATACAAGTTACTGGCTGTGGGTTATCTTGATGTTTATGCACAGCACTCATTAGCAAGTGCACATTCAGGATAGCCAAAGTGCTGGTATATATGCAGAGTAATTCTCCTACAGAGGTATCTGGACAGCTTTAGTGCTGTAAATGTCTATTGTGTTTATTCAATATGTTTGGGAGAATTATATGCAGCCATAGCCAGTAGTAGCTCTGGCTATCCTGTACTTGATGAAGGTTTTCTATTGAGATGGTTTACCAGGTCTTCAGTTTAACCTAGCTCCATTTCAGAGGTTTCTTCTTTCTCTCCTGATTCTCATAAGCATTTTGGTTGCTTTTCATGCGTCAAAGAAGAATAAGAAGTCTTTAAAGCCTTTCTCAATTTCTTCTTTATCTCTCTTCAGTGCACAAAGATTGTAAAGAGCCAAGAGAATGTGGAAAGGATTCTGAGTGGAAGCACTCTGAGTGGTGGGAAAGTTATCATTTACTCTGCCAAAAAAAGCTAGGAATGTAAAAAAAATAAGGGAGAGAAGCAGGAAAAGGTAAAGATAGGGGAGAAAGTAGTAAAAGAGGATACAACCCAGAAGCTTGCAAAAGAAAACTAGTGATGGAAAAAGCCAGAGGGACACTAGATAAGAATCACTGCAACGTAGTGAGTGATTCTACCATCTCCTTTTTTCGCCAGCAGTTCTGACAGAAACTAGACAATAAAAATTGGAAAGGGGTGTGCAGAAGGAATGAATTTTTACAGTTGTATGTGATACACATGTGAATGCTTTCAAGTTAAACTTTTATTTTCCTCAAGAGTCACAGTGAGCTTGCGGAAGTGACGCCACACACTTCAATGTTAGCCAAGTATTTTGAAAATTTTGGTATTCATTTATATAGGTTTATCTCACACAATTTTTTTCTTGTGTATCTAATAAGGATTTTACAGACTGATTTGGAATAAAAAGATTAGACTAAGAAAACCAAAGCAGAAACAAAATCCTCTGAAATCTTATAAATATTTGCTGATTTCACTTAGACCAAAAGAAGGGTTTCATGCAGACTTCAAGAGCTGAGATAGAGCTTATGCTTCCAGATGCATTATATTCTACAATATAAGTAATGTTTTGTAATTATGCACTGTGGAGGATTAATATGCTTCATAATGTTCTTTACTCACAAGGGAGCAATGCTTTCTATCCTACAGGACAGAAAAAATAAAAATGTACCACTTTTCCTGTCTGTTTCCTGTTCAAAAAAATAAAAATCTTTGCATTGCTGTGAGAACTGATGCATATAAGATATTCATGTCCCCAGTGAAGAAAAAATTACTTTATATTTATAAATTAGGTGAAAATATGTTATGGCAGAATGTTCTCTTCAAGTTTTTTTAGATCAACAATTACTGGCTAGGTAAGCTTATTGTTTCTCATGTTCCCTCTCCATCACACATATCTCACTTAAATATATGCTCCTACTTGGATGGAAAAAATGTTGAGAGAGACGTGCTTACATCTTTAACATAGTAATTGTTCAGTTAATCACATTTATGGGGGAAGGAGGCTATACTTCACTGATACCGATTAAATATCCTATACTGGGTTCTATATAAATAGCTACAAATGTGCACAATGGTTACATTACATGGTATATTTAACAACATAGCTAAATCAGAAAGTATGAGCTATGCCTTTAGTGATGGGAGTACTAACGATTGCATGCAAGAAGATTTTTGTTCTGCAACCATGAAGGAAATAATTGCTCTTCAGCACTATTCAGTTAAGTTTGCATATCAGTAAAAACACATGCACAGAGGCTCCACCTACATATCAGCCCTAGCGCTGATATGAGTGCAGCATATATTAGAGCTTTAGAAGATGTTACAGTATTCACAACTTGCGAAGTGCGTGTAATTTTTAATGGAGTTATTTTGACCACTGTCAAATGAAATTGCAATGGTGAAGTTCAAGTTTTATCTTGTTTTGTTTGTTTGTTTTTTTTTTTATTTTAAACATAAAGTACCTTAGGTAGCATTTTACAGATTTATGGGAGGACTATTTCTACTGAGGTTTTAAATTTTGTGGGTTTTTTTCCTCTTTTCAATTCATTGCAGATGTAAATATATAAAGCAAATGCTTCTTTTTTATATTTTAGATGGAAGACTTTATTTGAAAACTACTGTCATGTATTGAATTTTTCCTGCTGAAGATACCTGTGCTACGGTAAAGAACTTTGCAGTAAGACATTGGCTCATAAGGAGTTCTGTGGAAACAAAGCATTTTGAAGCCAACTTCCTCAACTTCATTTATCAATGTTCTTCAAAAATGTAAAGAATTCTGCAAGAGTGTCCTCCTTTGGTTATCTCCTGTGGCTCAACCTGGAGACCTAGAGAATGTTTGTAAATGTACAGTAGCACTCTTCTTACAGTGAAAATCTGCATCTCTGCACCGGACTATTGTATCCAAAATTACAGGCGGGTCAGAACAAGGCTGAGTGTTCCCTTTTTCAAGGAATGCAGACTCTGTCCTCCTCTGATGATTCTATATTTGAGCACATCAAATGATCCTTCCAGCGGTGTCCAAGTACACTTACAGACTGTTAATATCATACTGAAACCAGCAAGACAGCTCAGAAGTGAACTTGTAGAGGGCATAAAAGGATTCTTATTAAAAAAAAAAAGGTAAAAAAAATAGTAAAAGAAAAAAAAAATTGATACATTCAGTTTTCAAACTATGATCGTGGGTTTTCTTCTAAAGACATTTTTTTCCACCTGCTTTCCAAGAGACCAACACATGTGTGTTAGACTACATTAAGTGAGATGGAATTTTGTGTAAGTGAAAAGAAATGCTGAATGTAAACAAACTGTTTTACTGTTCACGAAGTCTCTTTTCCTAAAATAAAAAAATACAATAAAAAGAGTAATAATTTCTCATTGTAAACTGGCAGGGGTTTATGAAATAAAAGACTTTGCTTCTTATCAAACTGTTGGTCACTTGTACAGTATATAACACAAATCACACAAGGAAGGTATTATGTATGCAGTAGAAATCTAGAGTTTAGGAAATGAAAATTTTAGATAATATTGTTTTGTCACCCTGTTGGTCAGAAAGACACCTTTCTAGTTTTAACGCATGCAGGCATGTAAATATTTGTCCTGGAGTCACAGTATTACTGAATGAGATCTTAAGCATCTGGTAACAAGTCAGAATTCTGTATCAGCCACTTTTATTTGTATATTGAGCCCTGATTAGTGCCCTGATTAGTGCACTTTTAAGAATGGACTGTGGCTGAGCAGCAAGTCAAAATGCCAGAAATATTTTTATATGTTAATGTCATATTACGTCAATGTTGCTAAAAAAAGAAAACCTAACAAACACTTGATGTATCAGTCCAATTCCACGTAGAACTGAGTGATACAGTTGAAGTCTATTGTCCCTCCCACCTTTGTCTTAGGGATGGGTGGTTATGTGTTACTTTCACTGTCTTTATGAAAGCTACAATATGTGTTTTCACCTTTGTGCTGATAACTGGAAGTAAGCTGCAACACAGTGCTTATTACATTACTAAAAATTATGTTCTTTGCTTTGCGTACTTTTGGGTTACCCCTTTAAAGACTGATTTTGTGAATCAGTGCTATTACTGTAAGTTTTGTGATTATGCTTTCTTCATCTAATGTTTTATGCATATAAAATATTATTTATTACATGGAAACATATCAAAACCTTAAATGTCTAAGATGCCTAACTTAAAGCAAATATTTCTTTAAAAATAGTTCTGATTGGATATTAATATTATTTTGTCAAAAAAAAGTCTAATGTTTTGTAAACTCTAGCACTGAGCTTCTATAGTTTGTAGGTCTTCCTTGCAATACTGGTACACATTTATTTTGTGCGGTTCATATTTACTCCATCACAGTCCTTTTTTAACAGTAGAAAGTTGTATATACAGGTTCACATCACGGTATTTTTTTTTAAAGAAATATTGAGCAATATTTTTCATTAAATATTGTTACCTAATACTTTGTAGCGCTATTATTTTCTATCCATCATTCTTTCATAATTTTCGTAGTTGCTTGAACACATATGGGATTCTGTACTCCAGTTTTTTCATATGCAGTCTTTAAAGGGTTAACAGCTGTAAAGTTAGATGGACTTGTGGCAAGCTTTTGAATCATTCATATCTGAAAGAGAATTAAAAGCCTACAACTGAAATATGTAGTAGCATCTACCATTGCTCTGCTCCTTGCATAGAGTCACCTGTAAGTAGGTTTAGTAGTTTTACAGTATATACTTTCAAGACCTTTGGGAATGCCTCAGTGTTTGGCTTGGTACATAAATGGAAATGTTAAGGATTAAGGGGAAACCAATTTATAAGCTGGATGTTTAGAAAGAATCTTGCTAAAACCAGTGTAAATATTACAGACCATGAGATGTTACTGTAAGTTGAATTTTTTGCCCCTCTTTAGTTATACAGGTTTTGGGTTGGTATTTTGTTTTTGGTTTTTGATTTGGATTTTTTTTTTGCATAGATTATGAAGAAAAATTGTGCTCATGTTATTGTTTATATGCTTTTGTAATCTTAAAGATATTAATGTCTAGTTGTTCTATATTATAACCACATTTGCGCTCTATGCAAGCCCTTGGAACAGAACATACTCATCTTCATGTAGGACCTATGAAAATTGTCTATTTTTATCTATATATTTAAAGTTTTCTAAAAATGAAAAAAGGTTATTACGAATTTTGTTGTACAAAATCTGTACAAAAATCTGTTTTTACATCATAATGCAAGAATTGGAAATTTTTCTATGGTAGCCTAGTTATTTGAGCCTGGTTTCAATGTGAGAACCACGTTTACTGTTATTGTATTTAATTTTCTTTTCTTTTCAACAATCTGCTAATAAAACTGTCTGAAATCTCCCTGCGACTTTATTTACAGTTCATCTTTATTAAATTTTTCTGAAATGTATAACATCAGAGGAATATTTACTTTCTAATGGGAGGCATCTAAAAACAACATAAGTCAGCTCTTTGTAATGTGAGGAGAACAATGCTGAATGATTTTATTTAACATGCAACTGCTTCTATCTCTAATATGAATTACTGTGGTGAAAAACATCATAAAAGCACACTCTGTGGTTATTGTTTAACAAGCAGATTTTCCATATTTTTTTTTCTTGCCAGCTAAGCAAACTGCCCCCATCTACATGATTTATTTATGTACATTTCTCAGTTTATGAAGCTGTTATTTGTACCTTTTTCCTTTATATTATGATATTCCCATGATTCTTATTTCACAAAGCTTTGTGCTGAATAATGTAAAGTGGACACATTGATGGAACAAAATGTATTATTCCCCTAACTACAAAAATGCAGGCATAATCCGGTTGGTTTTGTCTCAGATCTCCTTCACTTGATAAAGCGTGTTTGGAAACTTTGTTATCCTAACACATTTTTTAACAAACGGCAAGTATTTAAACATTTAAACAGGCATTTGGAGAAAGAAATAGGTCTGTCTCACCATATCTTTAAGTGGTATTTTGGGGGGGCGAAAAAAAAAAAAAAAGTTATTTTCTTTTTTAAGGTAAAGGTGTTCATTTAAGAACCAACCTAGAAGTAAGATATTTTTGCTTACAGAAAATTCAAAAGTCAGAGATGTATGATTGATTTTGAGTATTCTCCCTTATTCCCCTGCCTTGCCTGGCCTTGCCATCTCTTCCCTTCCTTTCCAAACCATACCTATGTGAATGCTTCTGCTTTCATTAGGGAGCAGGCTTGTTTGGGAAAGCAGAAGACATTAGCTTTCTTGGACCAGCCCTTTTCATTATCCTGGCATGGCCTGGGGACTGCAAGTGTGAAGCTGACAGGTTTCTGGGTTCCAGCAGGTTGTTGCTGGCTAGTTGATTAGAATTTTGGCTAGCTGTATATAGGGCAATCACAATCTCCTTCCATCTGCATTAAAATGTACTGCGTAGCTACGTTACTAAGCATCCCAGCTATGCCATAGCCAGTGCCCCTGCTTTAAGCTCTGGCACAGTTAAAAGCAAGGAAGAAGTAAGCTCATTAATCAAGGCCAGGCTGGATGGGGCTTTGAGCAACCTGGTCAAAGGTTGAGGTGCCCCTGCCCACGGCAGGGAGATTGGAACTAGGTCCCTTCCAACTTAAACCATTCTATAATTCTATGATTCTATGAATCTCTCAGACCAGCTTGCTCCCAAAACTGACAGTAACAGACTAGCAACCTACCCAGGTGTTTTTCAACAACCCAGGAAATAGTTTTTTTCATCAGGAAAGAACCTGCCATCACGAGTTCTACCCTATCTCCATTAATACATCATTGCTTTATCTGGTCACAGTAGCTGGAATTTAACAGGGCTGAGGTTGAGGGGCCAGTAGCTAGTCAGATGTTGGTACTCCTTGTTACAGTAAAAATAAGTTCTTCAAAGCTCAGGTCAAAATCAAGAAGAGGTTGCCCTAAACGTATCTTGCTTATAACAGTAGTAGGTTATGGTTAGATCTGAAGAAGCTTGGAGTCAGAAGCTAGACAGCTAAAGTTTTAGGAAAATCCTTGAGGAACTGACAGAATGAACTGAGAAAGAATTAATTTTTTTTTTCTATGGAAAGAGATTTAAGGTTGGGTTTTCACCTGAAAGATAAACCTCTTATTTGTTGAAGGTGCTATAAATTCTTGAAAATTGCTTAATTTGTTATTTGCTTACATGTTATTGACACAAGACTGTGCAATAAAAGCCTGAGGCCAAGATTTTCAAGCGTGACTGCTGATTACAGGTACTTCTAGTTTTGTTGGCCAAACTTCAGACATTTTCGATGCCTTTCATAGAATAAAATGTTCTAGCTCAAGAGTTCTATGAAACTTACTCTTCAGTTGCTGCTGTCTACCTCATCCACACGATACTGAAGAATTTATTAGTGTGCCTTTGCTGAGCAGGAGCTCACCCTGATCAGTGACGATGTTTCCAAGACCATTTAAAGCAGAAGCCTCTTCTGTAAAAAGCTTCATTTTCAAAGAGAGAGGAAACAAAGACTTGCTGAAATTCAAGCTCTTAAAAGGAATCAAGGTAGAAATAAAAAAAAATATAGGCATCTAGAGTACTTGGAAGCTTTGCAAATGTTCACCCAAATGTCAAATACTGCTAAGCAGTTTGGGAGAAATTGCACATAATCTGTGGATAAATATGATTTCTTCATCCAAGTTATAGTAGTAATGGTTGTCATAGTCCTGTGATTTGGTTAATTGATCCTGTAAATTTGGATCATAAAGACAGAGCCAGATTCAACTTGCTGTGTAGAGCAAAAGGAAAAGAAGGAACAGATACCGGATGCAAGAAAGGAAACTGGATGGGGGGGGGGGGGGGGCGGAGATCAAAATGAGAATGATGAAACACTAGAACAGTCTTCTCAGAGAAGCTGTGGGATCTCCATCTCCAGAGATTTTCAGACCTGAGCTGAGCAAGGCCCTGGGAAACCTGATCTAACTTTGCCCAGTTTAAAAGAGGTTAGCCTAGTTGACCTTCAGAGGTCTCTTCCAACCTCAGTCTTATGGTTTAGAACTACAAAATTTAGAGCCGTGATGCCCTTATAGGCATAACACTTTCCAGATTAGCAAGGAGCAAAATTTTATGCTATAAATAGCAGTTATCAGATCTAGAATAGAAATTGCTGGGATATATTTAAGGATTCACAGCTTTTTGATCTTCCATATCAGGAGGCCAGAAGAATGAGCTGCACTAACAAGATGTGAAAGAAGATACAGAAAGTGAATACAGAGAGGATTAAAAAAGCACCTATTCTAGTGCAGATATAGTTCATTTAAATAATAAGAATGGAAGCTGTAGCAACTTTACCAATTGGTTCTCAGATGAATTTTCTAGCAATAAATAAATAAATAAAAGGCAAAGTGCGCAAATAATACTTCTAATAACAAAACCAACATCTTTGGGGGATAAAGAAAGTAAATGGATTTAGAGTGAATTTTCCCATTCATTTTTTATTGAGTACACTGGTCAGAGAGTCTGAGGGAAAATTAGAGATTATGAGCTGGAACAGATACCCCTTTCCTTTATTTTTTCAAATGGCTTTCTTGAAACAGGTTCATTCTGTGAGGCAACCAACTATTTTGTAATTCTATAGATTTTTCCCACTCTGAGGTACAGAGGACTTTGAAACAATTTGGCTTGGCTTCTCTGCCAAGTGACTGTTACCACACAGGTTGGGTAGTTAAGGTATGGAAAGGTTAAACTTGACATTTTAAAACTGGAGAGACAAAAGGAGCATCTTTGAGCTTCACTGTATCTATGAAGTTGTATCATATTGCATTTAGCTAGGAATCAGTGCTAAAGGACGCTGCAAGTTAAAAAATGATTTTGTTTTGGATTAGTGGATGAGTCACAAAATAGGGGGAAGAAAAGGAAAGCTGCTAGGAAGGCAGGCTAAGAGAATGAGGCTGCAACAGAATTTTGAATAAAACTTAGGGATGGTGGAAAAGCTGTCAAGGTGGATGTGTGATGTGTGCTGGTTTGAGGTAAAACAGAACTAATTTTCTGTTCTGTAATTTTACTTTTTTAGCTGGGCCTCTTCTAACTAACTAAACTCTGAAATTAACAGCGTATTGTTCAGATACTGTTCACTCTCACAGTGATAGGACCTGATTATACCAAGGAATGGTATGCAGAGAGGCCCTTGCTTATACTTACTGCTATAAGTAAGTATAGAAGTAAGTATAAATTTGTTATTTGCCCCATTGGAGGGTCAGAAGTGGAAAACCATGGAGGAGTCACACCTGTAGGGAGGAGTGGACAGGACAGGTGACCCAAAACTGACCAACAAGTATTCCATCCCATCTGCATCATGCTCAGTATAAAAGCTGAGGGATCAAAGGGTCAACCCTCTTCCTTCAATGGCCAACATCCAAGGAGGACCCAGTCCATTCATCTGCCTTTGATCCCAATCTCAGCATTCCTGACTCCAGATCTGCAATCCAGATCCTGTCCATCACAGAGTCCAGCCTGGGACTTTCCCTTGTGCCTGCTGGAGATGTAATCGTCATCATGGGAGCTTGATATGGTTTTGTATATACTGTATACTTTGTTTTTTCTTTCCCTTTTTTTTTCCTTCTTATTATTAATTATTACTTTGTTATGTATTAATATTTTCATTAAAGTATATTTTTTTTCTACACTCATAAATCTCTTTTATCTCTTCCTCTCCTCTCTTTTTCTTAGAGGGAGGAGGGAGGGGCCATCTGTCACTCTGATTGGTCAATTTGGTCAAAACCACGACACGATGCAATAAAGAGAACCTGTATTCTAAAGACACTTTTTTAGAAAGGTCTGGTAAGATATAGATGCAGCAAACAAACTCATTTGGCAGGCTGCTGGGCAAGCAGACGTTGTTTTCAATTTCATTCAGAAGCAACTAATAACCATTTGGCTTCTGTTCACTGTGACCAAACTGATGCTACAGAATCTGGCTTTTCAGTGATGGGATGATATATTGGAAACCAGAAATAAGTTTCCACATGGATCTCTTGAACAATCTGAACTCAATTTAACAATTGAAGAGGACAGAGATAAAGTATTACCTTTGTGAGCTGATCAATAACAAGCACACCTCTGGGAAACAGATGCTAGTATTACCCTTTGAAACCATTTCAGTCTCGGAAGCTGAACATGTTCACAGGACACCTTACACAGAACTTCCAGAGGCAGTAAATAATAATAAGAAAAAAGCTCTAATTTTCAGTTTCTTCCAGGTGAGATCTTATCCCATCAGCCAACTGACTCAAACCTCTGCAGCACTCTAAGTGTATACATGGCATCTGGTAAGAAGGTGGGACTCAAGTGGTGAATTAAGGATTGAAAACAAAAATCACCGTGAAAAGAGAAAGTAAGCTATAGACAAACATGGAGAAAAAAAAAAAAAGGTAAATTAAAAAGATTGTAGTACAAAATTAGTCCATGGATTTCAGAATTCAAAATGCCTCAAAAGAAACTACAGCGACCTTCACATGCTTAATTCAAACCCATACTAAATAATCTCCCTTCTTGAAGTATGTGAAATGTTTCCACAACTGCCCTGAAATCTCCTTGAGTGCTAATAATGATATTTCAGTTTCCCTTTGAAGCACTAGATGCCTAGCTCTGGTGTAACTTCCTCCCGGGAGCTAAAATCTAAGGTGAACAATGTGATGCAGCTTGCTCAGAAATCTCACCACATATCCCAGCAGAATCATTGAAAAGAAGGAAATATACAGCTGCTGGTCACAACCATTTCCACAGTTCCATAACCCAAGAGTCCAATACCCGCTACGCCCTGCTACTGGGCTGAACAACGTGCTTTTGCTCTTGTTCTCTCTTTTTGCTCCCGTTCCTTTTAGCGGTAAGTTGAAGACTTCTTTTTTCCCCATGCACATCAAGCTGTAACTGTTTAGTGTTAGCGCTCTACTGGTAGAAAAGAGAGGGAGTGTGAGCCCACTGAGAGCGGGAAGCAACCTGAATTCCCACATCACACTTTCTTGGGAAAGTGCTCCTACCAATTCACATCAGAAGAGGACAGTTCTGGGCATCCTGTAGATCCCGTCTCTTGAAAGCACACTAGAGGTGTGTCTGCATTAGCAACTTCACTTGCAGAAAGGAGGTTCTCTGTGGCATGAATTTGCCTTGCATCTTGTGCTTGTGGTGTGCTCTCCAGCTCCTAAAGTAGTTTCTTTTCCTGGTGTAACATAGTCATGCAAAAGGCTCTAATCTAGATTTTGCCGCTTGCCCTCAGCAGTTGGTCTTCTGTACAAGCCTAGGGGCGGCAACTAGTGGAAACTTCATTGCTGGTAATGCCACGGTGGGGTTGTGCAGTCCTAGAATTGTATCAGACTGCATCATGTTATACTGTGGTCCTTCCCTCTTTGCGCCACGGTAATCAGCAATGGAAGCACACTCAATAGCTGGAACTGCTGGTGTCTGCAATGATTGCCTCCAAAAGGTCAAATAAACCCTGCTGATGTTCAGGTTTGAGATAGAGCTGGTAAATCAGAGCTGGCAGGTGGGGCTTTGGCTTGAGTGAGGCTGTCGAACGGGCAGTGAGAGGACAGAGGGTGACATCAAACCAAGTGGTGAATGAGCAGTATCAGGGATATTTTGCATTGCCATACTTCATCTTCTTATTCATAGAATCATAGAATCATTTAGGTTGGAAAAGTCCCTTGGGATCGTCAAGTCCAACCATCAAACCTACTCTACAAAGTTCTCCCCTACACCATATCCCCCAACATCTAAACAACTCTTAAACATGTCCAGGATGGTGACTAAACCACCTCCCTGGGCAGCCTATTCTAATGCCTGACTACTCTTTCTATGAAAAATTCTTTCCTAATATTCAATTTAAACCTACTCTGTTGGAGCTTGAAGCCATTCCCTCTCGTTCTGTCACTAATTACCTGAGAGAAGAGACCAGCACCAACCTCTCTACAGTGTCCTTTCAAGTAGTTGTAGAGAGTGATGAGGTCTCCCCTCAGCCT
>JAOQGH010000001.1:164946936-164959407 GCA_025769975.1 Gallinago jamesoni
AGCTAGATATGCTGTGTGGTTTTTAAAAGTAAATGTTTTTTAAAATGAACCACCAGAACATTTTCAAATAGGTTGTAGGGTACTTTCCATCACTGGTGGTTTTTAAGACAGATGTGTGTATTTGGGGAAGGGTGTGTGGGTATGGATGTGTGTATCTTGTTTTGTTCTTCAAGAAGACATGTTTTAGGTCAGCAACAGGTTTATGAGTTTGAGCTAACAATCACCTATGGAAATTACGTGCTCTGAATTAGGTAGAAGGTTAATCTAGTTGGCCAGAAATCTATTATAACTTTATATTATTTGACAAAGCGATTATTTACATTAGATGGGGAAAACAATCCAAAAATTGTCAGTAACTTTCAGTGGAAAGTCCATAAGGTGTATCAGGATTTTGGGCATTTTTTCTTAATATGTACTTTATCTTACTACAAATAGTGGAAATTAGCACAAAATACTTATTCCCTCCTTTGATAACATGATCCTTAGTGACATCTAAATCACCCTTAATTTCAGAGTTTTTCATTCGTAGATCACATAGTGAAGCTGATTTTCATTTTAGATTATGTCTTTTGGAAGTCGGACAATTTATTTTTGACAACCAGCAATGAGAATCTGCAATATTTTTGTTGAGTGACCCAAGTTAATAGAAGCACAGGACACAGTCTCTGAGAAGTTTTTCTACTCTCAGGCCTAAAATACTACATAGTGAGAGATAACCTTTCAGCTGTTAGCTGCTCCGTTTTAAATGGTTTGTTGATCTGGAAGAAGGATGTTGTGTGTTCTGAGATGTCAAGGCTGGCTCCAAGTGATAATGAGCACAAACTAAGGAACGTAGCTAAGGAATACATTGCCCTCTTCCTATATGAAGCTCCAGCTAAAGGAATAACTTCGCAGGACAATGAGGAAGCCTTTGAGTTGGATGTTTTTTTCTTGCTGCACTGAGGGAAAGCATTGACAAGAGGGGTGGGGTAGCAGAAATCATTGGAAAGAACTCTATGAGAGAAGAAAAGATGAGCTCACTGCATGTGGGGAGATTATATCGTGAGATAACACATGTTCCCACAATTAGGAAAATGAATAGAATTATACTTATTGTAAGAATCACAAAAGAATATAAGCACTAATAAAAAAAGATTGCACAATAAAGTTCTTGGCCAAATATCAGAAAAAATAATGTAAATGACGAAAATGATGATACTGCATATGCAGTTGTGACCATGATTAATGTACAATAACAGGATAAGGTATTTTTTTCTGAGTGTTAGAAAATTTCTATGAAACTCAGCGTCTCATGGCAGTGCACCCTTGTGCACCCAAGGAGGCATTTCTCTGTCTCTTTGGTACACAAGGGTTTCACTATTTGCATCTGCCAGGAGACCCAGAATATAGAGCATTTGCTTCCCTAAAAAAAGGAAATGCCATTTTAAAGGCTGAAGAAGTATCTTGTCTGGGTCCCACCTGCTGCACAAAGAAAGTGATGTCTTGCACATCCTATACCATACCTTTGGCCTTGGACAGACAGAATAGATGGCATGGATTTTAAGTACCTCTCTTTGGGCTACTCAGTCCTGGCTAGATAGTTATGCCATCTATTTATCTCCAAGAATAAACAGGGATCATTGAGAAACAGTTTTCCCAATTCAGGGGGCTAAAGTTAGGAAGCGGAAATATCATTCCATGTTCCTTAACTCCTGTTCAGAAGGAAATTTTGGAAAACACTTGCATGTCTGAAGAACAGAATAATGTTGTAAAGACCAAGATTAGAATTTATAATGCTATTTATACTTGTCTTGCTTTAGAGTAAGTTCATCGCAGAACTGTACATTTATGTTCAGGTCACATAATAATGTGAAAATTACCATGAAATCACAAGAACATGGCGATAGCCTCTCTAACCATCATTCCACAGATTTAAAAAAAACACAAAACAAAACAACTTCTGGAACTAACTTGTAGGGGCTTGCTATCTTGAATAACATTTTATAAGGGTTTTTTAAAGTATAGAATAATTACACATTTTAGCATTTTAACTTCATTTTTGGTGGGTTTTTTTTCTTATTTTTTTTTCTTTTTTTTTCTGACATACACCAAAGTTTCACTTTGGAAATTCCTTTTCCTTTCATTATTATTAATTTAACTGTTATGATAAGAGCTATTGTCAGTCAGGATCAGCTACCTGTTGTTCCAGGGACTGAAATCACTGAGAGTAAAGCTTTACACAGTTTAGCTCCAAGCAATTGTCCTGACACATTTCTGCGCAGCCTCTATAACTGTCAGTAAAATGAGAGTTCCAGCTGCAAATGGTAGCCTCAGGTGTACTGTTAGAAACTTTGCTATTGCATCAGAGATTTGGGATCCATTAGGTAATGAATGGATTACTCTGAGCAACTAGAGAAGATTAATTGGTTATTGTTTGTAAATTGCTTTGCAGATAGTAAGTCTCATATAAGTGCTCTCTATTACTGTTATTAATGGGCTATTTTTATCTGCAGTGGATATCTCGCTTCACCATTGTTCATATACATAAAGAGAAACTGTAATACTTTCCTTCAGACCAACATTCAGAACTTCAAAAGAAATTACTTTTAAGCCTCAATAGACTGATTAATGTTTATCAAGGATGAGGTAACATGTGACTGTAAAGAAAGGAAAGAATTAGTACAAAAATGTATTTAAAATACGTAAAGAGAGATACTTTGCTAACAGGATATTTTCAAGTATGACCTGGAAATTTATAAAACAAGAAGTCCTTAAAAGTCCAGCCATAAGCTTTTGTCATATCTTCTCTATAAAAATCCAGTCATAAGCTTTCGTCATATTTTCTCTATGTCCTTAATTCTTCTAGAAATACACATTTTCCTGACTAATATTTTACAGGATATTATCATAGCGTCACTACTTAAAAGATTTAAAGAATCTTTGAGAAAGAATAAGGTATAGAGAGACAATTATAACATACTGGTAAGAAATCTTACTCTTAAGAAAAAATATCTTTTAGTATGGTTACATTTTTTCATCTTCCATGAACGATAGAATAACTTCTTTATTATTGAACTTAATTTCTGAAGAGCTTGTCAGACACTCAAGAGTGTTCAGATGCAAACTGATATTTACAGAAGAAACGAACAAAAAAGGCTATTAGCAAACCTGTGCCTAAATATAATCTCATATGCCTAACATAATACTCTATTCTCACTCCTGTAAGATTACACAGATTCTTATATTCTCTGATAAGCAATTCCTAGAAAAAAACCAAAATATGACTACATTAAATATTGTTATGTTTTTATGTAAGCAGCAACATAATTTAGAAACTTGGTAAACCACCACCCGTATCTAGAAAGTAAATGAACATAAAAGATACTTAGCAGTGAAAAGAACTTATAGCTAACCTATGGATATGGTCCACTGCATGTTTGCTTTGCCTCTCATGCCATCTCAGTAATGTATACTATTATCTTAGGCTCTGTTCTCTGCTAATATGGCTGTAAATCTTTGAGGCAACAGCAGGCTCATACCTGGCCCACTAAGCACATAGACTGGAGATCTGTTTGCACCCCCTTATGCAGAATATTGAATCGAGAAGACATGAATCCTCATTTAAGATATAATACACAAATTCTTTTCTCATAGTTAGCAGAAAGAAAACAAGAAATTCATCTAGATGCCTGTCAGTGTTATCTCAACATCATTTTGGGGTAGACATGCATTTTTCAACCTCTTTCAAATTCAGATAACTGGCAGAGCAGCCACATCACACTTAGCTAAATCCTAAGCATCTCTAGTTACTTCAGCAGATTCTTGCCATTCTAGGAGTGAAAGATCAGGTTTGTTGAGTTCCTATGCAATTGTTTCACTAACTGCACAGAAGCTCCCATCACTCAGACACACTTAAGTGCAGAATCACAACTTAGTGTGAAAACTACATCTTTGGACACTATTCGTAATGTATATTATGTCTTTCACTTTAGTGATGGTATTTTTCAGATGTTACAAAAATGCTGTAACTTCATCTGTATAATCCAGCAATACATTTAAGTCAGATTCTTTGTATTGGATTTTTCAGTTATGCGATTCAGTGTTTGGAAGAATCCCAATTATCTGATGTTGAAAATATTGATGAGGTGCTAAACTGCTGTGATGGCAAAATCTGCTCAAGCTTTTTACAATATTAGATACATATCGTGATGCCTAATATTGTAGTGCCATAGGTAACTTTCCCATTACATAGCATGTTCCCTTTATAAATGGGATTTCTGACATTTTTTTGCTAAATACTGTCAGAAATAATCCATCATTGAACATCTTTTAGATTATCCTTTGGGATTCCTTTGAGATTCTGTTAATTTATCACACATGTAAATGTGCATCATATGATATTATTCATTTTAAGGAAGTTGTTTCAGGGAATTTTCAGTCGAAATAAACGCATAAGCAAACAAGTACATAACTACCGGGAAGTCTTTGTGTGTTGAATGGATGAAATTTCCTACATGAATAAAACTCATTAGTTTGTAGAAAAGCACTGACATTAGGTTTCTGATACACAGCTAAGCAAATCCATCCCAAATTTCCCCACTTCGGTAAATAAAAAATAAGAAAAAAGGTCTGCTA
This sequence comes from Gallinago jamesoni, assembly GCA_025769975.1. Taxonomy (NCBI): domain Eukaryota; kingdom Metazoa; phylum Chordata; class Aves; order Charadriiformes; family Scolopacidae; genus Gallinago; species Gallinago jamesoni. The sequence continues at coordinate 164,951,551 of JAOQGH010000001.1, forward strand.
TCTTAAAAATGTTAAATTAAGAAAAAGCTTATGCATTATGTTACTCCTTTTCTATGAGAGGAATGGAAGAACTTCTTTGTTATAAACACAGGAATGAACAGAAGATGAAAGACAGTTTAGGAATAGTCTGTTCATCCCATCTTTCATATTCATAATGTAAGCCTTGCTTCCCACTTTGTGATGGGGTTCCAGGGATATGTATTGTAATTTACCATTGTTAATGATTTATTTTGGGAAAGAAGAGGAAAAGGTACTCTAAATAGGTGTGAAAGACCATACTCAGTGCTAAACAATGAATAAAGATGGCTATATAATGTCTGGAGGAGTGCAGCATTACAAAACATAGTGTTCTTAGCTCTTTACTTCTGTACTTAGTGCAGTAATTTCTAGCTGTGCTAGAAAAGGTCTATCGGAGTGTTGTATAGTGTATTTTGCTTTAAATAACAAGGACGAAACAGATGTGATGTTTACAAGGACCAATACACCAATTGTGACAATAGGTGGTTTGTAATGACAATCCTACAGAAGTTAAATTAAAGCAAAACTCGCTAAATTTATAGTATTACTCTTTCCAGTCAATTGGTAATGTTTTTTGGATTAGTGGTAGATAAACAAGTACATAGTTAAGTATTTCTCTTGTGCTATTTTCCCTTGCAGGCTACCTAGACAGAGAATAAATCTTGGCATACAACAGATATAAAATGTGAATTAAAGTATTGAAGAATTCGAAACAGGAAACAGAAGATAAAATTCCAGCTTCACTTTCCTTGAATAAAGGCATTGAGGATGATGGGAAATTCATATGACATAGAGAAAGACAGAATTAGACCCATTCTCTTGGTTTTTTTGGAAGCAAGTAACAGGATGTTTGAGGACTGATTTTACATTACTGTTCGAGTTTAGTAGTCACAACATCTAAAAGTTACAGTTATTATTCATTCATTCATTGAGAATGACTTTTAATCATCAAAACAGATCCTGTACAATTAACATATTTTTATCCAGAATAAAGGTAAAGGTGCTTGCTAAAAGTTAGAAAATAACTGCTAAATTCAAGTAAACAAGTAAACAAGGGAAATCCTCCAAAGAACAGTGCTCTGTTTTTTATCTTGTGTTTTAGAAGATTTTTTCTGCTGTATGCAGAAAAATTGAAAACTTACGCTGTCACTAACAGAAATGATTTGTCAGAAGTATGGCACTAGGTGGTAACAGAATTCCTAAATAAGACATACATGCCAGGAGTTAAAGGAAATGTTTTGTGGAAAGCAACTTACCACATATGTATGAATTCCTAATTACCCTGGTCTATGCACACTCTTGGCACCACAGTTCCCAGAATTAAATTATTTTCCATAAAACAAAGAAACAACCTTTATGTCTTTATATCCTCTCAAAAGCTGTGATAATGCAACAAAATTAAATTGTTGCTAAGCATGTTTCCTCAGAAAAAGGCTTAAATATATACATTGTAGTGGCAGGTTGCTGGCAAATTTATATTCATTCATATTTGCATTCAGTAACGTACAATGAAGAGGTGAATTTAAGTAAGCAGGACTGTCATTTTCTTCCTAAAATTGGTAATGTAGAAATATTATTTTGTAAGAATGGAAAAAAAAAAGCCTGGCATCTGTTAAGAGGAAGAAAGCATCTGACGTTGATTACCCACTGAAATAAATAATTATTTAATTTATTTTAGTATATTTTTTTCATTATTTCACCAGACTAGGAAATTTGGTTCTGGAGAAGAAATTGGTTAATATATGCTATCGTCATTAGGAGTCTGAATACTCAGTGTAGTTCAGTATGGGAACCTAGATGGATTAATAGTGATCAGAGAACTTCTTGCTATTCATATAGGTATTAGATTAGGATGCAGAAATTAGACGAGGCCAGACAACCACACAGATGCATAAGTTGCTGTACGGATTCTAGCATTTAACTCAATTTTAGAGTGCTAGATAAAGTATTCTGGTGCTATATGAACTAACTTGTAGACCAAGATGTTTTCAGAATTTTGATGAAATGAGCCATACAGAGACATCTTAGGAAGCACCTACTATCTCTTAGTCTACCACCACTTCGGTCCTTGATTAAGCTTTATGTAGGACATAAGGATTTGCATGTCCATTAATAGTTCCTAAGCAATAGCTCAGTTATACTTTTTTTCGGAGAGCTTGTCAATTATATTATAAATATTTCAAACAAGAAATGTAAGAAAGGGGTGAGAGACAGTATGTTAGCTAATCAGTTCAACAAAGTGAGTCTTCTATCTGAATATCTTCTAAATATCAGTAAAAATATCAAAAAAAATATTTTTAGGCTTGCGAGTAGAATCATGTTCTTTGTATGGATTGGTATGGATTTTAAGAACACAATATTTATTCCCACCATTTTAAACTATGGATTTTAGAGATTTCAACATAGGACATCAACTCATATTACTATAATCATGCTAACACACAGAACACTGAAAAGGAACCTAATTTGATTTGATGGCTCATTATTTGCTTTCACAAAAGTGCTCTGAGAATACAGCATATCAAATTAAAACACACGTTACAATGCAGGCTTTTGAAAAGGTCCTGAAATGATCCTGAGAAAGGAGAATAGAGTCCATCTACACTTAACTATTGAGTGCAAATAAAGCAACAGTGATATTTATCAAGCTAAAGAGAAATACACTGATGAATGTTTCTTATATTATAACAAAAAATGGATGTGTGTGTGTGGCATTTCTCAATGGAATATGAAAGGGATTTCCCAGTTTCATGGGGTATGTATCAGCCTGTATATTGGCCATATTTTCCACTCTTTACTACCTTGAAAGACTTGTGAATCACAAAGTGCACCCCAAGCATGTATATCAAACAGTATTACCCCATGGTCTTGACCTTTACGCTGCATGCTGTTTTCCTCACATCGTATTGCCATAAGCACCGTACTTCCACACTCCCATCTTCATCTTACATTATTCTATCACAGTCACTATTTTCAGAAGCCTTAATCTCCCCCACGCTCCTCCTACCTGGCAGTACTCCCTTACAGAAGGAACACTTTTTGAGCAAAGGGCTTGTATCCTCTGAGATCAACCATCGTATCTGTTTGAAGAATTTTCTTGTAAAACAACAGGATGACCCACTTGCTATCTAGGGATCTCCCTTTGATTTCAAGTTCTACTTTAGAGGTTGAGAATTTAAAATATAGGCTTTAATAATCTGAATTCTAAGCATTCATATTCTATTAGGTGCAGTCCCATCATGGTTTCAGTTGAGATAGAGTTAATTTTTTTTACTAGAGCCTGATATAGTGCTATGTTTTAGATTTTGGATGAGAAATGCTTTTGATAGTGCACTGGTGTTCTTAGTTATTGCTAGGCTGGGAGTGCACAAAAAGTTGGGAAGCTACACAGCCAGGACAGCTGACCCCAACTGACCAAAGAGATATTCCATACCATGTGACGTCGTGGTCATTATATAAAGCTGGAGGAAGAAGAAGGAAGCAGGGACGTTCGGAGTGATGGTGTTTGTCTTCCCAAGTAACCCTGCTTTCCTCAAGATCGCTGAAGACCTCCCTGCTGATGGGAAGCAGTGAATTAATCCTTTATTTTGCATTGCTTGCACTTGCAGCTTTTGCTTTATTTAATAAAATGTCTTTATTTCAATGCACGAGTTTTCTCACTTTTACTTTTCTGATTCTCTGCCCGCTCCCTACTAGGGGGAGATAGCGAGTGGCTGTGTGGTCCTTGCCACTGACTGGAGCTAAACCACAACAACTGTATATGCATATTTCTTTACAAAAATGTAACAACAGTTACAAATTATTCTTGGAGGTGGATACCAGATCTGTCATTGTATTTGCTGTGTTCTGACACCATCCACTGGACTAGCCCAATGTAGAGAACAGGAATAAGAGGGTACCTAATTTCTGTCTCTGTTAAATTTCTGTTTGACATGACCAGGTTCTGACAGAAGCAGACCAACTTCAGAATATAATGAAGTGCAACTCTAAGGAGTTTCGACAACTCCAGAGAAAGGCTGAAATTTTCATCCCAAATGCATGATTTTTATAATATGGTTTTAATCATGGACACCTGAATTTTACATGTGTGCTATTGGTTACTATTACTTTATTTCTAGCTCATTTGATTCCAGCATATATTGTAGTACTGAAAACAGCACAGAATATGACTTAAAAATAAAAACTTCCTTACGACATATTTCAAATCTCCTTTTGCTCTATATATTCTTGTGTTAAAATCCTCAAAACATGGTGTAGTTCTAGAAACCTGGATTGCTTGCTGAACAAAAATTTTTTTTACAGAGAAAATGACATTATTGAATTCAATGGCAGATGATACCCTTGTGCATGTGCCCAGAAACTTCTGGAACCAGATCACTGCATTTGGGGAGTTACAAAATCCCAGCTACTGTCAGTACTGTCTTCCCGATTAATATGGAGCCTTTTCTGTCCACACATAAATATGAAGAAAACTGGAGAAATAATATATAAGAAAGGCATGTGCTACATAAATGTGCAACTTCAATTTCTGTTTGAGCTTAGTAAAAGAAAGAAAGTAGTAATGGGAAGAGTGAAGAGTCATATAGAAGATTCATCTTGGTAGTAAAGGTGATTGCTTAAGCACCTGATAGATGTGGATTTCAGCCTTTTACATAAGGACACAAAGGGTCCATTTCAGTTGCTCCAAAATAAGTGGCTAATGCCAATTAAGGTGATTTAAGACATCTGAGTTTACTCCATGGAGCTATGAGATATGACACAGGACTGAAATCCTCTTAAGAAGCAGCTGGAGGCCAAGTGGGTCACCTCAAATGATTGACTCAAACCAAACTGAACTGAGACCATAAGCTGCAATACAGCTCCATGCTAAGACATCTGAATTTATACATCTCTATGTGAGCCAGATGTTAAAAATTAAGTTATAGACAAATGAATAGCTAAGCAAGTCAGCCAATGGAGACTAGAAGGCATTTCAGTTGACCAACTTCTAGTGTCCACCTGAGGGGAAACTCTTTAGGCTCCATTTACTGTATTGCCTATATCTTGACTGCGTAGGAAGCTTAGACACAGACCTGACATCTAGATATTGACATATAGACATCTATATTTGGATGTCTTAATCTCAAGCAGCTCACATAAAGGTGGAATTGAAAAGAGGAAGGGAAAAGAACTCCAGAGGAGAGAATAGAGATCCATAAGATTTCAAAGAAAATCAGAAATAGTGAAAGAGTTACATTAAGGGAAGGATCTAATTTTTATATTTTATCAGCATGTGTTGTATACATTATTTAAACTAGTGTCAAAAGGGTAAATATGGCATATTGATACATGGTGCTTTAGTAGAATCGTTCAAATAGCTCAGCTGACTAAAGGGAGTTCAGAAATTAAAAAAAATAAACAATGGCATGTAACTGATAACAGTGAGCCAAATTCTATTTTTGATCGATTAATTAAAGATGGATTGAAATATGAATGAAGACAAATGGAAATCAAGAAACATGAATAAGAATGAGTACCTATAAGCAAAGAAAGAGTTAAGAAAAGCATGAAAAAAAAAGAAGTGAGTTTTAAAGCCTAAATAAAAAGACAGACATTATCTGCTAGTAGCATTCTATCTTACAAAGGAAAATTCAACCCATCTTCTCTACCAGAATGAACTGAATTTATATTAAATAAGATGTAGTATAAATTACTTGAAAAAGATTTTGCATTACTTAGGGAGCTGAAAAAAATATTGAGTACAAGTATGTAAAAAAATAAAAGATCAGTAATTGAATATTTCTGAACAGATTAGAGGAAACATATTGAGAGTCAGCCAGTTTGACAGGATAGAGCACTCTCACAAATAACAAATTTAGTATAGAAATATTACTAGAAAAATTAAATTTACTTGGATGAGACAATACAGAAGCAAGCAAAATTTGCACACCTTTGTGAAGTATGAAACATTCCTTGTTTGTGGGCAGTTTGGGCTTGCAGTAAAGTCAATAGAAGTCAACGTACTAATCACCTTGTAGAATTGGACAGATGGTGTATATTGTGTGCAGTTCATATTTTATTTAATTCTCTGGCAGAGGAAAAGAATTACAGGTCAATATTTGTCAGGAAGTGCTGCAGCTAATGAGAAAGTAAAGGAGAAAAATGTGTATGAGCTTTTTACTTTCTTTTTACTTGGAAAGCTAGTGACTATGTTAATTAAGCAAATGCAATATATCCAAATGAGAGGTTTTCAGGCAATGGAGAAACCTAACCCATGTATTTCTCCCATGCTTATCAATTTCAGTGGTGATCTCACTGCAGAAAACATTTAGGTTTTAGTAAAAATACTGGTAATATTAATTACCTCTTTATTAACCAGTGCTTATCTTCACAACAGCAAAGGCAAGCAATAGCAAAGGTCCTTGGGTGTCTTCTTACCCTTGAAAATGAGACAGTGCCAGTTTATCACAGAGAAGCCGCAGGCTATCATTCTGTGAAGCAGCCAAAGACTCTGTTTTCTGCCCGTCTCTGATTTCAAGCAGTGCAATTTTTTACATGTTGCTAGTTTTTCAGTATAGCTATTCACAACTAGAAAAATATTTTGTCTTCTGGTCCTGGTAGCAAAAGAAGTGTTTGAAGTGAAAGTTGAAGTCAGTATGGTATCCTTTGACTTCAAAAGTTTGCAAAAGGCACAGCAAATTTTCTTCAGTGAGGTACCTCACTACTATAAAAATTTTGGGTGCCTAGGAAGAAATCTGAAGGAAGGAGAGCTCCATGACTTCAGAATCAGTTTAAAGTTTCAAATACTGTATTCCAATCCCAATAAATCAAGATTGGTGGGATTTGATTCAAGACTCAGAAAACTGTAATTTGGACAAGAAAACAACTAGCTTCTTAAATATCCCTTTGTGCTAAAAAAGAAGGAAACTGCAGTAGAATATAATCATGACTAAATTTACTGGCCTAGGTCATGAATGCAGAGTAATGTAGCAGTTAAAAGGCTACAAAAGTATCATGAAAACAGTAAGAAACTTAAAAACAATCAAGAAAGGAAGAAAATATTACCAGAACATGATGATGATAAAATTACTTTCTAATATTTTCCAAAGTTAAGTCAACATGTTACTATGAAATCTTTCAGTAAGTTCAGTAATATCATGTGAAATTATAACAAAATATAATCAAAATTCTAACTCTTCAACAATTATTTTTCACTCACTCTCACTTTTTTCTACCTTTCCTTCATTTTCATCCCCACTTCCTCTGTATGTAAAATCAGGAATTACATGTAGGATACCTAGTAGAGAAAGAAAACATCACCTTCACACATCATCTCTCTGCATGAAGTAATTTCCACAAAAGAGAGTTACACCTTAAACAATCAAATATTGGTAGAATATACTGAGAAATAGATTGTTTATCCTGGTCACTATTGATTCAAAACTTACAGATTGATTACCATATGTTATGGAGGATAGTCTCTCTCACAGCACATCATTCTACTATTTCAAGCTCGATCTTGGGGCAATTGATTAATCTGTAATAACTGCTGATAATCAAGATGTAAGTAATTACATGGTCTTTCCTATTCAATGTCAGCTTTCATCATGTCATGTTTCCTTGTCCTCTGTCCTATGTCCCATGTCCTATTACTGAATGAGCTAGTATATATTTCTAAATGTGTGACCTCAGATAGTTATCATTGTATTTTGGTGTGATTTTTAGTGAACGTAGGAAGACATTTTAAAGCAATGATTAATACCTTTTCCGTTTCTAAATCTTGTTTTCTTTCTTTCTTTCTTTCTTTCTTTCTTTCTTTCTTTCTTTCTTTCTTTCTTTCTTTCTTTCTTTCTTTCTCTC